>SIDB01000013.1:1386128-1687577 GCA_023343905.1 Chlorella vulgaris
TTAGCGTGAGACTTGCCCCGCTTGCTGTGCCACTGGACACGCTGCTCTCTCTGGCCCGAGAGTGAGCGGCGCGTTGTTTCCAAGCCGCCCCCACAAAGCCTGCACTTTCTTTGTTTGTGTGCTACGGCCGTGCCGTTGCACGCCTGCCCCCTGCTGCTGCCCTATATTTCCCGCGTTGCCATCGGCTTGAGGCACGGACCTTATCCCTGGCGGACTGTTTCTGCATCTGTACACTAAAGCATTACCCTTACTGATACTTGTGTAACGCCTCTGGGCACAGTGAAGTGAGGTGTGGAATTCTGATTTGGCAGTTGTGCCCGCCGCCGCCATTGCAGATGGGTGGGCGGCGGTATCGCGCAATCATCACGGACGGTTCGATGCCACAGCATCGATGTTGCATGAGTGTGTACCGAACGCGACCGTTGCTCCGGTTCTCAACTGAAATGCTGACCTGGAATATGCAGTTGGTACAAAAAGTAACGCCTGGCGATGAAAAGAACCTACCTGCGACCTTCGCCTGCACTTGTTGCTGCCATGGCGCCATGGAGCCGCCTCCTGGCGGGCATTTTGCTCTGCGCAGCGTGCGCCCATAGCGTAACGGCGACCCGAGGACGCAGCGTCTGCTACATCACTAAGTGAGATGCTTGGAGAAGCTATTTTGCACGCAATGTGTTGTTCGTTGTCACGGCCGGCAACAAAACGCATGACATTCGCAACAGCTGACCGCTAGATTGCCTCTTGTCTGCAGCTGGGCCCAGGTAATTGATTCCAACCAAATGGGGCCAAGCGGCGCCTCTCAAACCCGGCGCAACAGCTGCCCTCAGCCAACGGGCACAGCCCACCGCCACCGCTTTTTGCTTGTGATTTGAAGTTTGACCGTGAAACAGTTGGCATCAATCCTTCTCTCAGCGCCTGAGGTCTACGAGCCAATTGCATGCATCCTTGACTGATGCATCCAGACTGTGCACTGCTGCCGCTGTTCAAACTGCTTGTTGTCCGCAGTATCGATCCGGCAGCGTTGGCGGCACACAATGTGCGTGGCGTCCCAAGAACCTCAACGCGACGCTGTGCACCCACATCAACTACAGCTTCGCTTTCATGAACCCTGGTGAGGAAAGAAGGGGAGCTGTGGCTTTGAATCCACTTGAGCAGCGGCAGTGAGGAGGGGCAACCTGAATATCTCTGCCACCTGCTGCCTTGCATGCTACCGCTGCGTCAGCCACCTGGCCAGGGCATTGCGCTTGCTAGCCTGGCCCCCCGCTGCTGCTGCGCCTTGTCGGTTGACGGAGCGATAGGCTCACAATTCAGCCACAGTTCAGCCAACCCACCGCCGCTGCTACTCACCCGATCTGCCCCAACCTCTTGCCACGTGTCCACTCCAGACTTTACGCTGAAGCCTGTGGAATACAACGATGTTCCAGACCCCGGAAACCCATCTGCCATCTCTCTGTACCAGGAAACCATGGCACTGAAGAAGGTCAACCCAGACCTGAAGGTCCTGATTGCCGTCGGCGGCTGGTGAGCTGGTGGTGGTGACAGGGCTGTTGCTGCTGGCACTGATCAGGCTTGTGAGCTGCATGGTGCGGATGGATGGCCCTGCCTTGGTGCCGTGCATTTGCCAGCAGCCGGCCAAATGCTCACAGGGCACAGCAGTAGCCCCTGCCAGAGGCCGCCAAATGGAGGTGAGGACAGCTGCTGCAAAGCCGCGTTTGACTGACTGGCTTGCAGGAGCATGAATGAGCCTTGGTCGCAGTACGCCAACCTGTTTGCCAATGCTGTCAAGCCCGCAAACCGCGCCTCCTCCATTTCCAAATGGATGGCGTTCCTGGACCAGTGGGGCTTCGACGGGTGAGTGAGACAGCTGGGTGAGAGCTGCAAACGAACAACAGGCGCACGATGGGCTGGGCGGTGTGTTTATGCCGCCACGAGGCAACACATTTGGCCACAAAGCGGCGTGCCGGCACAGGCGCCTGTGCCCGGCAGTGTCCCACCGTCTGCTCACTTTCACGCTCCCTTGGCATCCTGCAGGGTGGACATTGACTGGGTGCGTGTGGGCTGAGATCTGGGGCGATGAGAGGGCGGCATGCATGCACGGAGCTGTCAATCAGTGTGTTGCTGGGGTGTCCCATCACCTCCGTTCTCAGATCAACATTCCTCTCCCAATCTACTCTGCTTTCTATCCATCCATCATCTGCAGGAATACCCTGGTGACCTCACTCGGGGTGGTACCGCTGCAGACAAAGTCAACCTCGCGGCCTTCTGCCAGGGTGGGTGCGCTGCTGCTGCTGCTGCTGCTGCTTCTGGGTAGGCCAGGCTGGCTGGCAACGGAGAGAGCAGGCCTGATAAAAGGCTAATGAAACGGCAAATGAGGGGTTGGTGTGGTGTTCAAAGGCTGACTAGTCTGATAAATCTAGCACATGCCTTCTGAACTGGTAGCTCACTACGGTGCAGTGACAACACCATGTTCCCAGTTTACCAGCCTATGCTCTAAGCTGCAATGATCCGTCCATGTGCTGCCCTGCCTGCCTTCCTGTCGCAGAGTTCAAGGCTGAGGCAGTACGCCGCGGCAAGAAGTACCTTCTCACTATGGCCACTGGTGCCGGCCCCAGCGGCTGGCAAGGTGCGGAAAACAGGGCAGAGCTGGCCTTGCAGACTGTTGCCTGTGATATTCCTCTTCCATGCCAGCCAGCGCCTTGCCTGAATGAAACCATGTGCTGTGCCGCCCTGTTCGTCCGACATTGTGCGGTAGACGCTGTCCGCGTCTGTCCGACTCCTTTCCTCCTTGCTTCGCCTCCCTCCCATTCCTCCCTGCAGGGCTGGACCTGCCTTCTTTGGGCCAGAGCCTCGACTGGATCAACATCATGACCTACGATCTGAACGGAGCCTGGAACCAGGCAGTCAACTTCCACACACCCTGGGTGGACCCGCTGGTGCGGCCAGCTGGCAGCTGCGTGGCAGTGTGTGGGCCGAACAGTTGTCAGCTGTCTCACTGTGTGCTGCCGAGAACAAGCAGGTCTACGAGATCCCGATCCCAGCTCGAACCAGGGCTTGCAGTCGAACTGCCTGCTGCCGGCGTGCTGTGGTGCTGCCATGCAGCGACGGCCCCTGCCGCGCACCCAGCGCATGGCTTCTTGCCTTCCCTTGCGCCCGCCTGGGGGCACCACCCTTCAGTACACTCTCTGCCTCGCGCTTGGCACATGCAGGGCGGCTCTCTGGACATCAAGAACGCCCTGGACCATTATATGATTGCCGGGCAGGTGCCTCCTAGGTGAGGTCATAGAGACAGGGAATCAGCTGCCACGTCGTGCTTCGGATGTTTAGATATTTAGAAAACACATTGCAAACCCGGGGATCAGCGGGCATGTCTGGCAAACCAGTCCGCAGCCCCTGCCGCTGCGGCGCTGCATGAGTGCTCACGCGGCACTGTCCCCCACTCTCTTTTGCACAGCCCTGCTCCACAGTCCCGCCCCCGTTGTGTGGCTAGCCATCACTGTAGCAGTGCAGCGGTCTACATAAGGGGCTGTAGTGCCCTACACCATAGCTGTGCTGCGCATCCACATGCCTCTGCGCTTGCTGTGCTGCAGCAAGCTCAACCTGGGCATCGGAGCCTATGGACGCTCCTGGACACTGGCTGACAAAACCAAGACAGCCCTGGGCTCCGCAGCTTACTCTCCTGGATCCGCCGGCAGCTGCACAGGTGGGGCGTTGTTTGGGTGCTGCTTGCCGCTGGCCCAGGTGGGGAGGCCTACATATGCTCAGCAGCAAGATGTTGTCGCTGCCGTACAGTCGGCATCTTCACGCCAAATCTGCACTCTGTGTTTTGCTCAGCTTGCGCCAAGTCAGCCTCCCTGGAAGCTTCTCACCCCCCTGCTGCCCCGCAGGCGAGGCCGGATACATCGGCTGGTTTGAGATCAAGCAGCTGATCAAGAATGGCGCCAAGGTAGGCATTTTCCAGTCCCATCGCCCGCTTTGCCTTCACGCGTGGGTTGTCTGTTGCCACTGACGAGCAGTGCGGGGGTTCTTTTGTTGCTGATTGCTGCCTGCAGCTATCACCCGACAGGCCGTTTGCTGCTTCGAGTCTCTTTTTTTTTAAGCCCAGCTACTTTCTTCTTCTTTTTGTTGCTGCTGCAGGTCACCATCCACGATGGAGCAAAGGCTGCTTACCTGGTCAGCGGCTCCACCTGGGTCGGTTTCGATCTGCCCCAGACCATCTACATGAAGATCCTGGCTGCCCGCCAGCTGGGCCTGGGGGGCCTCATGGTGCGCTGTGCCCGCTGAGCACGCTGAGCACGATATGCCTGCTCCACTGCGATGACATGCTGCCAGCACGTTGCAGCCGCTGTTGCTCTGATGTGAGCGCAGTGCTGAGCCTGCCTGTCGTCCCATGCACCGAGTGCAGGTGTGGGCAGCGGATCTGGATGACTCCAGTGATACCATTCTGAACCTGCTGCGGTACCAAGAAGATCCTGGACCGTACCGCGATCCCAACACACCATCCCCAAGCGTGCGTGCCGCTGCCACGGGGCCTTGTTACTGCCCGTCTGACTGCTGTGTGTTGCTTGTTCACTCCTGCCTGTCGGGCTGCTTGCACCTGCTGGTGTTTGCCCTTCCTTGCTCTGGCTTAAGTAGCTGCTGACGGTTGACCCATCCACTTCCTGCGTGCAGCCGCCCCCTTCCCCAAGCCCAAAGCCGTTGCCTCCCGCCACACCGCCCTCTCCGCCCTCTCCATCCCCGCCGCCCTCGCCGCCACCCTCGCCGCTGCCTCCGCCATCCATTGTGTCGCCTTGCCAGCAGGGGGACGCGGTTTGCTTCTGCAACTGGAAAGGAGCGAGCGGCATGTACGCTGACCTCACTTCCGCTTGCGAGGTGAGCCTGCTGTGCCGTGCTGTGCTGTGCCTGCTGTGCTATGCTTGCATGGGCTGCCTGGCAGCACCGATGCCACGCTGAATGTCTTGTGGCCTAGCAGGCTGGCTGGCCTCCCTGGCTGGTCATCAGAGCACCGGGCTGTAATACAGGCACCTGGCCGCTTGCCGCCGCTTGCAGGCATTCTACGAGTGCTCCTCAGGCGTCCCTTCCTGGCGCGTGTGCCCCCAAGGCCTCAAATTCAACCAGGCTGTCAAGTATTGCGACTGGCCTGACAACGTGAAGTGCGAGGGAAGCGTGGCGCCCCAGTTCCCACCCTCGCCAGCGCCGCCATCCCCAAAGCCGCCAACGCCTCCTCCCACCTCATCTCCCTCTCCCTCTCGCAAGCCTCCTTCTCCTTCCCCCAAATCCCCTTCTCCTTCTCCCAAGCCTCCTTCTCCCTCTCCCAAGCCGCCTTCTCCTAAGCCTAAGCCGCCCTCGCCCTCCCTTAAACCCCCCTCTCCTTCTCCCAAGCCGCCCTCTCCTAAGCCCAAGCCGCCCTCGCCCAAGCCTCAGCCGCCGGTGCGTATGCTTGTGTACAGCTGTGGCTTGCCTGAAGCCTGATTACCTTCTCGCCACTAGCCTGCCTGCAGCGTGCCCTGTCCGGCCGCTGCCGTCTTGAATTCTCCTGTCCTTTGGCTAGTTGCAGGCTCAGCCCTTCTGCGGCTTTGGAGTTGTTGGCAGCGGTGTTTGCCGCAACTCTTCCAAGTGCTGCAACAAGGCTGGTCGATGTGGCACATGTGAGCGCACTGTAGCGGCTGCAGGAATGCTCTTCACGTGCTTGTAGGTCGTGAGCGGGAGGGCAGCGGCCACCTCACCACGCCGCAACTGCCACAGTGATGCTGTGCTGGTGGCTGCACTTGCGTTCTTGCTTGCTTTGCCCCTTGCCTTGCATTCGCCAACTGGGGTGCTGTGCCGGCTGCCTTGCAGCCGCCACTTACTGTGGCGTCAACTGCATTGGTGGTCCCTGCAAGCGCCCCTCGCCGCCTCCACCTCGCCCTCGGTTGCCGTCTCCCCGTCCCCCATCTCCCCGCCCTCGCCCATCCCCGTCGCCATCCCCGTCAGGTGGGAAAGGCTTGTGGTGTGTTGCAAACGCATTGCAAGAGCCGTGTCCAGCTATGCTGCCGCTCGCTTGCTGTTCCCTTGACCCGCCAGCACTTGACATTCTCAACGAGTGTCCCATGCACGGCTGCTCAACCGCCTGGCCTAGTGCAATGCATTGTTGCTTGATTTTGAATTGCTGCCAGTAAGGTTGAGACCTTTCTGAGGGCGTTGTTGGCACCCTGCGTGGCTTGTTATTGTTTTTCCTGTGCAGGCGCGCTGTGCGGCCGCGGCAGCGTCGGCAACGGTGCCTGCCCCGACAGCACTCTCTGCTGCTCCCTGTGGGGCCACTGCGGGACAGGCTTTGCGTACTGCAGGTACGTCAGGTGTACTGCGGTACCGCAGGCTGGCTGCTCACCGCCCGGCAGCATCTGCGCCGCCTGGCTGCGGACCGGCGGCACCATCATGTGCTGGAGAAACGACGTGGCTGCCTGGCTTGCTGGCTTGCTTGCTTGCCTGCTTGCAACTATGTTGGTGCTACAGGCATTGCCCCTGAGGGTACAATCAGGCTTAGATCGAGTTTCCACCTGCTTTGCCTTGATGTCATGCTGCAGCTCGGACAAGGGATACTGTATGGGAGGCCCCTGCCAGGACTACAGCGGCCGCCCCATTGCACAGGTGGGTGCTGACGCTCCACCTGCTCTGTGTGGTTCTGCCAACTATACACCTTGCCAGTCTGCTGCCAGCTCCATGCCGGGGAGGGCAGCAAGCGTGCTTTCCGCAGCAGCAGCAAGTTGTGCTGACGTGGTGTGTCGCTGTGTGATGTACAGCGGCAATTTCTTGACCGCTGCGATGGCTCTGCCCTGCTTGCAGGCCCAGCCGGTCAGCAATGGCACCGTGCTCTTCGACAATGTTGCTGACTACAACATTTACAGGTACAGTTTCTGTCTGGTCTGTTTGCTTGGCTGATGAGCTGCAGCGACAGCAGCGCACCGCTGCTGCATGTCCTGACGATGCTCAAGCCTGGGCTGGTGACATCTTGCTCATCCCTGCTGCCATCTTGCTATGTCCTGCCTTAACCCCCGTTTTGACCTACCTCCTTGCCTGGTGCAGCGATCTCAAGGGAGCCCTGGGTGCGCCAGCCTACAACGCGAAGCGCTGATCAGCTGCACCGTCCGCTTTTCAATGCAACACAAGGCATGCCCATGCGCCTGGCCAAGCAGAGGGTAGCCGTAAGGCTGCTGCTGCTCACCCAGCTGCTGAGCAATAATTTGATACCGAGCGATGCCAGACCATCTGCAGAGAAATGCGCCCATACGCCAGCAGTGAATACTGCTTTGAATAAAGGCACCTCTCGTACCTTCCCTTGCATGCACAACCCCTGTTGACTTAGAAAATGCCTATATCTGTTGTACTCCTCCTTTTCCTTGTTGACAGCCTGGCACCACGGCGTCGTATGGGGTGGAGTAGAGCGCCTGAGGACCCTGCGCCTTACACAAATAATTGACGCACATGCAGCTCGTGATTTCGCTGCATTAAACCGATAAACCCGTTGACCGGAGCGAAACTGACCAGACTGGTCTGACAGCAGCTGCATCTGCCTGAAACTCAGATGCCGGCCAATTGAGGTGTCTACGGTCTTTGTGCACGATCGTCAGCCCGTGTGCGTGTGTGGAGGCACTGCACGCGCCACATCTGCGCAGATGGCGGCAGCCGCTCCCGGCTGGCACGTCTCGTCCACCGTACCACAGACACGTAGAAGGCCGGGGCTCCAAAAAATGCACGTGGGAGTGGTGCTGCTGGCGATGCTCAGTTGCCTCGGCTGCCCAAATTTTGCCGAAGCTGCCGAAGCACGCTTGGGCAACAGGGTGGTGTGCTATGCCACGAACTGGGCGCAGGTGCGATCATCGGATCGCAAAGACATGCAGCGGGCAGTGGCATATGCAGCGCCGCAGTTTCCCGCCAGCCGCTGCTTGCTGCCGTCCACACCTTGCATGCATTGTTTGTGTTTGCAGTATCGCCCGGGAGCCTGCAGTTGGTTGCCCAACCAGCTGAATGCCACCCTCTGCACTCACGTTAATTTCGCGTTTGGATCTCTGACCAAAGGTAGTGTTCGTTGGTCCTTGCTGGCGGGATGTGGTCTCATCCACAGGAGTGCCTGGCACTTGCACGTCCTCCTCCATTCCTGCATGCATCATCATGAGATGCTGTGACCGCATGCAGACTTTGCCATCAAGAATGACTGGAACGACGCCAGCAAGCTGCTGCCAATGATTCAAGCGCTGCGCCGCCAGAACCCGTCTCTTAAACTGTTGCTGTCGGTTGGAGGCTGGACCCACAACGACCCTGGATCCGGCACTGAGCACTTCTTCAGCCAAGCAGTCGCCACATCGACCAACAGGTCCAAGTTTGCCAACAACGCGCAGCGCTGGCTGGACAGATGGAAGTTTGACGGGTGAGGCTGGCACGGGGTGCAGTGGTGCGGTGATGCTGCTTCAGCCGCGACGCCCCCGTTCAATGCCTGCTTGTGTGTTTGTACAGTCGGTGTGTTTGCAAAGCTAGTGCTACAGTCTGTCCGGGGGGTCACGGCGGCTGCATCGGGAGGAAAGGCTGCTCACAATTGCTGGCTTTGCTGGTGCAGGCTGGACATTGATTGGGAGTATCCTGGGGTGCCAGAGCGAGGCGGCAAATCGACTGACAAGCTTGGGCTGTCTCGCTTTGCTAAAGGCATGGCAGCTCACACGTGCATCACCTGCGAAGTGTGCCGCCCTTACCCCTCTGATCCTGCCTTGGCGTGCCCGCTTGCGTTGCAGTCTTCAAGGCAATTGCTGCACAGCGGAAGAAGAGGTACTTGCTCACCATGGCAACAGCTGCCACACGCCAAAGCAACGTCGGTGAGTTGTGTGGCAGGTGGAGCACTGATGTGGTGCAACTGACGTGGCTGTGGAGTCAGGCCAGCAAGGTGGTTCACACTGCCACTGTCAGGATCGAACTTAAACTTACTTTTCTTTCATCTGTGTGGTGTCGCGCCTGCCTGTCCTACTGCGCTGTGCTTTCCAGGCATGGACTGGGCCGGCCTCATCCCGTATGTCGACTTCTTTTCCCTGATGGCATATGACTGTGAGTGCCACAGCAAACGCACAGCAGCTGCGGCAGCCGTCAAAAGAAGGCGGCTGCTTGAGCACAGGGTCCTGCTGATTTGTGCTGTGCCGCCAAGCTGCCGCTGCGCGCTGCTGCGCCCACAAGGAGGCAGGACATGCAATCTTGCCGTCACATGTTGCTCGCAATGCGTGTTTCTCAGCCGGTTTCCCACCCCTGTGGTCTTGCAGTTCATGGAGGCTGGGAGATGGCAACAAACTACCACACTCCTTGGAAAGATGCGCTGGTGGGTCGACCTGGCAGCTGGGCAGCAGTGGTGGGGGGGGGAGGGGGCGGCGGCGCCTGTTGCTCTCCGCGCCCTGTTTCCTTTGGCTCCCTCGTCCTCTCCAGGCCACCTGCCAATGATGCGCTGCATTCCAAACCTGTTGCGTCTCAGCCGTGTCGCCAACCAGCTGCCTTGCCAGGGCCAGGGTGCAGCACCGCGGTTCGTGACTGCCATACAACTGTGCTGCACATGTGTTTTGCGGGCGTATGCAGGGCGGCACACTTGACATTCAGACCACCCTTCGCTGGTATCTGACGGTGGCCAAAGTGCCCAAGAGGTAAGTGTGCACTATCTGCATCAGCGGTAGCAAGTGGGCCCGGTGCCTGGCTCAGCTCCCTGGGGACCATAAAACCTCCATTCTCTTCTTCTTTCTCGAATTAAGAACATGTTTTGAGAAAGAGAAGCCAGAACGGCAGGGCAGTTTTTTCTGGCACGCACCCAAGACACAGCTGCGCCCACCTGCCTGCCACTCGACAGAAGCGCTGTGCACCACGCAGCACACTTCTTCGCCCCGAGCCACTCTTGCAGGAAGCTCAATCTTGGAGTGGCAGCCTACGGCCGTACCTGGACCCTGGCTGACCCCTCACGCTCCGGCCTGGGGGCCAAGACGAAATCCGTGGGCCCTGCTGGCAGCTGCACTGGCGAGCGCGGGATTCTGGCGTGGTCGGAGATCCGCAGGATCATAGCTTCCGGGAACGCGCAGGTGGGCCGCAGCAGGCGTGCTCATCGCCGCCGACATGCGTGCTTGCTGCAGGCCTGCAGTCCAAATCGGCATGCACTGGGGTGGTGGCATGGTCTGAAACTCGAACTGTGCTGTGCCTGCATCGGGTGGCGGTTTGGACTGAGGCTTGAGCTGTGCTGTGCCTGCCCTCTGCACCCACGCAGGTGCGAGTGTCCAGTGAGGCCAAGGCCGCTTACCTAGTTCGGGGAACCACTTGGGTTGGCTTCGACCTGCCTCAAACCATATACATGAAGCTGGTTGCGGCTGCCCAGCTGGAGCTGGGTGGCGTCATGGTGCGCTGGCATGGGGGCACAGCTGGTGGCCGTTTGCACCTGCCGACGCTGCTGGCAGCTGCCTCTTTTTGTTTGTTTGTGTGCGTGTGTGTGTGCGGGTGCACGCATGCACCAAGTGCTGCAGGCTGTGGTTTCTGCTGCCCGCGTGCCTGCTGCCTGCCTAACCTGTGCCCTCGTGCGCTCACGCCCCTGTTTCCTTCCCTTTTGCTCCGTTCCTGCTTGATTTAGTTCTGGACAGCGGATCTGGATGATAAGGAGGCCACGATCCTGAGGCTGCTGAAGTACAAGGCCAACCCGGGCAGCTGGACGAAGTACCTGCCTGGAGCGGTGGCCAGCAGCGCCGCCAGCCAGGGTGCAATCAGCATCAACCCGGCTGGTGAGTTTGGGTGCTGAGTGGCTTGCAGTGGGTCTGTGTTGCTCGACCGACCGCCTCTGGTTTGAAATGGCGGCACACATGCTGGTACGGGGTACACACACACAGCAGTGGGTGGCCAGGGGTAGCCCAAGTGAATGCTGTTGCTGCTGCTGAAGCTATGTGTACCGCCTTGCAGGCCTGTACTGCGGCGGGGGCAGCGTGGGCAACGGTGTGTGCCAGCAGCGCAGCCTGTGCTGCTCCCAGTGGGGCCACTGCGGTACGACCTATGCGTACTGCAGCTCCGACAAGGCGTACTGCGTGGGTGGGCCATGCCGGGCCCTGGCAAGCAGCCCCGCGGCACAGGTGCGCCGTCAGCCATTGAGCACGGTCATCACAACCGTGGCATGGGAGTGGGAGTGCGGCGCCTGCATGCGGTATGGTGGTACTGTACCTGCATACCGGAGTGTATGTGCACTCAAGAGTCATGCCCGACTCAAGAGTCATGCCTGTGCACTCAAGAGTCACGCCTTGTGGTGCTCAAGGTGTGCCTGTGTTGTGTCTGCTGCAGGCTCACCGCATCAACAATGGCACCAGCTGGGGGGACAGCGTGGCTGGCTACCAGAGCTACAGGTGCGGGAATGCCTGCATGCTTGCTGGTGGACAGCAGTGCTCCGATGATGGGATCTGCAGGTGCAGTCAGGGTTAATGGCCACAATGATGCCCCTGTTTGCCTGCTTTGCTTGCCTGCTGCAGTGCGCAGCGGGGCGCGTTGTCTGGGCCTTGATCGACTATCTTGCAAGCACACAGCTACCTACCGAACTGCCAAGTCAGAGTACTGCCGACACTTGGATCGACTCCATTTTGCATTGCACAAGCCAAGTCCTTCTGACTTTCATGTGAATGAAGAACAATATGGTCCTAGCACTGCCTCGTGGGGGGTGACATACGTAATCAGCAGGCTACGTGCCATGTGCCCCAAGTGCCCGTCCAGGGCGGCGAGGCGGCAGCGAGGAAGAAAGGCTCTGAGAAAGAAGGTCCGTCTCCTCCTCCGCTTGAACGGCGGGTCTCAATCAAACATCACCACAGGACTCACTGCAAACGCTACGCATTCGCCCGCACCTCAACTTATCACCGAGGATCAGCGTGCGGCCCCGTCTCGCGGTCCCCGTCCGCAACCTAGCCAACTTAAGCGCGCCCCCCAGCGTGACCAGGCCCTCCACACGTGTTGCCACCCCGTTCTCCCTCAGGCAGCGCCATGACCAGCAACTCGCTGCAGTCGTCTAGCCAGTTTCTGCAGGCGCCCTTTGTGAGCGGAGCGCCCGGCCCGCCCGGCTGCTACAGGCGAGTGGCCGTCTGGGTCTGCCGGTGTCCGCCCTTGCCTTGCTCCCCTGACGTTTGATTCATGCACAGGACAGCAGCGATGCCACGCAGAGAAGCCTGCGGCTCCGCCAGAGCTCCAGGCTCACCTCGACATCATTCTACTGTGCAGACCGCCTAATTACAGCTCGATCAAGGAGGAGGAAGAGGAGGAGGACATGTTTTACCCGGCTTCAGGCCGTGGAGAACCTGGTGCGTCAGGGGCGGGCGGCAGAGCGGTCGCCGCCGACGCGGTTGCACGCAGCCTCGACACCTTGCTCACTGGGCTCGTTTCGATTTCCTTTGCAGATGATTTGGGGGACCTCATGCAGGAGATGCGTGAGGGTGCTGCCTGGGCAGATGGCCTTTCAATGGAATGCGAGCTCCCCAGCTCAGCCGCATTCGATCGCTCGCCGAGTGCGGCTTCTCAACTGCCACAGCAGCGCACAACACAGCAGCCTGGCGAGCAGCAGGAGGCGCCACTGCAGGCCTGCATGGCAGCAAAGCTCATGCACCCGAGCGCAGCACGCAGCGGCTGCGAGGCTGGAAACGATATGATCCCAGTCAACCTGCCAGGCGCAGGCTGCGAGGGAGAGTCGGAGCCACAAACCCAGCCCCCGGGCAGCAACGCCTCAAATGCACGCCCCATGCAGCACAGCGGCTGGCAGCCCATGCCCTTTGCCGGCACGCCAGCCATGCAGCAGGCCTCCAGCCTGTACGGTCATGCGCCGCCGTTGGCGCACCCCAGCGACAGCTCGCAACCCCTGGCTGGCTACCAGCCCCCTCCGGCCCACTACATGCCCAGCGAGATTCCATCCATGCCACAGCTGATGCAGCTGGGGGGCTATGGGCCTGGGGGCTATGATGCGTCAGGCATGATGGCCAGCGTGCCTCGAGGAGGGTTCCAGGTGTGTGAACCGACCAGCTGGCATGCATCTGCCGCACGGGCTGCTGCTTGCAACAAGCCGAGCACGCTGTCGCGCGTTGCTGGCATTGATTGCAACTGGCTGCAGCGCTGTGCACTGCGTGGCTTTTGCATTGTGGCTGTCGTGCAGCTTGTGTCTTGCTTGTGCCCTCGTGCCCCTCTGGCATCACTGTCACAGCGATGTTTCTTGTCACTGCCGACCCTTCCTGGCCTTTCCTAACCATTTGTTCTGAGTTTTGTTCTTCCTTCTTCTCACAGTTGCCGGCTCCAATACTGATGCGCATGCCCCAAGGAGCACCCTCAGCCCCCTCTGGTGCATCAGACGGCACCAAGCTGCGTCTCCGTTCCAGCATAGACGGCGGCGGCGGCGACAGTGCCAGTGGTGACCCTGGTGGCGGCTCCTGCGCGCAGGCGCACCCGCAGCAGCAGGAGCAGTCTCAGCTGCACATCCGGGGCGGGGCCATGCACGCCGTGCCGCAAATGTGCGGTGACGCGTCCTCCCCTGGCGGCGCAGCCGCCTTCAACTCCTCCTCCTTTGCGCCCTGCACCAGCGGGGGCCGCTCCCTGGCACAGGCCCCAGGTGCTTTGTGCTGCGACGCCGCCAGTGAGGGCAGCGACGTGGAAGACAACAGCTGCATGGGCCACCAGCAGGAGCATCACCAGCAGTGCGGCGGGACGCCCCGCATGGTGCCTCAGCCCGGCGCCAGCGGGCAGCAGGCTGCACCCGCGGGCTGCGCCTTTGACGCCGCCGCTCTCCCGCTGCCGATGGTGGCCATGACGGCGCCGGGCTGTGTAGACGCCTCTGGCTGCATGGACGGCTCAGCTTTTGCCAGTTTCCCGCCCATGCCAGCCCCCAGCCTGTACTATGACCTGGATTCTCCAGCTGCACAGAGTGAGTTTGGGTTCGGCTGGGTTCTTTCCTGAGTTGGGTTCTGTCCTGACTCTGTTCTGCTTGTTTGGTGAGACTTCCAGGGCGGCACGGCAGCAGTGTCTTGCCCGCTTGCCGGAGTGTTGCCAAGCCAGCTGCGGCAGAGTGACGGGCAGGAACGCCTGCCACGCAGCCACACAGCGTGCTCGCTTGCTCTTGCTCGTTGCTCATGTCCTGCCTGCTTGGTACCTCCTGCCGTGGCTGCAGCTGCTCGCTTTGCTCGGCAGAAGAGCCTGGAGAGGTACCGTGAGAAGAAAGCGCGACGTGGATTTGGAAAGAAGATTCGATACCAAGCGCGCAAGGTCAACGCTGACCGTCGCCCACGTGTCAAGGTGTGCAATGCCCGGCTGAGCAAGTGAAACGTGTTGCTCGAGTGCATCATGGCAGTACTGCTGCCTGTTGTGCTGAAGCTTCACCTTGTTGTGTGCTTGGCATTTCAAGTGGCCTGCCGCTCTGCCAGCCGCTGTGTTTGGGTTGCGCTACAGCTCGTCTGCATGCGTCCCCTACGCTTGTGTGCATGCTCCTGCTCACTCGTTTGCACGCTGCCGCGCCTGCTGCTGCTTCTTGCAGGGACGGTTCATCAAGGCAGACGAAGCTGCAGCCATTTTGGACGCTGCGGCGGCAGTCCCTGCGGCTGGCAGCACAGGCGCGTCCGCCGCTGCGGCTGGCGACGACCTCGTCGCCTGATGCGACTGCTGCCGGTGTTCACCTGTCAGTGCAGTTCAGACCTTTTCACATGAAATGCCAGCAGGCCTTTTTTGTGGCCTCCTTGTATGGGCACTCGCCCGCGCTCAGTCCAGCTGTTTTACAAGCCCCCTCCCTCCCCCCTCCCCAATGAATGAGTCACGCTTTTGTTTGGCCAACGCCTTTCTCCCAGGGGCATCTATTACTGCAATGCCCCTTCTCTTTCCCCCTTCCCACTGATAATGCGTCGCGGCACTGCGCCACCGTCTTTGTGGTGGCGCAGCGCTGCGTTGCGCCAACTCCTCTGTGCAGTCGCCTCCCCCCCCCCGGCACCCCCCTACCCCACTCGCCATGATGTATTGTCCATACCGCTTCCCTCGATTTCAGGGAAAGCTCTCCTGCTTTTTGGCACTGCACACACACATGTTCACGCCTGCCTCCCTTCATCCTCCTGCTGCTGTGCCCTGGTGCACCTCTCTAGGCCGTGCAGTCCCTCTGGCACGCGCCCTGCTCTACGCCCATTTTTTTAATTTTCGCGGCCTGGTGGCGCCGCTAATCCCTTACTTTTTTCCACCACCACCAACCGGCGCCATGAGGGATACCCATCTCTCAAGGTGCCGACGCGGGCTGCCTTGCACGATGCCACATGCATGCACAGCATGGCATGGCAGCTTCAGCGCTATCGGTACTCTGGCAATGAACGAGACACGCATTGCCTGCTGCGCACACTGCTTATGTGCCAATATACAACCTACGGGACCCCCTTCCACCGCTGTCTTTCGCAGCCTTCTGATGCAGCCGTTGTAATAGCTGAGATAATGAACGAGACAATTTCAATGCTGCTCACTGGTGTTTTTCATGAGGGAGAGCAGCCCAAGCAGGGGCTACAGGGAATGTTGTAGCAAATTTGGTGACGCGAGCGCTTTGCCTCTCAGCTGCTGCTGCGGCGGTGCAGCAAAGGGAGAGGGAAAGTGCATGCCGTCGCCACACGCCGCCGCTCGGCCCGGCACCGGCCAGCAGGCGGGGCTGCTGCCGCACACGTGCTGCACGTTGCCCTCCCATCCAAGGTCAAAGGGGTGCCGCCCTCCGCTGCTGCTGTGTGTATCAAAGGCGCCAGGCGCCATGAACCGTGCAACCACGCCTGCAAAGCAGCGTGGCAGCACGCTGGCGCAAACAGTCAGCGATCAGGGTTCAGGGTTACAGGGTGCGGCAGCAGCACAGCAGAGCGCAGCAGCACGAGGCATGGCTTGCGCATGCCAGGTGGGCGGGCACAGTGCGTGCAGCAGGCAGAGATGGTATGATGACAAGGCAGCAGCTTCAGGGGTTGTCGCGGCACCTTCGTGGTATTCAATGGTGGTTTGGTTGCGCAGGAGCAGCAGCATGTTCCACACTAGAAGCACTACCAGCCCAACAGACACCGGCAGCGCCACGGCGGTGGCAAGCGTCTGCATGTGCAGAAAGGAAGATATATACATATATATATATATATATAGAGAGAGAGAGAGAGAGAGAGAGAGAGAGAGAGAGAGGGCAGGCAGGGGCAGTGGGGAGCGGCAGCGAGGGTGATCAGCAAACATCAACTGCGGCGAGGCAACGGACTGAGGCACTGGCCGGCAGGCAGGAAGCGGCCCTGCGTGCTTGCTGTTGCCAGGTGATGGCGGTGCCTGACGCAGCGGCACTGTATGAGGAGTGCAGGCGTGTGGCGGCACGGCTATGGGTGCCAGGGACAGGCACAGGGGTGGCTGTCCTGATTACCACCTGCACTACCGCGTGCAGCCAAAGGGGACCCATCCATCCGACCTTGGAGGCTACAATGCCGCCACCACCTGCAAGCTCTGCCGCCCCTGCTGCTTCCTCGGCGCCTGCTGCGCCGCCGCCGCCGCTGCCAGCAAGCCGGTGGGACGCGCCGCCAGCTGCTGCCTGCACACGGCTCTCCTCGTCCCAGCCGAGGGCCACCTGGGGGATCAACAAGCAGGCAGGCGAGAGGGAGGGAGGGAGGGAGGGAGGAAGAGCTGGGTTGGGGCGAGCACGATTGAGGCGTGTGTGCAACACCACAAAGCTGAGAGGAAGCTGCCAGTGCCACCAGGACCAAGGGGCAGCACAGCGGCACAGAGGACTGGTCTGGCATGCGGTACCGTACCAGCTGCCCTGCATAGCCGCTATGCCTCCACCCCGGCTCGTCTGCTCGGCCCAGGCCTCCATCCACACCCGCTGTGCGCCATTGCCCCTCGACCCCAACCCACGCCCGCCTGCCCAGCATAGCTGCCCGCCACACGTACTACAAGCTCATCCCCTCCTATGTCCCCATCCCCCATCCCTTCCCCTATCCAGCTTGCCTGCACGTCTCCATACACCCGCTGTCTTGCCTCCCCACACCCTTTCAGCTTGCTGCCCTCCACTCCCGGTGCAACCCCAACCTCCCCTCATCCCCCGCCAGCCCCAGCCCCAGCTCTTGCCTGCACCAGGTGAGCGTCCAGCTGTAGCAGCAGGCCCAGCGCATGCAGGCAGGCAGCCGCCAGGTAGCAGCACATGAGGAGGAAGGCGCGGTAGTTGCCGTGGCCGATGCAGTTATTCACCCACACACTACAGCAGGGGACATAGCACAGGAAAGGCGCGGGAGCAGGCGGGTGAGCAGGTGCAAGGGGGCAAACCAGGCAGAGCAGGCAGACCCCGGCACGGGCTTGCTTGCGTGTTGGCGGGGCAAGGGGAGTGTGCAGGCAGCAATGCCGGCAGTCGCTGGCGGTCATTCAAACCTCCGAAACGTGCAGGCACAAGAGGGCTTTCCACGCAGCACAGCACAGCACAGCACAGCACAGCACAGCACAGCGCAAGCTCTCGTGACTGGCACCCGCACGCGCATGCTTGCCGCAGGTGCAGGCAGGTGCCAGCTGGCAGCACAGCACGGCACAGCGCAGCACATCACAAAATGGCACAGCGCAGCGCAGCACAGCACAGCACAGCACAGCACAGCACAGCTCCCACCCCACCAGTGGTGGTCCATCCTCCGCACGCAGTGCCCGCAGCGGCGGCAGTGGTGCGTGCGTGGCGGCTTGAAGGCCCGGCACTTCTTGCAGAAGCTGCGGCGGTTCAGGTTGGGAGCCAGGGAAGGGGGGAAGAGAGAATAAGACAGAGACGAAGAGGGTGATGGGCGGCTGATGGGTTTAGGGTTCAGCAAGGCCCCCGGCCAGCGCTGCCTGCCTGCTTGATGTGCACACCCAAAAGTGCAACAAGCAGGGCCAAAAGCAGCTACAACACCGGGAAGCAGCGATGTCAGCAAAGCCAGCCATCAGCAGCAGCAGCAGCAGCAGCAGCAGCAGCCAGCAGGATCAGGCAAGCACCCACCGGTTGCCTCCGCCACGGCGCTTCACTTGCAGCACGCCTGCCGCCGTCTGCTGCTCTATGTCTGGTTGCCAGTCGGCAGGCACCTTGCCTGCACGGCAGCATGGGCAGCAGGTCCCTGGCAGCTCAGAAGCCTTGGCTGAGCAGGGAGGGACAGGGCTACAGGCAGCTTGCTTGTATGTTGAGTACAGTCTGTGTGCCCACAGAGCGGCGCTGAGCAGGGAAGGACAACAGCGCATCGCCAAGTGCATGGCAGTCTGTATCGCATGCTGTTTCGGCCGACACACTATGACTGCAAACAAACATTTGTTTGTGAGAGCTGAGCTTACCAGGGTCGCAGTAGACGCACTGCAGATATGTGGCTGCCGCCAGGCCTGTCAGGGCGGTCAGCAGCAGCAGGTGGCTGGCACCATGCACAGAGTAGCCCAGATGAGGCACGACCTGCAGCAAGCCCCGCAGCAGCAGCCTCAGCAGCAGCAGGCAAGGGAATGCACGTTCCGGCGGCGCACCGCTTCGAAGCGATCGGCGGCGGCAAACAGTGGCGGCGGCGGCTGAAGATGCCACAACAAACAGCTGGCGGTGGCGGCAGCGCTTTTAGGTGGCAGCAGGGCACAGGGGCGCACCACATTGAACACTGCAGCTGAGTAAAGGAAGGCCATGACTGCCAGGCATCCCAGCGTCACGGCGTTTTGGCGCCGCGGCTGCCCCATGTGCCCTCAAAGACCAAGCGTTGTGTCAAGCTGCTGCAACAGTGTGTGGGATAGCAACACACGCTGTCAGCCTCCAGCCAGCAGCAACAACCAGCAGCATCTGGCCACCGTTCGAAGGAGGCCTGAGAAAAAGTTGCGGCGCCGCAGGCGGGAGCTGCTGCGGCGGCGCACCTCTTGCCGCTTTGGGCTTTACGCAGCAGCTGCCCCCTTTGATTCGCGATGGTGTGCGTTTGCGAGCCGGAACAGCTCAAACAACCAACCAAAAAGTCGGTGGTTGATTGATTGCTACACTTTGATTGAGATAGAGATGAAACAATTAAGTATAGTCTGCAAGACGCAATGGCAACCGGCGCAAGATAGACCTGAGACGACACCCGCCTTTGATCGCCGCTGCCGTGCTTGCTGCAATTCGGATGCAGGCTGTTACAGAAAAACCCAGGCCCACAATGGTCAGTCAGCGGCATTGTCAAAAGGGTCGGTTGAAAGGACAGGTATGTAGGACAGTAACAGCTGGATACAGCCAGCAGGTGAGGCCCACGATGGGAGCGTTATTGAGGCACGAGCAGCATGGCCCGCAGGTTGGCAACGAACTCTGCCTGCCAGGCTGGGTCCAGCAAAATGCCTCCATGCCCCAGGTCCGGGTGGTGCATCACCTGTGAACAGGGGCAAAAGCTTAGAGTGTGCTTACGCATTTGGGCAACTCAGCACATTGCTGGCAAGCCCAATGCATGCAGCTGGTGGCGTTTGGGCTGGCTGTGTGGCTGTGTATGTGTATGGGGAAATGCACAGGCTGCCGTGCTTGCAGTGTGTCAACCGGAAGTCACCTTGCCGGGGTGGCCTGTCAGCTTCATGTGCTGCATGACCAGCTCCGAAGGCACCAGGTCATCCCTTCCAGACAGCACAACCAGGCTGCAGGCACATGCCAAGCAAGCAGGCAGGCAAACAGAGACGGCGTGACGGAAGGTGGCAACAGCGGCACACACAAACCAAACAGCAGAAAGAATACCAGCAGCCAATGCTTAGCATCAATCACTCATCAACAGAAGCCACCACGCTTCATCACAGCAACCACATGCACGCACTCCCGCCCCACACAAAGCACACACACAGCAGCACCTGCGGCGGGGCAAGTCCTGTGGCCACATCATCAGCTCTGACCAGTGAAACTTGCGGCAGAAAGCCTGCAGTATGCTCACACTCACACAAACCGAGTCAGCGGCGGCAGCAGCAGTACCAGCCAGAGTGGCGTGCAGTCATGCGGCATGGCAGTCAGAGACAACAGGCAGCGAGCGCGTTGGCAGCAGCTGCACTACGCTGAGCTGCTGCTGCTGAGTTGATGCAACCTCTTGGCAAAGCTTGCAGGAGCCACGACCTTTAAAACAAGGTTCCCCGCCGCCATCTTGCACAGCTTTCATCAAGCCCAACGACAGCAGTCAATCAACCATCAAGTTGCCAGCCAGCCACCCACCTGGGCAATGGCGAGATCCCTGCTGCACAGGAAGCGCAGCATGTCGACTGCGCCAGGCACAGAGGTGAAGTTAGCTGCTGAAGGCTCTCTGTATATGAAGTTATACAGCAGCTGTACGGCAGGGGTAGGGTGGACAGTTGGGTTGGGTGAGTTGTGTGAGTAGGATGGTTAGTAAAAGGACTGAGGGACTCACGGGGGTGGGTGGGGGGGGTGGGGGGGGGGGGGAAGCGCTCACTGCCAGCACCATGCAGCACCTCACCAAACAGCAACCCCCTTCGCCTGGCCCCTAATTCAACTGACCTGCGGGTAGCACGTCAGCATCGCCACTGGGTCCAGCAGGCTGGCAGAGTGCACCAGCTGCAGCAGCAGCAGCAGCAAGGACAGGACAGGCAAACAACGGGTCAAGCCTCCTTTCAGCAACAAGACACACACGCACACAAACACAGGGTGACGGGAAAGAAAGGTCATCATGAGCTGTTGAGTTGCATGCATTTGCACATGCCGCTGTGAGTGGCAACAGGCGAGGAGCGATGGCTGTAAAGAGCCACCACTGACAGCCCCACTTGAACCCAAGTGCAAGCCAGCAGCATCCACCCCGCCAGCCCGCACGCCCCGGCTGTACCTCTGCCAGGCAAGACAGCGCTAGCCGCAGCAGGCTGCGGCTCTGCCAAGCAAACGACTTGCAGCAGCAGGCGCAGGCGCGGCAGCAAGCGGGAGAGGCAGCAGGTGCTTCCTTTTGCCTTTGGCTTGCCTGTGGGTGCAGCTGGCAGAGGCGGGAAGCCACAAAGGTGCCGTACGAGTGGCCTACCACACACACGCGGCGGTAGCCGTGCCGTGCCAGCAGCGCAGCAATCGCGTGGGCTGCCTCATCCACGCCGCGAGCTTCCCAGCACAGCCGCAGCGCCACATGGGGCACCTGCAGGAGGGCAGGAGCAGAGAGGGGGGGGCGAAGAGGAAAGCATGGTGCAGAGTTGGTGAAGGAGTGCTCGAGAGCTGGCTCTTCCAGGGCGGGAAATGTGCATAAACTCATGTAGTAGGGGCATTGCAACCAACCCTGCCTAGCCAGCCCTTGGTGGGCCCGTGCGCGCTAGCCAGCGGACTGCACTTAGTCACCCAGACTAAATCAAGTGGGCCCTCAGCGCCCCTGCTTATGTCCCATGCTGCCTCCCTCCTGGCTGATGCCCGCCATCCAGCACAGCAGACAAGCTGGCTGAGCTGGCCCCTCAGCCCGCAGCAGAAAGCTTCTGCTCTCGGAAGATGAGGTGCAGTATGTTGAGTTTGGAGGAGGGCTGCTCACCTCCACCATGATTACGGGGGTGGACTCGCACGCCTGCTGGATACCCCGTACGAGGTGCAGGTACGGCAGTACACCAAACCCGACCCCGTGCAGGAACACCACAGGTACATCGCTCCGCGTACTGCCCTCCCGCGCCGCCGCCGCCGCTGCACCAAGCTCCCCCCCTCCAGCGCCGCTGCCGGCGCTGTCTGCCGGGCTGGCGGACGGTGCGGTGTGCAGCGGCGGCAGCGGGGCCCCTGCTTGGGTGGCTGCTGCTGCTGCTGCCGCTGCAGCGGCGTCTGCCAGAGGACCATTGTGGAAATCGGAGGCGGAGTCTCCTTTGTTCCGCCGCCTAGGACTGGTAGCACTAGCTGCCGCTGTTGCTCGCCCATCAGTCTGCCCGCTTGCTGCTGCCGCTGCTGACCCCTGCCTGCCCCAATCCAGCGACGCCGCCGGCGCAGAACAGGCTGCAGTCAGTGCCGGCTCATAGCCTGCTGCGCTGTGCACCCGCGGCGACAGCGGCGAGGGCCCTCCGTGAGGGTGCTGCGCCGCCACCACCGCTGCCGCCGCACTCGTGACAGACAGAGTGGCGTCCAGTGCCTGCTCTGCTGCTTGGTGGACCGCCCCTGGAGCCTTGTGAGCAGCCTGCGCAGCGCCAGTGTCGCCTGTGCTGCGCCGCCGCAGCACTGGTGACATGGGCGGCGAGAGTGCGGCGGCGGCGGCGGCGGCGCTGTCGAGCGCGGCAGGGCTCCGCGGCCTCGAATGCCAGTAGGTGAAGCCATGCTGGCGGGCAGGCCTGAAGCCCATCAGCAGCATCAGCAGGTGAGCAGTGCGTGCCAGCGCCTCGGTGAACGCAAACAGCAGCAGCGGCTTGTGGTGCGCCCTGCACGGCAACCAGGGGAGGTGGCGGCGATGGAGAGAAGCTGCTCAGCCAGCCAACAGCCTGCTAGCGGCCTGCTGCTGGTCGCAAGCCACATAGGGGGCACCTGCCTGCCTGCCTGCCTGCCTGCCTGCCTGCTGTCGTTGTTGTCAGGCCAGTCAGTCAATCAGCCAGCCAGCCAAGGCAGCAGCAGCGGCAGCATGCAACCAGCACCGCATAAGAAACCCGCTCCACCTCGTGTTTCAGGCAGCGCAGAGGGATAGAAAGCCACAGCACCGGTCCCAGCCAGCCAGTCTGCCATGCAGAGGAATGTGCCCACCCTCACCCTCACCTCAGAGGTTCCCATACATGAGCCATGAAGGGCAGACCAGCATTGAATCCAGGCTCAAACGTGACGCCCCAAGCCTCCTCCACCCTATCCACAAACCGGCTGACGGCCGCCGCATCCTCCTCGGTCAGCTGTTGCAGCAGCTGCAGCGGGAGCGCAAACGAGGGAAGGATGGTTCAGGGCAGGTGGTAACCACGGCGCGCTGGTTGGAGTTGCAGATGCAGGTGGTTGGTGGCCAAGGCCACATGCCAAGGCGCCTGGCAGCTCCATGCTTCCCTTGCCGCTCAGTTGGCTTGCATCACACCAGCTTTGTTTGCTGCCTCACCCCCTCACCTTGCAGTGGAAACCATAGGCAACAAACTCTTCCACGTTGCCGCGCAGCACGGCTTCCGGCGCTGCGCCCAAGAACCTGTGCAGGCACAGCGGCGGCAGAGCTCAGCTATCCTGCGGATGTTGCTGCAACGAGCAACATCCTGCTGCACCAGGCTGCCCTAGGCTGCCAGGCTTGACTGCATTGACGTCGATCACACACGCACGAAACGAAACAAAGCGAACCAAGCATAGCTAGCACACAGGCAAACAACGCACAGCTGGCAAGGGGCTCACCAGCCCGACAGGAACTGGCGAATGCAAAACACGTTGCGCAGCTCAAGGAAGCGCTCAAAGTGGGCTGCGAGGTGGGTGATGTCTGGGCTGTCCTCGTTTAACCGGCTGAGGTGGCGGGTCCTGCAGAACACACTAGCCCAACCCAGAATCCTCAGATCGCCCCCGGCCAGCAGGAGCACGAGTGGCAACCCAGCAAACAGGCAGGGCATGGGGAAATCACGGCAGATGCAGCACCGACATCGAGGCGAGTGCGAAGCTTGCAGAAAGGTGATGCTGCCGCCACCCACCGCAGCTTGCTCCAGCCGTACCACAGGCCTTCCACAGCAATGTAGCAGAGCGCTGCGAGGCGCACGCCTGGATGCGCGGCTAGACCGCCCCACGTCGCCGTTGCTGCGGCAGTCAGTCCGCCGAGCCAGGCGGCATCCATCCAATGCCTTTCAGGCTGGGACTGTGCACGTGCCAGGAGTGCAGCAGCATAGCCTGTCGAATTTTGGTCGCCAGCAGCTGACTGCGGCATGGCGGCCAGATAGGTTTCGCAAGTTTCCCGGCGCTTGTGTCTCGCTGTCTGATGGCGGTTTGCGACGGAGAGGAGCCTGTTAGGTGAGCGGCAGCTGCGAACTGATATCGAACACGCTCGTGATTGTGTCAGCATGCCCCACGACACCAGGAGACAGATTCAACGCCCAGATTCCTCGCTCAACACGATTGTCCTGCTGTACAACGCCGAAATTGAACTGACAACACGCATTCCGGCTGTCCTCGTTTGCATTTCGTTCAGTGACCCACCAGTGACTCTCGAAGCGTGCATACAGGAGCCCACGACTCGTCGCCGCCTTTGCCACTTGCCCCCCGTTTCTTCACAGCGAAAATGGGCTTCTGGAACGACGTGGCGGGGTGAGACCGGCCGGTAACTTACCTACTTCGGGCAGGGCGGCCTGCATGCAGCGCGTCAGCTCGTCGCCGCCGCCACTTCAAACAGACGTCGCTGCCTGCAACTTGCAGCTTGCCCCTGAAGCTGTGGAGGGCTTTCCTGAAGGTCATGCAGAGCATCATCGACTTCCTCATTGTCATCGTCTGGTGCGCATGGCACACCGCCTTGCCAATGTGTCGACTTTAGTCCGCACGCCTGTGCCTGAACCCTCTCTGATTCCTCTCTGTGTTGGCCTTGCAGCTGCCCGTGCCGCTGCATCTGGCACCGCCCCAGGACTTCCACAGAGGGCGGAGCACGTGAGTTTCTGTTGTTATCCGCCAAGAAAATGACGATGATTCTTAGTCAGCACCTCTTTCAGATTCAATGTGGTGCTCATCACGCTACTTTGCTCACCTGCTGCAGATGTCTGACCACGCTCAACAGACTGGGACCCTCAAGCTGGTGGTCACCTTTGCTTGAGTACCTGCTGACCATGCTGGGCCTTGCACAACCAAACTCAACCAAAACCGTCGACATAACTGCGTTACCACAGATGTTTCACTGCTCATCGAAGTTTTGCTAGCACTAGGAAGCATATAGTGTAGCTGACATGACATTCTGCGTGTTAAAGTATCGAGCGTCAAACAGGATGAGAGATGCTGAGGCGGCGGCGATTTGCACGCTGTGGGGCGGGCACCTGCCATGCATTGCACGCGTCCCCTCTCCCGCGTTAATCAGCGTTGTTCAGCCCTCAGCTCACTTCCACTCTGATTCATTGACTCTTGCTGCCTAAACGCTTGCCAGCTCGCTTCGTCCCCCTTTCGACAGCGCAACACGCTATGGGCTGCTGCACCGATGTTGTCTGGTACGTTGGGGGCGGCTTCTGTGACCGTGATGCCCTGTTGCGGTCTTGGTGTGCCGCTTAGCGTCGCCGCCTTTTGCCGCTAACGAGCACCTCCCCTGCCTCCGCCTCGCAGCCTGCCGTGCAAGTGCGTGCAGAGCATATTCGACTTTCTGCTCGTCATTCTCTGGTGAGAAGTGCCTGGCTGGCTGCATGTGTGCCTCTTTGCCACACATTCTGCCAAGGTGCCGTCGTTCCTCAGCTCCTGCTCCGCTCGCACCTGTGCCTCGCAGTTGTCCCTGCCGCTGCTGCTGCGGCTGCCCCAAGACCAGCACCGAGGGTGCGGAGCGTGTGGTGGTGCAGCACCCCCCGCACGGGCACTACGCGGCTCCTGTCGTGCACCACACCCGCCGATGACGGGCTCGCCGACACGCCAGCTGTGCGTCTCTCTTCTTTTCCTTGGTGTGCAGGTCCGTGAGCTGCAACACTCACGTTGAGGCCTGTTGCAACCCCTCGGGCAACAGGCCTGCATTCTCGTGTATACCATTTGCTGCAATCCTCGCTCCCTGGCCCCTCAGTCTGCGTCTCTGACCTTCCTTTGCTTCTTGCTGCACCCTGCCATACAGAACAAACCGATGCCATTTAGCACTATTGTAATCCGCAACCCTCCCTGTGGCTGTCGTCATTTATGTGCTATGTCAACTGCAGTCACGCTCTTTGAATCAAGGCGAGTGTGCGTTGCCACTGGCTCAGTCCAAAGGATTACAGAGGCTGGGCAAGCAGGAGCGGGGTTGCTGTGAGGCCTGCCTCCCACAGCAACAACGGGCGCAGCAGGCAGGCAGGCAGGCCACAAGTAGCCAGCAGAGGCAGCTGCAACCATCATGTCCTGACAAGGCTGAGGCAGTCAGCTACGAGAAGTGGCTGGAGGCTCCCTTGAAAGAGGCGCGCCACATATAGGCCCGCGACAGCACCAGCTCTATGTCTTTCTCGCACCAGTCGGCCGTGGGCGGCTTCTGCAGGAACATGATGAGCTCTTGGAACTCCAGCTGCTGCAGTTGCGAGCTCCAGCTGCAATCAGGGACAGGCGGGGGGCCAGGCACAGCAGGGGCAGCTGGGCACACAGGCACGGGATTCCATGCTCAGCTGAGACGGCTCAACGCGAGTGTGTGAAGGAGAGGCAAGAGCTTGGATCGGCGATTGGTTAATGAGGAGTAGTAGCTGTGCAAGCGCCGCAGCTTGCGGCGGTCAATGCAAGGTGCAAGACGGTGAGCGGATTTGAGGGCAGCACCACCATGCCGCAGGTTTTATGCGTGGCATGGTGTGCACACCCACCTCAGCAAGAAGGCAGCCAGGGTGTACCCTAAGAAGTCCTTCAGCTGGGACCTGCAGCAGCCGCAGATGGCAAGCAGAGTCAGAGTGCCAATCCAGGAGCGACACACTGCCAGTGGGTGGCGGTCACATCGAATGACAGCGCAGTGAAGCAAGACGGTGAAGGTCAGCTCCGTGCCAGAGCGGCCGGCAGCAGCATTGACAGCGGGCGTGGCACGTGGAATGCCCCACACAGCATTGCCAGTACCACCAGGCATCAGCTCCATCAGCTGACAGCAGCGGCAAAAGGTGGCACAGGCAGTGGGACGCAACAGCGGGGGGAGGCAGCAGCGGGAGGCAGCATCAAGTCCCCATAGCAGCCGCAGCAGGTACACCGAGCTCACCCCTCAGACAGATACGTGTCCCACAGTCGTATGGCCAGCGGGAACGGCACCTCTCGCAGCAGCAGGCAGTTGACCCATCTGAAAGCAAACTGGATGAACTGCAGCCCTTCGGCCTCCAGGTGGGCTGCCAGCGGCTCCTCGACACGCCTGCGGCGTCGGGGCAGGCAGGTGGAGGGTTCAGAGAGGCAGAATTGCAGGCAGGCAGTAAGGCAGTACGGCAGGCAGGCAGGCAGGCAGGCAGGCAGCACTGTGAATGCAGTGTCACATGTCACATGTGCCAGCCCTGGGCCTGCTCGTCCATACCCACCCGACCCCGCCTGCGCTGTTCCCGCCCCACGTGCCTGATCAGCTCTTGTGTGTGGAACACGCATCGCTGGATGCCCGGCTGCGCGTAGGTGTAGTGGTCTTGAATGCCGTCCAGCAGCTTGCACAGGCACCTGATGCGCAGCAGGCAGGCAGGCAGGCAGGCAGGCGAGAGGGAGGCAGGGAGACAGGGGGAGGCGGGCGGGCAGCGTCAGCCGTGCCAGGCACTCCCAGCTTGGAAGGCGCACCTCACGGCTGACAGAGGCACTGCTGCCGCACATCTCACACCCTTCCAGCCAAGCCAGCACTAAGCGCCTCCCCCAACTCATGAAGCCTCACGCTCCCAGCCCATCCGCAAACTCCCAGCCCACCCACCAGTAGCAGTCAGCCTCCACGTCCAGCAGCTGGCTCTCGGGCAGGCCGTCCAGGGACCACCCCTCAAGTGGCCCCTGCATGTGCTCTCCCATAAAGGTGCACATGAAAGGGGTCACCAAGTCATTGATGCCTTGCACGTACCCGCTTGCAGGGTGCCTGCACCAGCGGCGGCGGCGGGGGCCAGGCGGCCGGTGAGCTCCCAGACGTAGATGCTAGATGCTCCTGCTGAATCACAGACACGCACACACACACATATACAAGCGATCTGCATGTCTCACCGCAGCCCCAAATGTGGATGATGTGCTCCTCCTCACGCACAGACACACAGACACAGACATAGAAGCCACCTCCCTGTCTCACCGCAAGCCCCAGATGTACAGGATTCGCTCCAGCGATTTCTGGACCTGAGGGTCGTGGAAGAAAGCAACGCCTGGGGCCGTGCGCGGCACATCCACCGCCACCTGGAGGATGGGGGGGGGGGGGGGGAGGAAAAGACTCAGGTACCGTGATGCCTGAGTGGTGGACGGCACGCAGGTGTTACTGCGACATGCTCAGTTAATAAAAGCAGCAAAATAAATAAATAAATAAATAATAATAAATAAATAAATGCAGCAAGTCCCCTCGCTCTCTTTGCCCAACATCCCTGCAGCCATGCCTGGGTGGCTGAGGCTTGTCTGTGTTTATGTTCAGCAAAAGAAAACAAACTGCAACACAGACCCGGGGCGGCACTGGTTAGCAGCACCGCTGGCCTGCGGCCCGGCCATCAGTCACCTGGCGCAAAGCGCCCAGCTCTTCTCCCGATTGGTCCAGCCCCGAGGCTGCCTGCTCGTAGTAATCCGGCACAAGGTCCCGGTACTCCCTTCGCTTGCGTGTCAGGATCTGCAAGCGAGAGCGTGAGGGAATGATGCGAGTAGTGAGGTGCGCGATGTCCAGCAGGTGTGGGCACAAGGGCAAGCAAGTGAGGATGTGTGGTGTGGGCAAGCATGACTATGTCGCTCACTGTGACCTATGGCTACGCAGTGCAGGCAGCGCACGCTGCGTGACTTGTGGGTGCGCAAAACTGTCTGTCCGGCTGTTTGTGTGCATGTGTGTGCGACCATGAACAAGGCACGCCAGCAGGAAGCCCTCAGCAGCAGAGGGGGCTCTGTCGGCAGCGGGACAGAGCAGTACTGCCGGCCAGCCAGCAGAACACGCACCTGCATGCGGCGCTCGCGGTTGGGCGGCAGGTAGCCGAGCAGCAGGCGCCAGCACATGGGTCGCAGCGAGGGGGGGATGCCGCTCCAGCTCAGCTCCCGCAGCGCCTCCAGATCCACCACCTGTTGACAGGCAGCAAACAGATCGAACCAAGTGTAAGTTGGACAAGCGGGTGGGCTCCTCAGTAAGCCAGGTGGCCGTGCAATTCATAGCACGCAATCTGGGCTGATTCGGGCTGAGGGGAACAGGGGCTTGGGGCGAGAGCCGGCAAGGCGGCGCCATGTCGATGCATCAATCCTGGATGCATGCTGGAAGGTCGACCAGCCACGACAACAGCCGAGGACAAAGAGGGCAGAGCGTAGCATGGAATGCATGCCAGCCATGGCGGCCCTGACACAACAAATACAGCCAGTGCGCCACGGGACAGCATACAAGCAGCTGGCGCAAGATGCCAGCTGTCCCGCCCAATGGGAGGAAACAGCCAGTAGGGTGATGTGCGAGAACGTAAAGAGGCTTTTAGCGGGCGAGGCGTACCACCGGGGGACGAGACTACAGGTGCAAGCACGTGATGCAACTGACGGCTGAAGCCCGTTGTGGCACACCTGCGCGCAGCGGGCGCAAGCACAGCGCATCCCTGCAAAGCGCAGCAGCCCCCACCTGCTCGTCTAGCAAGCGCATGAACTTGGCCACTCTCGTGCTGCTCATGCTGCGTAGCTGTGTCACCTCCACGCCATCCTGCTGCTCTGCTCCTCCCTGCTGCTGGGCACCACCCCCGCCGCCTCCAGCACCGCCGCCGCCCTCGTCTGCTGATGAAGTCCGGCGGGAGGCGTCGCCGGCGCTGCTACCGCTGCTGGGGCGAGCGCCTCTGCTACTGGCTGCGGATGGCGGCGGCGCTGATGTGCTGCTTATCGACTCCTGCACAGCAACAGTGTGCTTGGGATGAGACGAGGGAGGGCAGCAAGGGAGGCGGTTGGCGGCACGGTGGAGGGGGGGGGGGCGGCAGCGCACCATGGGTCTGCTCTCCACAGAGAGGCCCGCAATGCCTGCTGCAACGGGATCTCTGGGGTCCACATGGCGTGGTGGCTGCTGCTGCTGCTGCTGCTCCTCGCCTTCGCTGGGGCTCGCGCCTTTGCGAGAGAATTTGACCGTGCCCGGGAACCCCCTGCCCTTGAACAGCCTGCATGAGGCAACCGGGCACCGAAGCAGTTGAGTGAGTGCCATGGATCATACCGCACGACAGCAAAGCGCTCACCCTCGCACGCCAGGGAAACCGCCATCGCTGGACATCGAGAAATTGATGCGATCTTGCCCAACAGGCGCTGTTTCCTGTGCCAATTTCGTACCTCTGTACTGAGCTCGGTGGCGCAGCTCTTCGCATGTGGCCCTCAGTTTGTGCCATTCGTGGAACAACCACAAGGTCGCTGGGCCGGCGCCGGAAGACATACAGCGCAAACGTTCAGTCAACCCTCTCGTCAGCGCCTCCCATCGATGCCGCGCGCCTAGGTCGGTTTCGGACTTCGATCACAAGGACAATGTCAATGCCCCCGCGATCCACGGCGCGCTGACCCGCCCGCTGCCTTGGCGCACTCCATGCCGCCGCCTGCCCTCTGCAGCAGCTGCAGGATGTACCCACAACCCCCACCACACCCTGCCATGCTGGGTGGCGGGCCCCCGCCTGGCTACCCACAGCCACAGCAGATGTTTGGCATGTATCCTGCCCCACCGCCGCCTGGAGGCCCTCCACCGCCCATCCGCTTAGCTCGGTATCCTGGAGAAGCCTTGCACGGCCCCCAAGGGGCAGGGCCAAGCCCTCAACAGATGCAGGCAATGCAACAGATGCAGGCGATGCAGGCCATGCAGCAGCAGCAGCAGCAGCAGCAGCAGCAGCCGCAGAGGAGCGGCAGCGGCGGGCGGCAGCCGCCCAGCTATGGCTACGCCCCGCAGCAGATGCCGATGCAGCCTTTCCCAGCAGGCATGCTGCCGCCGCCTGGAATGCGTGTAGTGATGGGTCCTGGGGGCATGCCGATGGCTGTGCCAATGCATGGAAGAGCCATGCTTCCCCACCCTGGAGCAATGCCGCTTATGGGCACAGGGATGCAGCAGCCGCCGCCACACAGCCACAGCAGCATGCGAGGAAGCCACCATGCCATGCAGCGCTCGCTGAGCAACGGCCAGCTGATTCCAGCCATGATGCCAGGCGGGTACATGCAGCAGCCACAGCCGCACTACATGCAGCAGCCGCCACCGCCGCCAGGCGATCCGCCCGTGGCGCCACCGCCTGGCATCGTTTTGCCAGACTCTCTGTCGCCTCTGGGCTCTCCTGCACCCGTCAGACCACGCGGCAACAGCAGCAGCAGCGTCCCGGGCAGCTGTGGCCACTCGGCTGGCTCGTATGGCGGCCCCATGCCGCCGCTGATGGGCGTGCATCCGCAGCTGCCGCCACCGCCCATGCCGCAAGGCGGGCATGCTCGCAGCGGCAGCGGAGGACACGCGTATGGCAGCCTGCGTGGCTCGGTGGACATGGGCGTCATGAATGCGCGGCGCAGCGGCGACCACACGCACGGCGGCGGGTTCAGCAGCGGCAGCCGTGGCGGCGGCGGCTCTAGGCCTCCCTCGCTGCCGGGTAGCAGGGCTGGTTCTGCGGGCAGGAGGGCTGGCAGCCTCTCGTCTGGCTTGCCACCACCAGAGCTTGATGCTTTCGACAATATCAAGGTGCGGTTGCTGCATGCCTTCCACTGCTGCCATGCCGTACCTTGCCGTGCCGTGCCGTGCCGTGCCGTGCTGTGCAGTGCTGTGCTGCGAAGAAGAAGCAAGTCCCACTGGAAGCACAGCTGCACAGCTGCAATGCCGCTGTGCCTGCTGCAGGTGGCGGTGCGGGTGCGGCCGCCAAATGCGCAGGAGCTGGCCAGGGGCGACGAGCACGCAGTGTTCGTGAACGAATCAGATTTTAGACAGGTATGTTCACCTGCTGATGCGGTGGTCACGGGTCAGAGAGAGAACGGATTGCAGCCGTTCAGCCTGCCGTGCAATTGTAGTGCAGGGGCACTGTGTCACCTTGCTCTCAATCCGTCAGGCTGCCTCTGTTCATCTCTCTGCTCTTGCAGCTGGTGGTGAAGGTGCCGACAGGCGGCGGCCACACGGAGCGCCATTTCAACTTCCATGCCTGCTTGGGGCCTGCCAACCGCCAGCAGGTGCTTCCCAGCAACAAGCAATCACATAGCTCGACGCAAGCGCTCTGCTGCATAGCTGTGCTGTTGACTGTTGACTGGCAGTTGTTGTTTCATGGAAGCCACAGCCACCTGTCTGTTGCACGCCTGCACACCTCCTGCGCTCTGCCTCCCCTCCCTTTCCTGCGGCGCAGGATGTGCTGGGTCTGTGTGGCATCACGCAGCTGCTGGATGCCGCCCTCGACGGCTACAACGCCACAGTGCTGTGCTACGGCCAGACAGGCAGCGGCAAGACGTACACCATGAGCGGTGAGTGAGCAGGCACCTCCTCTGTTTGGCACGATGGACAAGCTCGGACGCCTGTGACGTTGTGCTACGGTCTACGTAGTAGTTCTGTCCAGTGTTCACTTGCATCCTCATTTCAGTGAGCTTACTGTGAACCAGAGCTACACAGTGCTGCTGCTGGATGCTGAAAGGCTGTCTCTGTCCGCGATGCAAGCATCTCCACCACTGCTGTCCTTGCTGCTTGCAGGCCAGGAGGAGGCTGTGCTGGGTGATGACTGCATGGACGACAGCGATGACGGTATCGTGACTCGTGCCCTCAAGTACCTCTTCCAACAGCTGGAGGCGCGCTCGAGCGGTGCCGGCGCGCCAGACGGCGGCGGCGACCCTGGCGGCGGCTGCCGCTACTCGCTGCGCGTCAGCGTGGCTGAGATCTACTGCGAGCAGGTGTATGACCTCATCCACTTCGACAAGACGCCGCTTCAGGTGAATACAAGGGCTCAGATTCGGGCAGGTGACGAGGAGGATCCGATGGCGGCGTCAAAGGAAGTTGGGCGGGCATGTGCACGCTGCTGTCCAATGTCCTGCTCCGGGCTCTTGAACCGGCATTCCTTCCCGCACCGAACTGCCTGCAGGTACGGTGGGACACCTCTAAAGGCTTCTTTGCCGCCAACCTGACGTGCAAGCAGTGCGCCAGCTTGGAGCATGCACTTCAGGTGGGGAAAGGAACCTCAAGAGCACTGCAGGGCCGCATTCCCAGCTGCACCTGCAAAGCTGCGAACAGTCTGACGTCAGCGTATGCCCTCCTCTGCTGCCTGCCTGTGCTGCTTCCTCGATGATGGATGTCTACTCCTGGTTGCTTGCTCGCTTGTTCCTGCCGCTGTGCCTGACTGCCTGCCTGCCTGCCTGCAACACAGGTGCTGGCGCTGGCGGTGCGTCACCGCAGGGTGGGCAGCCACGAGATGAACGAGAAGTCGAGCCGCAGCCACTCCATCTTCACCGGTGGGCGCTGCCTGCCTGCCGGCCGGCCGGCCTGCCGGCCTGCTCGCCTGCCTGCTGCCTACCGCTCAGCCCAGCAAACCGCCAGCCTGGGATGCTGCCGTGTCGAAGGCACCTGGCTGCTGCTCAGATGTAGCCTCACTGCATCCAGCAATGCATGGCGAACAAGGGCCGCATGCACCTGCCACCCATCCCTGCCGCCGTTTGCAGTGTACATTGACTGCACGCCTACCCGACCTGATGATCACGAGTACGGCATCACTCGCTATGGCAAGGTGGGCTTGGCCCTGCTGTAGAAACAGCGGGAAGTTTTGTCCGGGTGGCTGCAGGGCCCAAACATGCGAAGTCAAGCTGGCTGTTACTGTGTTAGTGCTATGTCACACGAGTTGCGGCTCGGACACACTCGCCACAATCAGCGCATGCAGCATGCAGGCAATCGTTGCAAGTTGCAGGGGGCAGAACCAGTGGAGCAGGGCAGGCAGGCCGCCAGGAACCGAGCAGCCAGGTCGGTGGATTTTTGAAGAAACAAACAGCGATCCATGCAGCGCTGCTTCTGTCCCTGCCCGTTCAGGTCTCGTTTGTTGACCTGGCGGGGAGTGAGCGGGTCAAGGACTCCAAGTCGTCTGGGGAGACGCTGAAGGAGACGACCACCATCAACAGGTCCGTGTGGTATCCCAGCTGGTAGACGAGCGGCGGCTGTGTTGCTGGTGCTGATCATGGAGCCCACATCTCCCCACCACACTTTGTTCCTCCTCCTGGCAGGTCCCTCTTCATGCTTGGCAAGGTCATTGCCGCTCTAGCAGACGGCGCACAGGTTGGTCGGCGGGCAGGTCAGCAGGCCGTCCGGCCGGCCGGCAGGCAGGCCGCGCGTCGCTCCACATCAGGCGCAGTCCGCCACGCCGCATACTAGTTCTGGCCGCATACTGTTCCTTGTTTAAGGGACACCTGGACATGAAGTCGCTGCCGGCCTGAACGTGCTTTCCGCTGCTGTTGCTCTGTGCAGGGCGCTCTGGTCCCGTACCGCGAGTCCAAGCTGACCAAGCTGCTGATGGACAGTCTGGGTGGCTCCTCCCTCTCCCTCCTCATCGCCTGCTGCTCGCCCTCTGGTGCGATGCAGACCGCCTCCTGCTTTTGCTTTTGTTTTCTCGAGCTGGAAGCAGTGCGGCAGCCGTGCCGGCGGTGCGCACATGTTCCGCACGTCGCACGGCCAGTGACGTGTGTGTGGGCAAGGGAGGGAAGTGGAGAGAGGAGGGGGGTGCCCGCTGGGATCCTTTCCTCCCGCCCTGCTTCCCCCTGCCTCCCTCCCCCAAGGGGGGCTGTTCCCTACTCATGAGGTCCCTTTCGTCAAGTGACCGTCTCTCAGCCGCTGGCTGCCTGCATTGAGACTGCGGGAACCCTAACTCGCCTGCCTCCACTGCCCCCGGATGCAGCTGCGCATGTTGAGGAGACGATGAACACGCTCGGCTACGCCGCTCGAGCCAAGAACATCAGGAACCAGCCCTCGGTGCAGCTTGACCCTGCACAGGCAGCCCTGTCCGCACTGAAACGCGAGGTCAGGCTGCTGCGAACCGAGAATGGATACCTCCGGGAGCAGCTGTTCCAGGCCAATCTGCCACGAGGCCAGCTGGCGCCCCCAGCCGCCGCAATGCTGCCCACCTCCCTCACCGTCTCCCGCCTGCCCTCCAGCCATGGCCGCCTGCCTGGCACGCCTGGCAGCGGCCAGCTGCTGCTGCCGCCTGGCTCGCTTCATGTGCTGGATGGCGACGCGGCGGCTGCAGGCGTTGGCTCCAGTGGCGGCAGCCGTCCGGGGTCTGGTGGCGGCGGCGGCGCTGAACCGGCACCACGGCTGGCACCCAACCCTGAGGGGCTCATGCGCCGCCTTTTGGAGACGCAGCGCATGCTGGTTCAGTTCAGCAAGGAGAACGACAGGCTGGCCGGCGAGAATGGGCGGCTGCGCAATGGGCGCACGCTGGTGGCAAACGACTACAAGGGTGAGTGAATGAGTGGGGAATGGTTGAGGTCAAGAGCGGGTTGCAGGAGGAGGGGAGGGCTCATGCAGGTGCTGAGCTGCCAGCTGAGTTGAGCTGCTTGGCAGGCGGGCAGCCAAGGAGTGGAAGTTCCAGAGCTGTCCAGCTCAGGCGTCCGCCCTTCTCAGTACAGGCTACTTGGCTATTCCCCTTTCACTTTAAGCCTTTTCCTTTTGCTGTGATGTGCTGCGGCGGCGGCCTGCTGCTGCATACACCTCTGCCGGCACCTGCTTCACACGTCCCTCTTTGGGGCTTGGCCTGCCTGCAGGTGCGCTGGATGAGGTGGACTGGCTGCGTGACAAGCTGGACAAGCTCAAGGACGCACTCATGTCTGGCTCACTGGACCGCGGCCTGCTGGCAGAGCTGGATGGCAGTAATGCATTGGACGCAGAGGCGTCAGCAGAGCCAACGGCAGGTGGCACAAGCGCTGGGGTCATGGCGCAGCCACCAACCGAGCTTGCTGCCGCCCCTGACGGCAGCGAGCAGCCGCAGGCGCAGCAGGTGCAGGTGCTGCAGGAGGAGCTGCAGCTACAGCATGGCGGCGATATGGGGGGGCAGGCAGCTGGCGCACCCCCGCTGGCCAGCCAGATGGCAGCAGCAGCCCTCTCGGCATCTGCTGCGGCTGACGCGGCAGCCGCCGCCGTCGAAGCCGCCTCCGCCGTGCTGGCTCTGACAGCGGAGGCAGCGCAGCAGGGGGGCAGCGCAGCGCAGGGTGCCCCTGCGGGAAGAGCACCGGAGCAGGCAGCTCGACCTGAGTCTGTTTCCACAGCTGGTGCGGGATCAGTACGCACACAACAACCAGCCGATAGTGCCGACCGGGCATCTGGTGTCGCTTGCGAGCTACCTGCGGCGGCAGGCAGCACAGGGCACAGGGCAGGCAGTGGCGTCACTGTGACAGTGTCTCTGGCAGGCCAGGAGTCAACCAAGCCGTCAGCTGCTGCCTCCATGCAAGCCGCTGCACAGGTGGTGGCCGGCTAGCTGCTAGCTGGGCAGTGCAGAACTTGGGGGAGGTGTAAAGTAAGTGTGGACGTGGCGAGTTGTCCTGAAACATTGTAGGAGCTGTGTAGCTGTGTTCTCGATGTCACAAATGTGTGTTTGTGTTAATTTGCCATTACAGTCGAACAATTTCATGCCATGCTGCTTGTAAAATCGAATTGCGTGTTCCAAGCAACTCGAGACAGGCGGCTGAGGGGGGGACAGCCGCAGTTGCACAGGGGAGCGAAGCGCACTTGCTGCGAAGCTCTGTTGGGTTAGGGCAGGAGTATGAGTACAGGGGAGTGGTGTGGGTATGTGTGAACCAAGTGTGGATGAGCACTCAAATTCAGAATAAGGGGTAGGGGGAGCAAGAGCAGCAATTTGAACTATGCCGTACGGGTTGCTGCCTGAATTGGGCTTTTGGCCACTGCGTTCTAGGGCTGAAAAGCTGCAGCGGCTGCTACACACCTCACTGTGTCAACTATCTGCCTGCCTGACTACTGCCTATCGAGTAACTTCCTGACTCAAGGACCGAGCTTCGCTCGGTCTAAAGCTGTGCCCTGCTCTGCTAAGCACCAGGGGCTGCTGCTAGTGTGGCTGCCTACGCTCACCATTTGCGGCACTCTGCGGCCTTGCAGTACGCCTGGAAGCCTTCTGAGGCAGCAGACAGACCTTCGATCTCGAAACTGCACAGCGCCTCTGGCCAGCTGGCCTCGCAGCGAATGGCAGTCTTGCCGCTGCAGGTCGGGTGGAGGGATGGGCACCAGCAGAAGTGCGGAGGTGAGGCCGGAGGAGAGAGTCCGCGTGTGCATGCATAGCTGCTGGTGGCACGGGGCAGGCTCGGATGGGTGAACCAGCACGTGTGCCCTCAAGTTGCCCACGGCACGCCATGCTGTGCCGAGGCTCAGCCACAATGAGAGCAACCAGTCCCTTCCAGGTTGTAAAACCCATGCACCCAACGCACTCCGTCCCATCCCAACCCACTGCCAGCCCACAACTCACGTCATTCGCTCAAGCAGGTACCCCAGGGACACCCCGTTCATTGTGGGACACGTGGCATCACACTTGCACTTGGTGTAGCTGCAAAAGACGGCTGCAGAGGCGGCAACGGCAGGAGGGAGGCGTTTTCTGCTCAGGTACTGCAGACAGGGGCGAGACGCGAAGACAAGTTGCGAGATGCAAGGGCGGCCGCTCACCGCCGTCGTCAAAGGCGCAGTTGAGGCCGCTGCAGGTGAGCGGGCTGCCTGCCAGGGCAAAGTGCACGTCGCACTTCTTCACGTCAGCGTAGCACTGGGCCCACACTCCGTCTACGGTGCCAGCATAGTCCGTGCCCTGCACCCACATACATCACACAACAACACAATAGGTAAGCAGCACATTGGCAGGTGACAAGCTTGACAAGTGAGCTGGGATGGCAGCACACGGCGCTGCGTTTTGATCTGCATGAGCGGCAGTCGTACCTCTGTGCTGCAGTCGTAGGTCTTGGACGTGCTGCCGTCTGCCCAGGTGTGGTTGGAGTAGCAGAAGGCGCTGGCATAGTCGGTCATGTTGACGCAAGCAGCGTCTCCAATGGCGGAGCCACCAATACACATGCCGCAGTCGGGGCCTTCCAAGCCATCGGGGCACACCTCAGCCCGCGCAGCTCCAATGGCTGCTGCCAGCAGCAGGCACAGCAGCAGGGACTGCATGGGAGGGAGGTGGCAGCAGCGAGGTGGTTGGGGCGGCACAGCGGTCGAAAATGAAATGCCAGGTGCCGCCAGCCGGCGCAGCCCGGGCACTGCCAGCGCCGCTGCCCGTCGCGGCAGCTGCCCGCGAGATTGAGCGGCGCATGGTTTCGGAGGGAGGCCCGGCTGGAGCAGGGTGGCGCGGAGTTTCGCTGTGAGCGGCTGACGGCTACCGAAAGCTAGCAACGCGACGGGCAACATTGGAACGGGCTGCCGCCCCTGCAAGCGCGATCGCACATGCAAAGGTGGTTGGGCTGGAGCACCTCGCTAACCTTGTTCATTTTTGGTGCAGAGTTACCAGGAGACGTGTGTTTGATGCTTTGCGGTGTGAAATGGAGTGCGAAACGCGCCAGGGCGAATTTCCTCACCTTGCTTGACGTGGCATGCCAGGCTGGCGTGGTGCGGTGCGGAAACGCACACATTGAGCCCCTTGAAGTCAGCTTCATCACCAAGAGCAAGACACGACTGCAGGTGACGATTGCAGCTGCGGTGTGGCCTGCTCTGCAACAGCGACAACATTTGTCGCTCGTCATCAAAATGCCGCCTGGCTCACCACCCTGGGTCGTGGTGTGCATGCAGGTCCCTAAATTGCAGCCCATCTCTCGTGCCGTCTCGGCTTCAACCTCTTTCCCCCGCCCGCCAGCGCCTTCCGCCCGGTGGACCGCTCAGCATCGCTAAGCAACCCATACCTCATCGCACCACCTGCTCAGCATGCCCTCGCCAGTAGTTGTGCTTGGCGCTGGAGGTCGCACCGGCGCTGAGTGCGTGAGTGCCCTGGAGCAGCAGGGCAAGCCCGTACGAGCGGTGGTGCGGGACCCAGCCAAGTATAAGCAGAGCCTCGGCAGCGCCAGGCAGGGCGTGGAGGTGGTGGCTGGAGATGTGGGCAGCACAGATTCGCTGCGGCAGGCTCTCAAGGGCTGCAGCGACGTCATCTTCGCTGCCAGCGGCAGCGGCTACTTCAGCGCAAGAGAGGTGGACTGCGAGGTGGGCTGGAGCCAGCATCCGGGCGCTGCTATGAGGCCGGTGACCACTACCACTAGATCGCCAACTTGCAGCAACGTCAATTCCTGATTTCCAGGACAGTAATGCCCGCGCTGCTCGCTGACACTGCCTGCCTGCCCCTGTGCGCTGCAGGGAGTGAAAAAGGTGGTCGAAGTGTGCAAGGAGCAGGGCGGGAAGCATGTTGTGCTCGTGTCCTCCTGCCTCGTCAGGTGAGCGCTGCTGCTGGCGCCAGCGGCTGGCTGCGCTGAACGGCAGGGGCTGGGGCCCAGCACGAGGGCTCGTGAGATTGTCTTGCCTCTTGTGCTGTCGCCGCCACTTGCAGCCAAGATGCTGTGTTGTGCAACTGTGCCATGCCACCACCCCCTGAGCCACCTCGCTCCTCCCTGCTCTGAGTGCTGCAGTCCCCACAACCGCTGGAACCCCATCCGCATCATGCTGAACAACTCCCGCTGGGGCCTGATGGACAGCAAGTTTGAAGGTGGGGTGGTTGGGGCAATTGCTGGCCGGCAGGCATTCAGTGGCAGGGGGGCCTGGCCTCTTGTCCACCAAGTCGGGGCGCTGTGAGGCATACGTTTGTATGTTGAAAGCGTGCTGTGCTGGCTGGAGGGTGATAGCCTTTGGGAGCATGCTAGAGATAGCAATGCTCACCGCCCGGCTGGTATGCAAGCTACTACACATGCTGATTCTCTTGTGGTTTGGTTGTCCAACGCTCCACACTTCCGCCTGTGCCTTCCCCTCCTGGCCCTGCCTGCCCCTTTAACTTGCTGCAGGCGAGGAAGCGCTGCGGCGCAGCGGTGTGCCATACACCATCGTGCGACCTGCTGGCCTCACCACAGCGCCTGCGGGGCAGGCCAAGCTGGTGGCCAAGCAGGTGCGAGCTGGCTGGCTGGCTGCCGCCTGAAGGCTGTCCGCGCCTGCGGCTTGCTGTTTGAGTCGCTATGACGCTGCGACCATGATTGTACTTGCAGCTGTACAGCCTAGGGGCTGCAGAAGTGCGGGACCTCCTATCATCATCTGACTACTCACCCTTTTAATGCAATGCATTGCAGGGTGACAAAGGCGCCGGCCGGGTGAGCCGCGCAGATGTGGCCGCTGTGTGCGTGGCAGCGCTGTCAGGTACGGTCGTACCGGTCCTGCTTGCTGTCCCGCTTCTCAACCACCTGTGTGTTGAGGGTCGGTGCTGGCCTAATGTTGGTTCCAGCAGCAGCAGCAGCAACAGCAGAGGTGAACAACCACCAAGCATACCCATCAACTGTTTTGGTGCTCGCTGCTTGCGTGCAGACCCCGCCGCCAAGAACGTCACCTTTGAGCTGCTGGGCTCGTCAGACAACGACTCACCACCACCCCTGGCGCAGCAGCTGGCGAGCCTGTTCCGTGGCCTGAAGCCAGATGCACCTGTTGCTTGAAGTGGTGATTGCTTTGGGCTTTGACAGGGCTACCACAATCAACCATGCCGCCGAAGTTTCGAATTTTCTGCGTGTACATGTAGAGTTGTAGATTAAACAGGAGATGTATGATTTATGAAATGGCACATCGCAGTGAAAGGAAATGATCGAATGGGGTCGAATGAAATGTCCTGTTGAAAACTTGAGTTTCAATGCATGGCGCCCATCTCTCTGTGTGGCGGCCCTGGCCAGCAACTTGGTGCTCTCATGGTGTCTTTGCTGTGCCGCGAAGCCAGGGCCAGCTGCAGGCTAACCCGAGGGGCGCCTGCTCACTTCTTGCGAGGGCAGTCTGCACACGCCTGAGAAATCGGTCGCTTGGGGTGCACGCACGTCTTCTTGGCCATGGCCTTGGCCCGCTGCTTGCGTGGGCAGTCGGCACATGCGCTGCTCAGCGGCCGCCCCGGGTGCACGCAGGAGGTCTTGCAGGGGGCCTGCAATCAAAGACGCGGCCTGTCAGCGGAAGAGCGGCGGCACGCGTCGAAGCGGCGCCGCTGTAAGGTGCCAGCAGAAAGCCGCGCAGCGGCTTTCTGCACAGGTATGCAGCTCTATATGGGGGCCTGCACTCACCGAGCGCAGCAGGGGACACTCAAAGTCGGCCATAGCCTGCTCCTGGCCGCAAGTAGTCACGCGACGAGCCGGCTTCCTCGCCGCCGTCTTCATCAAGGCTGGGGCGGTCAGCACCGCGCACGGGCGAGCTTGGAGGGCGAACATGGCGGCTGAGTGAAACAAGCTCTCAGTGAAACAAGCACACGGGCCGTTGTGCCTTTGAGCAAAATAGCCGATAGGTATGGCACATGTGGGCCAGGCAGTCACAACAAACTGGGTTGACTCACTGCATGCCGCCACCGCATGCGATGCGGCAGGCGGCGTCAAGGCTCAAACCACCGCAGCGCCTGGCCACGTTGTGTTAGGCATGGACTGAGATGCTGTGGCACAATGCAGACCGGGGTGGTGCGGCAGCTGGCGACCTGTAGGTTCAACAAACGCCAACACAAAGCGCACCGCCTCCCAAGTGTGTGCAACTGTGCATGCCTCCTGGCACCGTTTACGTCTGTCTCGGGCACGCCCAGCTTATTTTCAACCAGTTGCTATTGAATCCACAAACAATGCGCTCTCCCAATCACCTTGGCTGCAAATGGCCAACAATCCAGAGCGGCACGCATGACGGCGGCATGGGCGGTACCGTACAGGTGCAGGAAGGAGGGCTAGCATGGCGCAATGAGGCCTCGCAATTCACTTATATTGCGTTGTATTAATCACCGCGACTCTGCAAGCCCGCTCTCACTTCGCGAGGCACCCCGCGATGGTTTCCCGCCTGCAGGTAGGCTTTCACGCTTGATCAGCGTGCGGTGTTGCCATGAGTGATGCTTGAAGGCATGAGACATACGGTTGCAACTCGAGGCTCGCTCTTTCACGAGTGCGCGACCTGTGCCCTTGGCCTGTAGGAGGAGCGCAGCAGGCGGCAAGCACGCAGTAGCGGCAGCAATCGGGCGCCCACCAGAGCCGCCGCCGCAGGTCTGCTGGTCTGCCCGCCCTGCAGCCCGCCGTGCTGGTGTCGCTGTGTTTGCCCACAATCCCGGGCTACATGCCGTTGCAGGTGCTGGCGAGCTTGCGTTGGAGGTGCTCGCCGCTCCCGGCCCACCGCAGAGGGCCATCTTCGGCCACCTGAAGCAAAGTGACCGGTGAACTGCGGTGCAGGCCATCCTGCACTGGCTGCTGATTGATGTGTGGTGCTGAAGCGCTATGCATTATGCGCTGCAGGATGAAGCTTGGATCCACCTGCACCAACCTGCGTCTTGCCAGCCTGGCTTGGTTTCGCCACGTGACTGTGACGGTGCAGCCATACCAGACTGATATGGCGTCGCTGTCTGCTTGGCTGAAGCGGCACCAGGGTGCGCAGCTGCTGCTGGCGGTGTTGTGAGAGGTTGCGCGGAGTTAGGCGGTATTGCTTTCTTGGTGGTTGGTTGTGACATCTCTTTAATGTGACACTTCCACTACCCTATGCAGCCTCCGTGCACGTTGGTTTTGTTGAGCAGTTCGATTCGGTGAAACACGCACACGGGACCTCAGAAGTGGAATGGGATGACAACCTCACGGCCCTGCCATCCTCCTTGATCACCTCGCTGTCCTTGTTCACCCCGCTAGGAATCCACAATCGAGTGCTGCCGACAGCCGTGTCCTCTCTCACAGCGCTCACTGAGTTGGAGTTCATAGCTATCAATGATGCTGGCGTTGAGTGGGATGGCCAGGAGGATGACAGCTTGCCTTTCAGCATCTCCGCCAACCACCTGCGGCAGCTGACGCGGCTGCGAAAGCTTTGCTTGGGCCATAGAAACATGAGCGGCAATGCAGAGGAGCTGCTGTCGCTGCCCGCACTTGCCGGACTGCAAGTCCTAGAGCTAACATGGTGCAGCCTGCAGGCCATGCCACGAGCGCTGTCAGCGTTGACAGAGCTGACAGGGCTCAGTCTCTCCGGCAGTGTCATCACGGCCACAGCGCCTCTAGCTACCCTGCAGCGCCTGCAGAGCTTGGTCCTCAGCAGCTGCAACCTGACAGCAGTGCCAGAGCAGGTTGCGCTGTTAACAGCCCTCTCCTGCTTGGATCTGTCAGCTGCCAGGCACTCGAACGGCAGCTGGCAGCACCTGCTGCCCCTGAATCAGCTGCAACACCTGTGCCTGTATGATTGTCGTCTCACGGCAGTGCCAGAGCAGCTGTCAGCGCTGACTGCCCTCACCCACCTGGACTTATCACACAACAGGCTGGCTAGTGGCTGGCAGCACCTGCTGCCCCCGAAGCAGCTTCAAAGCCTGAATCTCAGTAATTGCAGCTTCACAGCAATGCCCAAGCAGCTGTCAGCGCTAACTGCCCTCAGCCACCTGGACTTGTCTTGAAATAGAGCGCCGGCTAGTCACTTGCAACACCTGCAGCGTCTGCAGCTGCAGTACCTGAACCTGAGAGGCTGCAGGCTCACAGCAGTGCCGGGGCAGCTGTCGGCAATGACGGCCCTCACCTGCCTGGACCTGTCGATCAACGGGCTCGAGAGCGGCTGGCAGCCCCTGCAGCTGCCGCACCTCCGAAAGCTGCATCTTACACCCTCGTGGCTGCCTGGCGGGCAGGTACCTCCCGTGCTGGCCAACCTGCGGGACCTGCAAGTGATTGAAGACACAGAAGCACAAGCAATATTAGAAATAGCATTTGAAGCGTACCTGTAAGCACAAGCTCAAGCACATGAAGATTTGGTGTAGACTGTTCCTGCGTTGCATTTCGTGCGTTGCCTGTCATGCCTTGTCATCGTGCGGCTGGTGCTGTACCGGCAGTCTGTAACAAGATCAGGCACTTGACAGCCCGGTGCAAACCAGGCAGGCAGCAGCCGCTGCCACTATGACATAGTGCTACCGCATCATGGCATGTGCCAGTGTGCGCGATACGTGTGACGGACGTGACAGCAGCGACATGATGCGACAGTGCTGGCCTAGGTGCAGCGCTCTGTGGGTTGTCTGGAATGGAGCGTGTTCCAGGAGAGTGCCGATTCTCAGTGGCGGTGCCTGGCCAGCCCCCGGCGGCGGAGCTGTGCCGCTACGAGGGCTAGCCATGCGAAGGGACCTGCTGCTGTAATCTGGTGTAAACAGCTGGTAAATGAATTATCAGCTTGCTCCATGCACCACTCACCGAACAGATGCGTCGAGCAGCGAGCACCGCACGCTGCGAGCTGGCGGCATGCGGCGGCCGAGCGCGCCCTCGACGTTGTCGTTGCTGATCGCTCGCTGATCGATTGTGAATCAATTTGCCAGCATGCCTGCCAGCCCCAGCGGCTACGAGACGCTGCCGGGCGGGAGCCTCTCGCCAGACACGCCCAACCTCGCACCCCCAATCCAAGCGGATTATGCCCAGCGGCGCAGCGTGTGGGATAGGCAAGCGGGCCGCCAAGCTAGGGCGGCGGCGGCTGAAAGGCGGCCCTCGCTGGCACGTGCCGCCAGTCCGTCATTTTCTCTCGTGTGCTGTGCAGGGCCAAGACATGGTGTGCAGTGCACGCGCAGCAGCTACCGTGGGCCCGAACAACACACGAATCGCCGCCTCCTAGCGGGTATCTCACTCTCATACCGCTCTCTGGTGCGGTGCGGTGTGGCAGCGGCCAACCCTGAATTTCCCCTGCCCTCATCCGCCCCCTGCGTCAGCCCGTCACTCCCTTGTCTCTTCACTGCTCTGAACCTGGCTCGTGAGCCGCTCCCGCCTGCAGACTCACGGCTGCAGCCCCGCGACACCCGCCTGACGGCCGCCTTCTTGTTGGTCTTCGCGTGTGTGGTGGCGGGGGCGGTGTTTGTGGCGGTGCCTCGCGGGGTCAGCGTGGGTGAGATCAGCGTGACTACTGACCGCATGAGTTGGAACACAACCAAGGTGAGGCCTTGCGGAGCTTGGTTGGGGGACAGGCCTGCCAGCTGTGTGCGTGCTCTGGCTGTAGGCATCTCGTGGGGGTGTTACCACACCCACGGTGGCTAACATAGCGAGGCGTGCAGCCTTTGCTGGTAGATCAACTCACGACTAGCTTGACCTGCCTGCCGTCCCAAGTAGCAGCCTGTCTTGCAAGCCTCGCTGCGTTATCACTTGCCCGCTTTGCTCTGCCCGAGCAACGCGCATGCGCCTGCATGTGCATACCTGTTGTGACCTGCGTGTGTGATGGTGACTGTGTGTGTCTCCTTCCTGCCTGCCTGCAGTCGACATACCAGCTGAAGCTGCTGGCTCGGGTGCCTATCTTCAATCCAAACTTCCTGTCAGCCTACATAGAGGGTGACCTGCACGTGCTGTTCTATAAAACAATTGCGGGCAGCGGCAAAATCAAGCCTGTTCGGCTGCCGCCGCGAGCCGCTCCCAAGGTGGGCGAGCTGGCTGCGGTTGCTGCGCTGCCAAGGGAGGGTGGCGGCGGGGTGCTGTGCTCTGGCCAGGGAGCAGGCGCAGTGCACATGCATGGTATGCATGGCAAATCGACCCAAGCTTTGGGCAGGCTTTTGTTTGTTGGTGCTGCGAGTGTCACCTGTGCTGTGCCAGTTGAACCAAGCTAGTATGGCTTTGTGTTGTTGCGTTCTTGCAACCGCTATTGGCTTCAATCTGCCTCGCCCTGCTGCCGCTTTGAGTGGAGTATTGAGTGGAGTTGTGCGGCTGCAGGTGTTGGAGGTTGCCATTGACGCCAGCGATGTGCCCTCCGACTACATTCTGGCCATCCTCAGCCAGTGCAGCACCTTCCCTGAAGTGCTCATCTTCTTCTTGAAGGGCAAGCTCACGGTGCGTGATGTGCTGCTGTACTTAAATGGGAGGCAGAGAGACAGGGACGCAAGGAGGTGTGCATACCAGTTTGCAAGCTGTGGCAGGGTTGCGGTGCCAGAGCCGAGCTTGCCGCCCACTGAGCGCGCATGTCTGCCGCCTGCGTGCCCTGCAGGCCAGGTTCATGTGGCAGCGGCAGCACCTGGCTGGACTGGACTCACACTTCATGGTCAACTGCTCAGGCTGAAGCGCACTTGGCCAATGCGGCGCTGTATGCCAAGTGTCGGACGATGATGCCGCCGCTCCTGTACCCCCCGTCGTAGCGCGTTACCCTTCTGCATTGCTCCCGTACGCCTGTCATCTTTGATTGCGGCCTTTTTGTGATTGCTGGCCCGCTCTGTCTACAACGCTGTCGCTTGTTTGCGCCATGGCGTCTTTGCAATGCCCGCGATGCGCCATCGGGACGGTCAGTGTTGCACCTTGCAATCCAGTCCAGCAGCGCCACACGAAAAGGCGGGCACCTGTGCCGCGCCAAGAAGCTCGCTGCAGCGCTGCAGTTGATCACAGTAGCAGCATCACGCAGCAATTTGTGCAGCTGAAAGATCGTCTCACTCCCCGCGAGTCTTTGGTGGTGGCGGCACCGACTTCGCTCGGCCGGGGCCTGATCGCCAAGCAGAGGGTGCCGCAGGGCACTACTCTTCTCTCTGGCAAGTGTCTGAGGGTGTCTGTCATTCACCATCTGCTTGTTGAGGTGCTCCTGGCACTTCTCACACCGCAGTCGTTGACATGCCGCCAATCGCTGCGTGTGCATATGTTGCCTCCGAAACGGCATGATGTAAGTCACATGATTGCCACCCCATCCGCACAGTGGACTGGGTACACATGCTGTGCGTCACGGACAAACCGGAAGAAGGCAACGCGTTTGGGAAGGCAACATTGGCCGACTGGCAACAGGTGCACGGCCGCCTGCCGCCGCTGCTCGTCCGATACCTGCTGTCAGGTGAACGGTCAGCCTGTGTTGTAGGGTCGCTGTCAGCCAGCGGCTGCAGGACAGCTGTACGCTCACAGGACTGCACTGCCTACGCGCAATGCCTGTCGGTACTGCGCTTGTACTGCATTGGAGCCTGTCCGCCTGACCAGCTGTGCGTGCTGCCCATCCATCTTCATCCCCACCCTGCAGCTGATCAAGGTGACTGGTTCACTCGACTGGTTGCCTACCTGCTGTGGGTGAAGAAGAATGCACAAGGGCCATGGCCCATGTATATCAACATGCTGCCTAAGGTGAGGAGCAGCAGCTCAGGAGAAGGAGCAAGGAGAGCAGGGAGCGCTCTTGCGACCCACCCGGCGGCGGCAAGGGGACACCGGCATGCATGCTGTGTTGACCATATGCTCTCCCGGCGACTCGAGCAGCTATCGGCCCTTGCCGGGTGCTGCACACACCCTGGTTGCATTCCCCCACCTTGCTGTCTCACTGCTCACCGCTGTTGCCTTGCGGTTGCATTTGTTGCGTTGCTGTTGCGTTACGCCACGGCACGCTTGCATGCTTGCAGGTGGATGAGCTGACCAACTTGATGAACTACCGACCCGATGAGTTGGAAGAGTTTCAAAGTGCAAGCTTTGCAGCGCTTGCCAGCCAGGAGCGCACCCAGATCCGAGACCTGCACGAAACGTGCGCTGTGCCGTGCTGTGCTGCGCTGTGTCGCGCTGTGCCGCGCTGTGATGTGCCATGCTGTGGCTTTGTGCGTTGCTGTGCCTTGCGTGCAGTGGCGGTTGATACTGAGGTGCCTCCCGTCTCCTCGTCCCGCCAGCCCACCTGCCTGCCTGCCTGGATGACGGATGCACTCAGCCTCTTTGCTGCCCTGTGCCTCAGCTGCATCCAGCATCTTGAAAAGCACCTCTTGGGTGAGGCCTTCCCTGGCTGCCACAGCCAGGGTTCGCCGATTTTTCACTCCCAATCCCTTTTCTAGCTGCTGCTGCCCCGTGTGCCCGCAGACTGTTCAGCAGCAGCAGCGGCGAACTGAAGGCGCTGAAACTCGCCGACAGCCTTGATGACACCGTGTGGGGCTGCTGCATGGTCAACAGCCGAGGCTTCAGTGATGTGGTGAATGGCGAGACGGTGTCGCTGCTGGTCCCCCTCGCTGACATGGCAAACCATTCGCTGTCGCCCAATGCCGCTTACCGCTTCAACGTGGAACAAGACGCTTTTGAGATTTCGGCGCTGCAGGTAGAGCAAATTTTGTATTGCTGTTGTTGTCGTTCTCTGGCCCAAGAAGACTTGTCGGGAGGCTGCGGCATAAGCAAACCAGCAAACCCTTTGTATGTGTACTAGTGTGTATTTCCTGCCCCTGTGTTTGAGCAATGGCCTGCATCTCGGCATCTATCCCTTCTGCTCTGCTCTGCTTGGCTCGGCTGTTTGTGTAGGACGTGGAGGTGGGAACAGAGGCCTGCATCAGTTACGGCTGCACAGGGAAGGACAACCGGGGGCTCATGCGAGATTACGGCTTTGCCCTTCCGGGGAATTACAACGACAGAATACCCTTCTCTGCTGGTGGGTGGAGGCGGGAGGTGGGCGTGTGCTTTCTTGGTGTGCCTGGTGCTGTGCTGTGGTGCTGTGCTGTGGTGCTGTGCTGTGCTGCTGTGCTGCTGTGCTGTGCTGCTGTGCTGCTGTGCGGTGGTGCTGTGCTGTGCTGTGCTGTGCTGTGCTGTGCTGTGCTGTGCTGCTGCGGTGGTGCTGTGGTGCTGTGGTGCTGTGGTGCTGTGGTGCTGTGCTGTGGTGCTGTGGTGCTGTGGTGCTGTGGTGCTGTGCTGTGGTGCTGTGGTGCTGTGCTGTGCTGTGCGGTGGTGCTGTGCTGTGCGGTGGTGCTGTGCCGCCACGTCCCCTCAATGAGCACTGCCCTCTGTAAGGATTGAACATGACCGCCTGCCCTGCCATGCACACGGCTACGCCACCACAGGAGACGACATAGCCAGCCAGCTAGCGGCTAAAGCAGCGGGCGGCACCCAGGGCAGCCAGGGCCGGCCCAGCCTTGACGGCTGGCGGCTGATGGCGACACTGGGCCTGGGGGGGCGGCCAAGCATCGGGCGATACAATTTGGATACAGCCGCCGATGCCGCGAGGGGCGACAGCGAGCAGGATGTGGCTCAGCGGCGGCGGCTCGCTGCCGTCATGTCGCTCAACCCCTTCCTGCGGTTTCCTGGCTTACCTAGGCCTGGCAGCGGTACCGCGGGTATACCTGAATGGAGCCAGACTGAGCTGCAGGCTGAGCGGCGCTCGATCGACGCACTACTGGCCCAGTGCAGCAGCATGATGGCCAGCATGCCAACCAGCGTTGAAACCGACGAGCAGCTGTTGGCCGCGGCTGCTGCTGGCGGCAGCGGTGCGGGGCCGCAGATGAACGTGCGGCGGCAGCAGGCGGTGCGGGTGCGGTTGGAGAACAAGAACCTGCTGCTGGCGGCGCAGGCGGTGCTGCAGCAGTATGCGGACTCTCTGAGCTGATGCAGCTTGCAGGTTGCGGCAATGCATCTGTGTTGCAAGCAGCTTTTCGGACTGAAAACACTTAACTGGGAACACAACGAAGCAGCAGGCTGTCGTATCATCTTTGATAACTGATTGTTGCACGGCGCGGTGTTGTGAACGGTTCGTTCGGATGCGGATAGACAGCTCTCAACACTCAGCAAGTACAGATAGCGGCGGGCAGGAACCAAACGGAAAACATGGGCAGGTGAGAGGACAAGTTAAGCTTGGAAAGGAAACGACACAGAAGACCAGCAGCCAGAAAGAGTAGACAAATAAGGCAGGGGTGGGCAAATAAGGAAGGCAGCAAACTTGGAACATCGAAGGTATTGAAAGCAGGGAAGTATGCAGAGCGGCGTTGTGGCTGTCACTGTAGAGTGACAATCAGTGTGCACCATGGGCCGCCACTCGCTGCTGCTGCGGCTGCTGCTGCTCCGCCTCCCCCCAGCCCTGCTCCTCCTCTTCCTCCTCTCGATCGTCGCCGCCCTCACTGCCGCTGATGCCGCCAACAATGGTGTCTTGGCAGCCAGGGGCGGCACAGTAGTCTCCAGCGCAGGTGTGGCCTGAAGCCTCGCTTTCCTCCAGTGCCTGCTGCATGATGGGCAGCTGGAAGAGCTGAGCGGCGAGATACTCTGCCTCGGCCGCCACCACTGCAGCAGCATCGGAGGGGGAGCGGGGAGAAGGGAGGGCGGGTGTTGGAGCAATGAAGGTGTTGGGCGCAGGCAGGCAGACAGGCAGGCATTGCCAAACAAGCAGTCCCTGTCCGACCATGGCATTCCCTGCCATTGTGAGCATTCACCTTTTCCCCTAGCAGCAGCCTATCCCCCTGCTGCATGCACCCCCCCCCCCCACAAGCACCTACCCATCCCAGCCGCACACGCTCTCAGGCCCCCCTCCCACCACCAAACACAGCCAAACACACCCATGAGAGTCACAGACCTGCATGAGAGCTGGCATCCAGCAGAGCCAACACCTCCCCCCTCAGCCTCTCATCGGGAATGCCTCGCCACAGCTCCCGCGGCGCCATCAGCAGCAGCATGCAGGCCCGCTCCAAGCTCAGGTCCTCACGCACAGCAGGCTCAGCAGCCGAGGCGGCAAGGGCTGGCGAAGAGGCGGCGGCGGCGGTGGCACGGAGATCGGCAGAGGGGGAGGAGGGCAGGGGACCAGGAGGGGCACAAAGTGCCTCCTGGCCTCCTCCCTGCTCTGCCTGCTGGACTTCTGTCTGCTGCTGCTCTTGTGGCTGTTGCCAGGTCTGCTGCCTCCCTGCCTGCTGCTGCGTCTGCTCCTGCTCAGGCAGCTGTCCCGCATGCTGCTGCCGGTCTGTCTGCTGCTGTAGTTGCGCCGCCGCCTCGACGCCCACAGCCACGCCCCTCGGACCTGATGGCGCAGGCCCGCAGCAGCCGACGGCAGCGGAGTCATCCCCGCAGCCTGCAGAGCCTGGCGTGTAGCAGTTGGTGGCGACCAGTTCGTCCACGCCGCCGCCGCACTGCTGCCGCCACTGGGGCAGCGCCGCCGCCAACTCGCCAAAAAGCGGCATGCTTCGCAGCTCGGTGAGGAACGTTCGCACGACCGCGGTCTGCACGCACACGCCGCCGTGAGTCGCGCTGCCCGCGGTGCGGACCGCCACGAACTTGCGCAACGAGGCCGTCGGGGCGGCGGCGAGGGCGGCGGCGAGGACGTCGATGGCTGTGGCGGCGGGGGCGGCCGCGGCTGCCAGGATCCTGGCTGGCATCTGCTGCTCCAGGTACCTGTGAGGGCCAGCAGGGGAGCGGGAGGAGAGGTGAAGAAGGGGCCTGTTGATAGGAGGCTGTTGGCAGCAGGAGGGAAAGGAGTCGAGCAGGCAGCAAATTGCGTGTGTGCCACTCCAACCATTGCAACCGACACCGCACACCTGCACCAACTCGGCACCCACACCAGCGCCACACACCCCACCCTCTTCTCCCGACCATGGCACATGCATAGGTCCATACCACACCCAACGCCCCGCGCCTGCTCCACACCCAAACTGACACCCCCACCCATCCCCCACCCATCCCTCACATCACTCCCAGTCCCCAAACAAATTAGACGTCTGTCTACACAAAAATCCCTGTAACCTGCCGGCAACCCCTTCCCCCACCCCAAAACCCCCACACACACGACCCAGCAGGCCCGCCATAGGCCCACCTGGTCGACTGCTGCCACTCGGCGTCCCGCACATCAAGCGTGAACAGCACAGAGTCCAGCCGGGGGTGGCGGCCCATGCGCATGAAGCCGCGGGGGCGGCCCGTGGACGGGTCTATGTGGGCCATGGCGCTGCATTGAGGGCAGTGGTGCGAGGGGGTGGGGGGGGGCAGTGCAGGGCAGGTTGGTGCATGGTGCGGGCCAGTAGCCAGGTCTATGTGTCTATGTGAGCCACGGCACTGAGCATTGAGCGCAGGTGCGAATTGGAGCTCAAATTGGGGAAACAGGTCACAAGACACCTATTATAAATACATAAACACACCTATTTTCAACAAACACAAAATGAACGAAATCACATGGGGGGCCAGTGCTAGGCAGACTGCTGAATGTGCGGGCGGAAGGAGGCGGCGAGGGTGCGGTCATGGAGCAGGCAGAAAGGGACTGATTTGAGGAGTGACAGTGATGTGTTTGTGGCATCAGAGGCCTGAGCGATGTGTAAGGGGGATGAGCAACGGGTGGTGAGCTGTCCAAAGAAGGCAGCTGGGGCTTCTGCCCTGCTGTGTCATCCCACGCCCCGGTCCTGCCCAATCGTGCCATCTGCCTACAGCTGGCAGTACCACTTGACAGCAGCAGCAGCGCCACCTCCAAGTACCACCCCAGAGTATCATGCTGCAGTACCATCCCGCGCCGCGGTACCATCCCGCAGTACCATCACCTACTCCCTCCCCCACCTGTGCAGCATGGTCAGCGGGACCCAGTGCGGCGGATACTTGAAGCGTGCGGTGTCCAGTATCAGCACCATGTCCTCGCTGGCGCTGTACCCGCCAATTGGCGAGAAGTGGCCGTCGCCTGCGGGGGCGGCATGGGTGGAGGGGAGGAAGGGTGGGTGAGCAAGAGGGCGGGGAAGGGAGCATCAACCTTCTTTATGCTGAAACTGACTTGCTTTAGGTACAGCAGCGAAAAGGAAGAATCAAACCAAGCACGTCATAAGAAAATGATTCAACTTTTGTCCTTGGGTGAGGAAGCTCGGGTGAATTGCGGGGCAGTGCTAGGTTGGCAACAATGGTGTGTGACAGTGAGGGTGACAGGAGAAGGTGGTGTGGGGTCAACACCATCCACCTTCGGCATGTACAGGCCTGCATAGCCTGCGCTTTCCTCATCATTTGCACCCACCCCTCAAGCCACCACCGACCCCTCACCAAGCACCGCGACCACCCCGCCCCTCATGCCCTCCCACCACCAAGCCCCTCAAGCTCACCGACCATTACGCCCCTCAAGCCACCACCACGCCCTGCCACCCACCGGTCTGCAGGAACTGGCGGCGGCTGTACGACACGATGATGTGCTCCTCGGCAGAGCTGCAGGCGTGGGTCACCATAGCCCTGAACTCATCCACACCCACAGCACCATGTGGGTACAACTCCACCCGAGCGCCGTTGCAGCGGGCCAGGCAGGCAGCCTGCATGGGGGATGAGGCGGCGACCAGGGAGGGGGGGGGCGGTGGAGTGCCCAAACACAGTGCGGAAATCCGGAATCGAAGTTCAATGCAAAGCAACAGATTACGGGTGCCGAGGGCGGGGCAGGAGGGTGCATGGAGGAGCGACGGCTCCAACAACATCGAAACAGCAAACCCTCAGCTTTATTCTGGGGAACCCGCTAATCTCGATTCCCACTTTGCCCAAGGACACATCCGTTTCCTTTCCGCTACAGAACCAACACTGCACCATTGTGACACCAGCCTCAGCCACAGCTCCCTTTCTTGCTTCCCGGCTTGCACACCTGCGTCAGCGTGATGCCCTCCTCCCTGACCTTGGGCAGCGGGTGGCAGCAGTCCAGCATCTCTTCGTGGAACCTGGGGGACGAGCAGTACAGCCATCAGTACAGCGCATGCACTTAACCGCACCGTACTGCGCCTTCCTGCTTGTTGCCACTCGACAGTCACACCAAAACCAATTGGTGCATCAAGCAGTGCTCCTCTGTGACCTGCCAGCTCGTTTCCACACCACACAGAAAGACCTGCAGCTGTTGGAGGTGCCGAACATGCAAGCAAGCCTCACCAGCGCCAGGGGCCCTTCCAGGTGCGGCGCGGGTCGATACTGAGGGTGTTGAGGGTCATGGCCAGGGAAGCCAGGCCGCAGTAGGCAGGCTCATCCTGCAACAGAGCGGCAGGCGGACAGAGACATTCAGGCAGCAGGCAGGCAGCCACACAAGCCAGTGTTTGAGGCTTGGCACTTCGTCCGGCGGCCCGCTTGCAACACGTGGCTCTGAGCAGGTGCCACAAAGAAGCGGCTCAAAGCCCGACATAAGCTACCGAGTGGTAAACCTGCTGCCTGCTCAATCTGCTTGTTCAGATGCCAGCGCATCACTCTGCCTATCCTTCACGAGAGTAACCTGCAAACTCACGACTTGCCTGTGTTCGGAACTGCTCAATCAGCTTGAAAAAATTGTTCATAGTGCCAGCCGCCAGCGCCTGCGCAAACACCTGCTTGCCTGCAGACGTCAGCACAGGTCAAAAGAAGTCAGAACAGCAGAGACCAGGGACGTGTTTCTGCCAGCCGGGGCTGCGGCAGCTGAACGTGAAGTGGGCTGCCTGCATAGAAGTGCACTGCCAGCCTCATGCAGTACGTTGTACTTCACAACTGCCAGGCTTCACAACTGCCAGGCTGCTGCAAAGCAGTTGCTTCAGTGATAGCAGCGCACCCCGGTCAGATGCAAACGCTATGGCTGGAGGCGAGGGCAGCTGGCGCTTGTAAAAAGTGCGGGAGTAGCCCGGTGGGGCCAGCGGCGCGCTTTCCATGCTGGCAACTGGCGCGTGTCGAGCGGCGGCAGCGATGACGGCGGAGAGGTGCTGCGCCGTGTGTGAGGTGCTGGGCTGCCCCAAGTGACACTGCGAGCTGGAGGCGACCCTGGCCGAGTCGAGGAGCAGTCGAGAGCCTGCTGCTGCCGCCTTTCTGAGCAGCATCACGGCATGGGCGCCGTTGCTGGGAGGGGCTGCCTGGTGGGCTTCACGCAGGTCTCAACGGCCTTGTGAGGGTGCACGAATAGCTCAAATCGTTTAAATCGATTCGGGTCCAGCTGGACGGAAATGGAAAATTTTCAACGCTGCCGGCATTCCAGCACAAGCAATAAGGGATTAGATCAGAAAAGACAAGCCGCAATGGCCGCTGAGCGCGGAGGTCAGGGCAGCAGCACCAACTCGCCCTCTTTGCAGCCCTACGCACGCAGCTAGGCACCCAAAACCGCGTTATGGCAGGTCTTGGGTCGCTGTGCTATCTGGTGCGCCTCGCCTTACCACACGTTTGATCTCAGCGCGCTGGGCTTCGTGTCCAGCCCTGTGCATGCTGCCACCTGAAAGCCCATGCGTCAAGGCCGGGTCTGACGCAGCACAAAGATGCGGCCGGCCCGCGCCGCCCACACGCTCAACCACCGCTGCCGCCCCATTCCGTTGCGCTTTGCTGCAGGCGGGCCAGGTGGTGAGCGAGGCGGACGTCAGCCAGGGACTGCAGCACAACAGCAAGCGGCCGCTGGAAGAGGCCCTGACCGCCCTGCGAAAGGTTCGTACCTGCAGCTTGTTGGTTGCGCACGCGGCCCGTTTGTAGCATGAACACTGTGCCGGTATCCCACAGCCGTTTAGCTCCGTGTGTACCGCTGCTGCTCACTCCCATGCTGCTGCTCCTCTGCATGTGCACTTGTGCCTGCCACAGGGTGCGCTGCTGCTGAAGCACGGGCGGCATGGCAAGCCCAAGGTGCACTTCTTTCGCGTCGGCGGGTGCGACACGCTGCTCCGCTGGCGCTCCGCCTCTGGCTCAGTCAAGCAGGTGAGCCTGCCATGCCTGCAGCCTGCAGCTAGTACCAAGGGCGTCATCTTCTCTGCACACAGCCTCAAGCACCTGGAGCCTTTGCGAACTCAGATATTATTTTTCCAGTGTATTTTTGCCACTCTCCACATCTTCCCACCTGCTCCTGTGCCCTGCATGGCCCCTCTACCCCTCCCTCTTGGCCCTCTGCACCCACCTGATTGGTGCCGCCTGTCCCACCTCCTCACCGCATGCACCTGCTCCTCCCCAGGTGCGGCTGCGCAATGTCGTGGAGCTGGTTGCGGGGCAAACAACCGAGGTGTTTCGCCGCTTCCCTCTGCGGGAGGGTGCCTGCTCGTTTTCTCTGCGGTATCGAGATGAGGACGGCACCAGCCGCACCCTGGACCTCACAGCAGCCGACCAGCAGCAGCTGGAGCTCTGGTTCACCGGCCTGCGAGTCATAGCAGCCCGGCTTGCGGCCCTGGGAACACCCGTAGGCGGCGGTCCGGCGCAGCTCGCGGCGGCTTCCAGCGGCGGCCTGCCGGCCTGTGCCCCCGGCAGCGGCGGCCTTTCGCCGGCCGACTTGCTGCGGTGTGTGAGCAGCCGGATGCAGCACTCTGGCGGCCCTGTCTGCCTGCCTGCCTCTGACCGCGTGCCCTGCGACTTGCTGGCTTGGGGCTCTGCACAGCGGGCCCCTCCCGTGGCACACAGCATGCGGTCGGTGCTGGGTGTGACAGAGGACTGCTGGCAGCACCGCAGCGCGCCTGGGCTGGCACCTGGCGGCCTGCAGCTGGATGCCTACAGAGCGGCAGTGGGGCGGAAGCATGCGGCGGTGATTACCGCCACGGGGGCAGTGTATACCTGGGGCGAGGGGCGGAGCGGCAAGCTGGGCCTGGGGCACGACCAGGACCAGGCTCAGCCGCAGCGCGTGCGGCACTGCCTGGAGGGGCAGTGCGTGGTGGCGGTGGCCTGTGGCGATGACTGCACGGCGGCGCTCACAGACGGCGGCGAGCTCTTCATGTGGGGCCGCCCCCATGTGGACTCCAGGCTGCAGCTGGTGCCGCTGCAAGTGCGTGGGGAGCTGCGGGGCCGCAAGGTGGCCCAGGTATGTGCCTGCTTGCCTGCTTGCTTGCTTGCTTGTGTGCCTCCTCCATGTGCGGGCGCAAGCGCTGCTCAGATGCCCTTCCTTTTGGTTGATTTTGTGGCCGCGTTTGGGTGTGCATATGGACCGTGCTCGGGCTCAGAAACGCTGCTCAAAGGCTCTTCCGACCAGCACATGTTTTGTGCTGCGTGCTGCGCTTGTTTGCGCATGTGCTCCAACTGACAGAACCGTTTGAAAGTCGAATCTCTGTGTGTGTCCACCACCGATGGTCGTTCCTGCAGGTCTCTTGCGGGCCATTCCACTGCGCCGCTGTCTCCTCAGACGGCCTGCTGTTCACGTGGGGCGAGGGCTTTGGCGGCAAGCTGGGCCACGGGGACCAAAGCAACCGCACCCAGCCCTGCCAGGTGGCGGCGCTGGCGGGCAGGCAGGTGCTGGAAGTCGCCTGCGGAGTGTGGCACACAGCGGCCATCGTGTGCGAGCCTGAAGGAAGCCCCTACGCCCACTCTCTGGCCTCGGCGCAGCAGCAGCAGCAGCAGCACAGCCCTCTGAAGCAGGAGGGCAGCGCGGCGGCGGCGGAGGGGCTGGCGGCTGAGGCTTCCAGCCCAGCGCACCTGGCTGGCCTGCCGCACCACCACCGCAACAACAGCACCAGCTCTGCATTCTCTGAGGTGTGTGAGGGCATGGCAGTAGGCTGGGTGGCAGTGTGGTTTCGAGGCAGGCTGGGCATGTGAGTGCATGTGTGACACATAGCGGCAACTGCAGCAGGCAGCGCAGCAGGCTGCTGCTGGCAGACACCGTACTGCACTCCCTGCTTCGATTGTGCTCACTGCCGCCGGCCTGTGCCCTCAAACCAAAGGAACCCTTGCCTTGTTTCGCTACCCAACTGACTGTTTCACTACCCTCAAGCCTGGACTCGTGTCTCGCTTGCCTGCAGAGCTCTGTGTATCACGATGGTGTGGGCGGTGTGCTGTACACTTGGGGCGGGGTGAACGAGTCAGTGGCGTTCGGAGCCAGCGAGAAGCGAGACAGCAACAAGGGGTGCCTGGGGCATGGGGAGGCGGACCTGTACCGCGGGCAGCTGCTGCCGGTACGGGTGGCGGGCGCGCTGGAGGGCAAGCAAGGTGCGGTGCGCTGTGAGGCGCTGCCAGGCGCCGTGAGGGGTTGGGAGCAAGGGTGGGGAGCACTGCTGTTGTGGGAAGCAGAGCTGAGCCGGATGTAGAGAGTGCTAGGGCCGCAGCTGCCAGTTTTGGCGGCTGTGTGGGGGTTAGACACACACAACACAATGCTGACGTGCCTCTCCTTGAAGCTGTCAAGGGCTCTTGAACCTCAACAGCTTGCCTCGCTCCTCACACCGTTGCTGCTGCGCTCCCTTGAGGCTCCCTTGCCGCCCCGGCTTCCACCACAAACCCCTGCAGTTCGACACGTTGCTGCTGGGTCGCACCTCACTGTGGCTGTCACCACGGGGGGCCGCCTCTTTCAAATGGGTGCCACTGGCGCCTCTGCCCCCTCGGCCAAGCACTGCCCCTGGGAGGGCGCCACGCTGCCGGAGCTGGTTCGCGGCCAGCTGGCAGGTGTGTCGTTGCTGCTGCTGCTGCTCTCAGATGCTGCGCTGCTGGTGGCGATGTGCTGCTGCTGCTGTTGTTTCGCGCCATGCTGCTCTTTTTGTGCTGGGCCACTTCGTGCTGTGCTTAACTGTGATCCACACACACCACTTGCTTTGATGTACATCATGCTGCTGCCCCACCCCGACCCAACCCACTCATCCCAAGCCTCTCTGCCCCACCACCCTGTGCAGGCATATTTATAGAGGAGGTATCCTGTGGCATGCACCACGTAGTGGCAATGGGAAGGGCCCTGGACAGGAAGCAGGGTCGACCCGGGGACTCTGCGCTGCGTACGGCCTTTGCCTGGGGGCGCGGCACGGAGGGGCAGCTGGGGGTGCGCGGCTTCGACGACAGCCCCGCCCCGGTGCTGGTGGATGGCCTGAAGGGCCGGCATGTGCTGCAGGTGGGAGCCGGGAGGGGCTGGTGGATGGGCTGGAAAGCTGAGAAGGGCTGGGAGGGGGCCTGGTGCTGGGGACTGCTTGTGCTGGGGCTGGGAGGACGGGAGGGGCTGGGGACTGTTTGGACTGGTAGAGGTGCGGGGGACTGCCTTTGCTGGGGTTGGGAGGGCGGTAAGGGATGCAAGAAGGGCGGCCTGCAACAGGAAACGGCGCTGCTGCTTGTGGCGTCGCTGGCTGCTCATACCGGCGTGCTTGCAGTCAGCCAAGCAGCAGCCGCTGTGACACTTTGTTGGCGTCTCGCTCTCCTCCGCCCCACCTTTGCTGTCCTTGCCTGTCCTGCCGAGCGCTTCCGCCCCTCCCTTTCAGCCTCACACCCTTGCTTGCCGCGCATGCAATGGCAGCTTGCCTTCCTTGGTATGCTGACCCTGCTGGTGTGCACTGTATGGCCCTCTCACTCCCCTTGCCTTGCCCCTTCAGGTGGCGTGTGGCGGCAGCAACACAATGGCGGTCTGTGAACATGATGTGCGGCGCTGGGAGCCAGAAAGCAAGGAGGAGGCCGAGGCTGCCAGCAGGTTGCTCAATGCCTTAGCCAGCGAGCCACGCCAGCTGCGGTTCCAGCCACCGGGGGACGGGGAATCAGCGATGCAGGGTTCGGCAAGGAGTGGGGTGGACGGCAGCCGCCAGCCTGGCGAGAAGGCTAACGTGGGCATCGTAAGGAGAAGCTTCAGCATGATTGCTTCCCGGTCCAGCATCACCAGTGGCAGTGGCAGCGGCGGCGGTGGCGGCGGCGGCCCTCCCAATCTGGCCCGCCTCAGCAGCAGCAGCGCGCAGAGCGTGCGCAGCGTGGGCGGCGCCAGCGCGGCAGGCAGCAACCGAGGCATCGGCTTTGGCGGCGGCTCTGGCGGGTTGGCAGCGCACCAGCAGTCCTTCACACAGACGTACAGCTTCATGGCTTCAGCCGCCCCGCCGCCGCACCACCGAGCCTCCATGCCACACCAGCTGCCGCCGCCGCCTAAGCTGCAGCGGCTTCGCAGCGACCGCACAACCAGCAGTGTCATGTCTGCCTCTGAGTTCAATGGCAGCACAGGGGCCCAACGCATCGTGTCGATTGGCAGCCCAGCCAAGTCTGCCGCGCACAGCCACAGCGGCGGCAACGGCGGCAACGGCGGCGGCAATCACAACGCTCGGCGCAGCACCTACGCAGGCGGAGGCGGCCCTGGGCTGGCCATGGTTTCTTCCCGCAGCTTCACCCACAGCCTTGGGGCAGGAGGGGCCCTCTCAGACTTCAGCAGCAGGTCTTCCTGGCAGCACCGGCCGCTGTCGGAGGACGGCGGTGGCGGCGGCGGCGCGGAACACGAGGGTGCGCCGCCGTGCCTGCCTGCCTTGCTCTACAGCCTGCCTGCTTGTCTCGCTGCCTGCCTGCTTGCCTCATGCTTCCCAGCGCCCAGCCCACACCATCCCCTGCCCTTGAGAGCATCAAAACCGCTCGCACGGCGCCCTCTCATCCACCCCTGCCTGTGTCGGTTGCCTGCCCGCCTTGCAGCCGACAGCAGCGGCAACCTGGTGGGGGGGGCCAATGGCCTTCGGGTCTCCTCTGCCGATCTGGCGGCGGCGCTGGACGACGTTCGCAGCGGCAGCTCCTCCCTGGCTCTTGCGGAGGAGCTTGCTGAAAAGAATCGCATTATTGAGAGGCTGCAGGTGTGTGCTTTGTGCTTCCGTGGCGGGGGTGGTGTGGGTGTGTGGCGTGAGTGGACTGCTGTGGTTGAAGGGCTGGCTGGTCGGGCTGCAGGGCTGTGCATCTGTAGCTATGTGTTTCTGTGTTTCTGTGGGTGACAGGCGAGCTGGCAGAAATGCGCCCAGTCCTTTGAGCTGACTGGCGCATCCAAAGGTCAGCTTTGAGAGCGCCACCCACTGCCCGCTGCTGCTGCAACTCAAGTGTGGTGCCATAGCATCACTCACTGAGCATGCGGCCCCTCCACTATTTTTTCTACATCTTATTTTCCGCTGCAGCTGAAGCTGGACAAGATGCAGCGGCACCAGGCGGCGGCGGCTGCCGCCCCGCCGCCAACTCGCAGCGGCGGCGGCGGCGGCACAGCAGCAGAGGCCGCCGAGCGGCTTCGGGAGTCTGTGCGAGCCTCTGCGGGAGCCTTCCGCGCAGCCCAGCAGCTGGGCTTGGCTGCAGCGGCAGCCCAGCAGGCACAGCAGGCACAGCAAGCGGCGGCAGGCGGCGGCGGTGGTCTGTCGAGGCCTGCCACTGCTTCTCCAGGTGGTAGCAGCCAGCAGCTGAGCCTGCAGCGATCCAGCCTGAGCCCCAGCCTGCTCCGCAGCTCGGGAGGTTTCGCTGGCGGCGGGGCCGATGATGACCAGAAAGCTGAACTGGCTGCCATGGAAGCACTGCTGGCGAAGAAAGAGGCGCACTTGGAGGGGCAGCAGAAGCAGCTGGCAGACTGGGCTGCTGAGCTGCAGCGCCGGGAAACAGCCCTTGCCTGGCAGGCGGCGGCGCTGGCGGGCGCTGGCGGGCCCCGGCCAGCCACCGGCGGCGGCGGCGGCGTCAGGTGGGCGGTACCGCCAGCCAGTCCCGCCAGCAGCGGGGCCCCAGCGGTCCCGGAGCCAATTCCCTCGGATTCTCCTGTGCTGGCAGCGGGCCGCGGCGCAGGAGCAGCAGCAGGTGGCGGCGCGAGCCCCGCAGCTGCCGTCTTTGCTGCAGCAATGGCGGCTGCGGCAACGGCAGCAACGGCGGTATCGCCGGCAGTACCTCTGGCGGCCGTGTCTCCAGCAGTACAGCAGCGGGTATTTTCGCAGGACGCTGCGTCGCCAGGGACATCACAGATCGCCCCCAGCAGCACCGGCAGCGGCACACAGCCAGAGTCTCCAGCGCTTGCGGCTGATGAGTGGACCGAGGAGTTTGAGAAGGTTTGAGCGGTGCTGGTGTGGAGTGTGCCGGTGTGCAGTTGCAGTTGTGGTTTGGGGCTGAGGAGAAGTGTGGCGCAGTGGAGCATGGGAGTAGCTCTGTGCCTTGCAGCTTGTTTTGCAGCACTGACTGCCCATGACAGTGTGCCGTGGTCTGCCAGTACCTGTTCTGACGCATGTTCGACTGCCTGCTTCTACTGTCTGCCTGCCTGGCCCCAGGGTGTGTTCCTCACGTTCACCACCGAGGGCGGGGCCAAGAAGCTGCGGCGCATCCGCTTCAATCGCTCGCTCTTTTCAGCCACGAGCGCCAAGGAGGTGCGTGGCTTGGGTTTTGTGAGGGAGTAGCAAAGTTTGTGCCTGCGTGTGTTTTGTGTGTGTGTGTGCACATGTGTGTTGTGCTTGCCTGCGTTTGATGCGAGGCTGCTTGCCAACAGCCCTTGAGCTCCATCGCTTGCTGCTGCTGCTGGTCGCGGGTGCCAGCCCGGCAAGCACTGCTGCGTTGCTTGCTGCTGGGGCTTGCTGACATGAACGTACCTGCTGCTGCCACCCTTCTGCTGGGATACCCCTCCCTTCCCTCCCCCTTTTCTCTGCAGTGGTATGAAGCCAACAAGCGCCAACTGTCCCAGACAACCGGCACCCCGCGTGTTGCCGGCAGTGCCGCTGCCGCACAATCCACCCGGGCGGCAGCCAGCCTGGGCAGCACTGCCATCGGCGGCTCTCAGCCAGTCACTCCTGTGTCTGCTAGTCAGCCGCCGCAGCAGGAGCAGCAGCAGCGGGCACAGCAGCAGCGGGAGCAGCAGCAGCAGGATGAGCAGCAGCAACAGGCCCAGCAGCTGCAGGAGCAGGCCGGGCAGGCGGCTCCCATGGCAGCAAGGGCGAAGGCGGAGGCAGAGGCCCAGGCGGTTGCCGGCTTGCTGCACTACCGCCAGACCAGCCGCAACTTGAGCTTCGACGCCAGGGAGCTGGCGACGTTCAACGAGAGGCTGCAGCAAGCGCTGGCGCAGCAGCAAGGGCCGTTGCCGCAGCAGCAGGGCCAGCAGCCGTTGGGCGGTGGCGGCAGTGCGAGCCTGCCGCTGCTGCAGCAGCAGCCACAACGGCCACCGAGCCGGCTCAGCCGGCTGCCGCGGCCTGCTGTCGCCAGCGGTGTGGCAGCTCCTGAGACTGGCGGCAGTGTTCCGGGGTCTCCCCTCTCGGCTGACGTGTTGGCTGCTGCCGCAGGCGCAGGCGCAGGCGCAGCTGCTGGCGCAGGCGCAGGCGCCATTCTGCCAGCGACAGCCGTGACCCCGGTACGGCAGCAGGTCCAGGCTGGTGAGGAGGCTCTTTGCGACAGCGGCGGCACCAGTGGCGGCGGCGGCTTTGCCAGCGCCGATGCTGGCACGCCTGCCGCCGCCTCTCCGCTGCCGCCGGCTCTTGGGGGGGAGGCGAGCCGCGAGTGGAAGTCTGCTCACAGCAGCCCTTTCCCTGGGGACTCTCCCTTTCCCACCAGCCGGGCGGCAGCTGCCGCCACTTCCGCTGCAGCCGATCCAACAGCGGTGTCAGCCGCGCGCAGCGACAGCGGCAGTGGCGGCAGCTCGCCGATCCGAGCCGGCGGCGGCACCGGTGGCGGCGGCGGCGGCGGCGGCGGCAGCCGCACCTCCAGCCCACTCAGCAAGACTCGCAGCGCTGCCAGCGCCTCGCTGACAAGGCAGCTCAGCGGCGCCAAATCTGACTTGGCTGCCAAATTCACACCTCGAGTGGCGGCGGAGCAGCAAGCTGGCCAGGTGGCGGCGGCGGCGGCGGCGGCGGCGGCTCGTTCACAGCAGCAGGAGGAGGGTGGCAGTGAGACGGCTCGCAGCGCAGGCAGCGCCAGCCAGGCCACGCCGTCGCCTGAAGCAGCAGCCAAGCGCCCCTCCTCCTCACCGTCTGGCGGCGGCGGCTTCTCGGGAAAGCTCAGCCGCATTCGGCGCTCGCTGACGGGCGGCGGCAGCACTGGCAAGCAAAAGTGAAAAGTGATAAGTCACACCGCAAGCTGCTGCGCTGGCGTGCGCTGCAGCTGTCCAGGGGCTGTCAGCAGGGCATGCAGAACGGTGTCCTGTTGTTGCGGCAGTGCCTGTGGCATCCAGTTTTAAACTGCCAGCTGAGGGGTGCACCACTGTTGATTTGCTGGGCCATGGTCCATATGCTGCTCACACCTCGCACGCCGCCTTGCACAGCCCACCTCACTTGCTTCTGTTGACAGCCACAGTGACTTCCTAGCTACCTACTTACCTACCACTGCTCTCTGATTCTACGTCTTTTGTTTCTGCTGACGCTCCCGCTTCAGCAGTTCTTGTCCAACACACAGCCAACACACAGACTGGGCAGGGCAGACCTTTACTTCACTTCAGGTGTGGCAGGCTTGAGCTTTGCAAGGTGCAGGTTGCGTTGCCGTTGCTGCCAGGCAGCAGAGAGAGCTATTTGAGCGATAAACACGTAACTTTCACATCCACGTTCACCTTGTCAATCCGTTCACAACCTCAGTTTCAATTGCAATATGTTCAACGACATGCGTCAGCGAGTAGATCAGTGCTTGTTTTGTCAACTCAGCTGGTCAACTTAGCTCACAGAGCACAGCACTCACATAACCGAGCACCGGCCCCGCTCCGGCCCCTCACTGCCACCACCCAACACGGCCGCCGCAGCAGCCGGCACACCCCGCGCCGCCCCTCCAGCCTCCATAGCAACTCGGGGCCGCTTGTTGCCGCCGCCGTTGCGTCGTGCCGCCGCCGCCGCCGCCGCTGCCTCGCGCTCAGCAGCGGCCGCCGCCGCAGCATCCTGCCGCTGCTGCCGCCGTTTCTCCCCATACTGAGCGTAGGGAGCAACGGTCCAAGACGGGAAGCGCTGCTGCAGCACATCGGCGGCACCCTGCAGTGAAGCAGCATGAAAGGAGGAGGGGAGGGCAGAAGGTTGTAAGGGGGGCTCAAAGGCGCGGGTAGCGGTGTGCATCAACAAATGGAGGACCAAAAGGAGGGGAGGAAGGTGACGGGACACAGGCGTCAAAGGGGTGGGCGCGTTGCTGTGCTGTCTCTCTTGGAGACATCTGCAGCAGCGGCACAGAGACAACCAGACAGCTGCAGGAGCAGCAACGCAGCACAGAAGCAATAGAAGCGACACAAGCGGCTCAACATAAGAACATCAACATACAGCAGGAGCAGGAGCAGGAGCAGGAGCAGGAGCAGGAGCAGGAGCAGGAGCAGGAGCAGGAGCAGGAGCAGGAGCAGCAGCAGGAGCAGCAGCAGCAGCAGCACAGACACCCAGACAGCTGCAGGAACAGCAAAGCAAGCACAGAAGCGACAGGAGCGACAGAAGCGCCTCAACAATTGCACATGAACGTACAGTACATCAACATACGGCAAGAGCAGGAGCAGAAGCAGGAGCAGCGCCAGCTCACCATCACCGTCTCTGCGTCTCCCACTTCCACCAGAGCGCCCCTGCCGCCCTCCACCACGCTCACCCGCACCGGGCCCAGGCCAGAGTCAGCCAGCTTCCTGCAGTAAGGCGTGGTGGGGGGGAGGGGGAAGGGAGAAGGGTAGCTAAGGGTGCCGGAAAGGCAGGCAGGGAGGGGCAGCTGAGGGCAGCAGTGACAGCTGAGGGTCGCAGGGACAGGAGGGGCAGCTGAGGAGGGACAGAAGAAGCAGTGTGGGTAAGCGCGCTCAGGAACACGCATAGACGAGCTGCGTGGGTGTGGCAGTATCGCGTGGCTGTCCCCCCCATCCACCCAGCCACAGCTTCAGCAAAGCTACGGGCGAGCCAACCACGCTTCCGTCCAGCCAAAACGCCACATGATACTGCCAGCCAGCCGACCAGCTCTGGCCCCCTGACACTACCAGCCAGCCACCAGCCAGCCCCTCAGGCCCGCCTCAACCTAACCCACCTGGCAACGTCCCCCCCAAACACACGGTAGGATGTGTCCCAGCCAGAAAGGTGGAAGATGTGCGAGCGGTCGGGTGCGGGGTCCTCGCCTTGCAGGGCGGCATAGGGTATGTCTGACCTGCAGGGTTTGTGAGGCAGGGAGGCAGAATGGAAATGAAGAACTGTCAGTAAACAAGCATATTGTCGGCAATATCAACCAGCTGTTGCTCTGATCAAGCCATCAACAAACCAGACAAAGAAAGATGCAAAGAATGCGGAGAAACAAAGCAGATTGCGTTGACCTGCAGAGGCAGGTGTCACAGCAACACACAGAAGAAAAGCAGCGCTGCCTGCTGCGTAGATGCAAGACGTGCACCTGCCGCCGCCCCGCCAAGCCCCAACCTGCACACCTGCTAATGTTCATGCGCCAACACAGGTGCTGCACCGCGTCCAGCTGCGGCTGCTGCTCAGCAGGTTGCGCCGCGGCTGTGCCGGAGGCGGCGGCGGCTGCCGCTTCATAGACGCGCACCAGGCAGGCAAAGGCCTGCATACCAAGTGGGAGGGCAGATGCACACAAACAGGCACACAAACGATCACGCGCTCGAAGTGTTGCCTGCTGCCTGACTGCCTCCAGCACATTTGTCACTTCAGCACCCGCCATCCCTCCTCCCTGCCCATCCCTGCTGCCTGCCTTCTCACCGCCCCCGTCATGTATGCGTCATATCCAGCCTCATGGGCATAAGCTTGCGTCTCCACTCCCTGCACGGCAGGAAGCAAGGTAGTGAAGTGAGTGAGTAGGTGATTAGGCATGGCTCAAAGTGTTTGGGTGGGTGGTCCGGCAGGGCTCAGATGAAAGAAAGCGAGCTGGCTGCAGGACCCTCAAGAAAGGGTGCAGCGAGGAGTGCTGGCCACTCACGGCGCCCCAAGCGACAAGCCCCAAGCAGCAGAAGTACCAAGCAGCAGCAGTACCAAGCTGCAGTACCGACCTTGTACCGCTCGAACCCGGCAGCGTGCTCAACCACAGGCAGCTGTGCGGTACCGTCGACCGCAGGCACCTCTTCCCCTTCTTCCCCCTCGGTGCTGGCCCCCTCCTCAGCCTGACCGGAAAGGAAAGCAGCCACCTCAGGTTGCAGCTGCGGAACAGGGAGGGAGGGAGGGAGGGAGGGAGGGAGGGGAGGGTCAGACGACAGCGGGCGGGGCAGGACGAGTGAGGAGTGTGTGGAGGCCGAGGGAGAGCAAGGGCCGCACGGTCCATGAGGCAGCGAGGAGAGTGAACAACATTGGGCCTGTGCAATTGTCCAGCCGCCACCCGCTCTTGCCTCACCTCCCCCTTGAGCAGCCCATCGTGCAGCGAACCCAGGCTGGTGTCGGGGAACAGGGCAGGCATCAGGCCTGCGGACACACAAGCAGCACCAGCACCACAACCAGCACAGTTGGAGGCTCAGCGCGGCCTGGGCCATTAAAAAGGCAGCCTGCAGCTTGATGTAGATGCCACAGACCTTGCACCACCAACACAACAGCCGCCGCATCACTCCACACAGCCAGCAAACCAGCCGGCCACTGCAGCCAGACCCCACATTCAAGCCGACCACCAGCGATGCTTGGTGCCAGACACTGCACTTTGACATGCAGACTTCTTGGCTTGGGTGGCCCTTCACGCCATGCCACGCTGTCAGCCAGCCACACACCCCATCGCACTGCCAGCCAGCCAGCCACACACCACTCCACACCACACCCCACCAGCACAAACACCCACCAGACAAGTGCTTGGTGTCATACACCCCGCCGGGGAACCAGCGCCCCACCAATGCTTTGTACTCTTCCCAGCTTCCGGGCAGCTCCTGCAGAGGGGGTGGGGGCAGAAGAGGAGCGGTACCGAGACGATGCCCGTGAGCCCGGTTGCGGTTCCGTTGACCAGCACAGGAGCAAAGACAAGGTGATGAGGTTGACTAACACGGCATGTCCTGGCACTGCTGTCCCCCGCCTACCACTCAGCAGCAGGAGTGTTTAGGTCAACAGCAGCAGGACTGAGCAGCAGCAGCAGCAGCAGCAGACGCAGCAGCAGCAGCAACAACAACAACAGCAACAGCAACAGCAGCAGCAAAACGATCAGCGGTCCCCAACCACAAGCACCACCACCACTACACATACCACCACCACCACCACCACCACACCTCGGCATAGGAGTGCAGGGAAAAGGCGAGGTCGAAGGACAGGTTGTGGCCCACAGCCGGCTTGCCGCTGTCCCGCATAGCTTCCATGACGGCGGCAAAGCCTGAGGTGGAGGGGGTGAGGCGGTCGAGCAGTGTGAGAGTGAGCAAGGCAGGTGTATGCTGATATGCTCAAGGCAGGTGCCTGAGAGGAGGAGCGTGTCTGAGGGGCAAAGGTGCATGAAGGGGAGGGGGAGGGGTGCCTGAGTGGGGGTGGGTGAGGTGAGTTGGCGCACAGTAGATGATACATGGACAGATGGGCGGACAGGACAGCGTAACAGGCAAACACACATGCACGCACACAACACACTCAAGGTCACACCCGCGGCCGTGTGGATGCCGTCGATTCGCTTCTGGCGCTGGCCCGCCTCCCAAGCCTCCACCTCTGCTGCCGAGGCGCGTGTGAGGCGCAGCTGGAAGCCGCTGCCGCCCTCCGCGGTATTGGGCACCCTCTGCAGGCATTTAGAAAACACAGCATAAGTGAGAACCCAGCAAAAGAAGCAGGAGAGATTGATTGTATGTTCCCCAGTGAAAACCGGCTAAGGAGGTGCACACAGCAACACTGACAGGGACGGTAAGTAGTGGTGAGGCATGGTGTCAGGCATGTGCATGCACTGGCTTGCCTCCACGTAAAAGCCCGGCGCCTCAGCTGCCCCAAACTGTGGCCGGCGCAGTTCTTGATACTGCAGCAGCCGCTGGTAGCTGTTGACGGGCGGCAGCAGCAGGTCGGGGGCGTCCCCCTGCAGCAAGCAAGAAGGTGGATGCCAATCCGCAGCGCAAAATAAAGTCACTGCACCTCAGTTGGTGCTGGCACTTGAGCAGCTAGCGGGCAGGCAGCTTGAGCTGGCATAGGGCAGTTCTCACGCAGCCCAACTTCAAATTCACACACACACACACAACACAGCGCCGCACCCCTGCGGCACCTCCCAAATCCACCAAACCACAGCACACCCACCAACCTGCCTGCATCCACTGGGTCACAGCCGCCACTATGTCTGCCACAAATGCAACATCCTCCGCCTTGCGCACCAGCACCTCGGACCGCTCCCGGTGGGGGCGGTCCACAGACGCAAGCCGCGCGTCCCGCTGCACCACTGCACAGACACGGCGCAGGCAGGCAAGCAGTGAGACAGGCAGGCAAGCCGTGGGACAGGCCGGCGGGCAAGCGGGCATTGCCGTGCCGTGCCCTGCAGTTTGATGCACTGTGCAGTGCAGTTGCGGACCGAAGCGCACAGTGCCATGCCGCAGCTGTGCGGTACAGTGCTGTACAGTGAGGTGTCAGCACTGACCTGTGGTGTAGCCTATGCCGTCGTAGATGACCTTGTTGAAATCAAAGTTGCAGGAGGCCAGGAACTCAATCGATGAGCTCTGCAGTCGATAGAAAGTGGCAGGCAGGGGACAGAAGCGGGATCGGTAACAGGCCCGATTGAACAAGATTGCAGTTTGATAAGTTGGGGAGATGACGGAGAGGAGGTTGTTTCAAATTGGGGAGGCGGTGCGCGAGCTAGGGCAGGAAGTGATGAAAGCGAGAAGCATGTCTAGTGCCTCTGCTGCTGATAAATGGCAGTATGTGGCGGATAGGCCTTTGACTGCAGCTTTGACTGCAGCTGACCACTGCTGCCAGTGCATTGTCCAGCCTCCCCTACCTGGCACACAAAGCGCTTGTCGGAGCCCTCAGAGGGCCGAGGGAAGAGGTAGAAGTTGAAGGTACGAGGGCGGTACGCGCCACCCTCCCACACGAAAGCCGACAGGCCAAACTGGTTGATGACGAATGCGCGGCTGCTGGCCAGCGTTTGCTGCAAGGCGGCAGTGTTGGCAGGCAGACAGGGTGGCGCCCAGGCAGGCAGAGGTGTTATGCAGGTTGTGAGCACCAACTGCTTTCTGTTGGACGGACGGTACAAGGCTCCGCCCACTCAGCATCACGACATGCTCGCAGCATGCCAGCAGCCACAAGATGGACGTTGCAGTACGGGCTAGGGGCGTGAGGCGGTACGGTCTGTACCTCACTGTACCGCTCCTCGATGTCGTCCAGTGGGCCGGCCTTGTTGTCCTCCAGAAACAGTCCTGTCATCTCACAGTCAATCGCATAAAACTGCAGCGAATTGCAGCAGAAGTGGAGGGCAGCAGCAGTGCAGTGCAGCAGAAAATCATGTCTGCTTCAAGGCAGCAACAGTGGATTGCAGCTGTGCCCATTCAAGCAGGGCAAAGTTGCTTCGGGTGGCAGGCAGGTGGTATGTCACGCGCTGGTGGCACAGCGGGCGGCATGCCACACTGCCCCACCTGGCAGTCTGCCAGTGCCTGCTTCACGAGTGGCAGCACCTCCTTAAAGTTGTGTCGTGTGACCTGCAAGCCCCATGCAATGCAGCACATGAGTCTTCCGGTAGGCCAGCACATGCAATGACGGCAGAGGCGGTTGCGGGCCATAGCCGCTGCAGCGGGTTGCGCACCTCCATTTCGACTGGCCTCCCGGCCTTGGCAGCTGCAATTGTGGGGGTGGACAGCCGCCGCGCTCGCTGCACGCTGGAAGAGGCAGGTGATGTATTCAACCAGGTTGAAAGCCCGCTGCTTTGATGATGGCCCTTCGATCTGCTGATTGATGTGCAAGCGATCGGGCGGGCTGTGAAGGTTGTGAGGCGCCGCAAAAGCCTATTGCAGCCTGACGCAAAGCACGCAGTGAGCGAGCCCATGCAGGTCCGATCGTGATGTGGAGCTGTCGACAATGCGCAGGCGCCGCACGATGCAGGAGGCAATGGAGCACTGCCGCCTTGCATGTCGTGCCCGCCGCCACACTCGCGATGCCGGTCCGCCGTTACATGCCCCGCTTGTGTACTGTCGTGTCATGTGGCAGTGCACGGCTCCATGCTCGGGGGATATCACACCGGAGCACCCAATCGCCGCATGTATCGCCGCATCTTTTCTGGGCTGCCGCTGAACACGATGCGCCCGCCATCCATGTAGCTGCAGGGTGAAAACCTAGCGGTTGGTTGTTGAAGAGACAGGCTGAGTCATGCTGCAGTAGTTTTGCTGCACCTGCTGGCCAGTAGTATGCACGTAGCACACACCAGATTGCCAGCACGAGCGGCCCGCTAGACACGCTTTCATCCCTGCTGCAGCAAGTCGGCGCCCATCACTCGTCCAAGTCATCACCCCACCATCACCACCCGCCAGCTCGCCCGCCCTCACCTCACGCTGTCCGCATACTGAAGCTCCTCCAACCGATGGGTCACCCACAGCGCCGTGACTCCCTCAGCAGAGGGAGGCAGGGCGTCCGGCGACCCGTTTCTGCGGGAAGCCGCTGCCGCTGCTGCTGCTGCTTCGCTTCTGCTGCTGTCTACGATGCCCCGCACACACTGCAGCACGTTTTCCTGATCCTCGTAGTCGAGAAACGTCGTCAGCTCGTCCAGCAGCAGCACCTGCACGCAGGGACAGGCCTGTTTGTGAAACACCAAGCACTGATGCCACTGATTCCGTGCAACAGCTGGCATGCGCCACCAGCCACGACTGGGGCCGCAAGCCCTGGAACCAAAACGCAGCCAGTGCAGGGTGCAGCAGCAGCACAGCGAGCTTGATGCAACCCAGCCCAGCTCACCCGAGGACACTCTGCCAGCGCCCCCGCTATCGCCACCCGCTGTTTCTGGCCGCCGCTGAGGCTGGCTGCCGGCCGCTCCGCAAAGCCGTCCAAGCCGACTCGGGCCAGTGAGTCCCGCACCAGCGATTGCACAGCTTCCGGGGCGAGCGCATACCTGCACACATGCACAGGTGGAGGAGGGCTTTGTGGGGCGCAGCTGGGCATGCACTCGAGTGCAACTGCTGGGTGGACAGCAAGGGACTGATGGGTCACACAAAACGCCCAGCACGACAGTGTTGCAGCAGGCAGCAGGCAAACACATGCGAAGAAGCTGCTGCCATGGAAGCTCAGCCCAGGCGCTGCTTGCCACCCACCTGCCAAGGCCAAAGGCCACATCAGCCCCCACTGATGGCATCACCACTTGATGGTCTGGGTTCTGAAACACCACAGCACAAGGGGCATCAACTGCGACGCGGCAGCACGCGTAGAGGGTAGCACAGGCAGCGCGGCGGCGGGATGTTGAGCACGTAAGTAGGCAGCAGGCACAAAGGGGCAGGCAGGCCAGAGAGGAAGAGCAGCCAAGCAAGCACACAGCCGCAGACAGCAGAGTTAATGAGAGGGAGGGATGCACTGCGAGATTGACATAGATGCGGCGTTGCTGTGCCCGTTCTTTTTAGCCAGAAGCTGTAATAACCTGCGCCGTTGGCCTGCTGCCACTCACCCTGCACGGTGCCTGCCTCCGGTTGAAATAGGCCCGCCACGACTCGCAGCAGCGTGGACTTGCCGCAGCCGTTGGCGCCCAGCAGCATGTGAAACGAGCCGCGCGGCACCTCCAAGCACACTCCATCCAGCACCTGCTTGCTGACGCCACGGCCCCTGAAGGTCAGGTCAACGCCAGACACGCTGATTGCTGCCGACAAGCCGGTGGCGGCAGCGGCGGCAGAGGCGGCGGCGGCAGCGGCAGTTTGCGTTCTGGCGGCGCTGCGGCGGCATCGATGCGGTGCTGCTGTGGCATGCAAGCGCCTCGATGGTGCTTCTGCGATGCCATTGAACTGTTGTCTCGCAGGCGGTGCAGGCGATGACGCTGCAGCGGCTAGGGTGGCCATGCTGCTGCAATGAGTGCTCTTCTTCTAGGTTATAGCACGAGCCTTGAGGCCCTTCTTGCAGTAGGCTTCCTGCTGTGCTATGCTGTGCCATGCTGTGACCGCGGCTTTGTGCTCACATTGAGCAGCGATGCGGCCATCCATCTAATCAGGACCCGATCACACCAATTGAAATTCTCATCACAGCATGGCAAAAGTTGAGCTGGCTTGTGACGCACAGTGCGATCTTGGCGAGTCGCCGGTGTGGGATGACGCCACAGGCACCGTCTACTTCGTGGTGCGCTGCCGCCCAAGCGCGCCCGCCCTACGATTATGCACATGTGTGTGGCCGCCGCCGCTGACGTCGCTGGTAGTGCTTCCCCCGCCCTCCGTTTGCAGGACATCAACGGCAAGACCATCCATGCCTTTGTGCCAGCCACAGGCGCCCACAACACGATCACACTGGATCAAGCGGTGGCCACAATCGTGCCCACCAGCCGCCCTGGCACCATTCTAGCCGCTCTGGAGGTAAGCCCCCTGGCGTCGGGCACATCACACCACACTTCGGCAATGCGTGCTGGCTGCAGCCCTGCCACGCTTCACACACGACGTGCTGGCTGCTGTCAGCAAGGCAGTTGAGCGGTACCAGCTTCGATGCAGTGCTAACTTGCGCGCTGGTGTGCCTGCACTCTGCTCCTGTCCCTCGCTCGCCACTTTGCTTGCACATCGCGCCTCCGCCTTCCCATCCCACTATCCTCTCACCTTCTCGTCTCACCTGACCTTGCCCCACCTGCAGCGAGAGGTGGTGGAGGTTGATGTGGCGGCAGGTACCACAGGTCGGGTGCTGGCCACAACTCCGGAGGCGCATGGCGTGGGTGAGTGTGCCGGCAGCGGAGCGGCGGCTCTTGTGCAGCATGATTGATCATTGCGTGACGTGTGGCTGCGGCAGTTTGCTGTGGTGCTGCGCTGCAAGACACAGAGTGATGCAAGGGCCGGTGTACAGCCCCTTGTGTCAGCTGGAAGTCTGTTGCCTCCCTGCCTCCTCACCTCCCCTGTCAACCACCCGACCTACCTGCCTGCCCGCCCGCCTGCAGAGGGGCTGCGGTTCAACGACGGCAAAGTGTCGCCCCAGGGAAGCCTTCTGGTGGGCCGCATGCACACCAAGTGGCGGGAGGGTAAGCGGGGGCGGCTGTACCGCCTCGACCCGGGCAGCAGGTGCGGTACAGGTACTGCCGCGTAGGTGCAACAGGAAGCCTTACCGTGAGTGCACGTTTTGCTGCTGTGTGTGCCCTTGGAAGGAGCGCCACACGGCTGCAGTAACTGCTCGTTTATGACAAATAGCAGCAGCAGTGAAGTTGCTCTTGCCGCTCCTTGCTCCCCTGCAGCGAGTTTGGCGAGGTGCTGTCACCAGAGGAGGTGAGCAGGCACCGTATGTGTACCTGCATGTACCGCAGTCCTGGTCTATTTTTTCCTGCGAGTATTCCATGCACCAGCACCAGCACTGCTGTCACCTGCATTGGCGCCACCTGCACCACCCGGCAGCTCCCTGCTCAGTTACAGAGTGGATACAGAGTCCCTGTAGGCTTGCAAAGCCTCCTTATCGTCCGCCGTCGTGACCTGTCCCACCGCCGTACTGCTGAATCATCCGCTGACCCATTCGTTGTAGGTGTACCTGCCCAACGGCATGGCCTGGGACGAGGCAAAGGGCGTGGTGTATTTCGCAGATTCAGGAACCGAGACTGTGGTAGAATACCAGGCAGATGCGCAGGTGGGTGGGTGGTGCCTTGGGTAGCCGCTTGATCAGCTGGATAGATGGGTGGCAGCTGAGCCGTACTGTTGCTGTTTGGTTTGCGCGACACTTGATATTTTTTTCAGAATTGAAGTCATCCATGTGCGGATACTGTGCCAGTCAAGTTGTATCAAATTCGTGCTTAAAAAAAAGTGCTTGCACAGCAGCCAATGCACTGGCTGGTCGGTGTGCTGCACTTTTCCTGGTGCGCGTCACCACATGCCCCTCCGTACTGCAACCCACAGGGTATCCCACGGCGCGGCGAGGATGGCCGCCTGCTGGCCCGCACTGTGTGCCGTCTTCCCAGCGAGCACAAGTACGTGCCCGATGGCCTGACCATTGACAACGGTGAGCTGATGAGCTTTGGGATTCAGCAGCGGCGGCCTGGTGTGTTGGGCGGTGTCATGAGCGGGCAGGGCAGCGGTGGCAGGGCCGCCCTGAACAGACGTACTTGTGTTGCACTTCGATGCGCCTGGCTTTGCCGCTAGAGGACTGTCAAGTAGCTGGGTAGAAGTCTGATCTGACTCTGGATGGCCAAGCCCTTTTCTCCATATTATCAACATTTTGATCAGAAGGGCCCAGGCTGTCGCCTCTAAGCGTCCACACCTCCTCAAACTGCTGTCCGCTGTGCAGCCGGGAACCTTTGGATTGCCCTTGGCGAGAGCAGCACCATTGTGTGCATCGATTCGCAAACAGGTGGGTTCCCCGCTTGTGCTTGTGCGCCTCTGCTGCCACCCCTGTCTTGCTCCTCCTGCCGCCGATAGCAATGTTGCTGCTTCTGTTGCTCGCTTCCCCACCTTGATTGCCTGCTCAAGCACTTCCCCAACCTGCCAGCTGGGTCGCACCCCTGCACGTCTGCTAAGTAAGCTGTAAAAAACACTGCCGACCTTGCAGGCAAGGAGCTGCAGCGGGTGACCCTTCCTGTCAAGCGCCCCACCGCCTGCACCTTCGGAGGCGAACAGCTGGAGCACCTGTACATCACTACACGCGTGGAGACAGGTGGGCGGTAGCAGCACCAGCAGCACCACGGCAGCACGCTGCTGCCGCCTTGGCAGGCGAGGCAGCGGTGGCAACAGCGGACCTGCTGTTCTGCAGAAACTGACGTTTGGCGGTCGTGTAACCGTACTGCTTGAGCGCTCTTGCCAAAGTCTGATGCCTGTGGCGCTTTGCTCACACTTGCACCGTGAAATCGCTGCCTGTGTTGCACTAGTGTGCTGTGACTGTGACCGTGCTTCTGACTGTGTCCTGGGTGTCCTTTGTTGCAACAATGTGGTGCAGGAGCGGATGCGTCACCCAACCACGGCGGGCTCTTCAAGGTCACAATCCCCGGCGTCAAGGGCGTGGCTGCAGCCTACAAGTTCCCTCTGTGAGCGCAGTTGAGGAAGCCGAGGCTGCCCTGGGCATCTCCATTGATGGCAGCGCTGTGGTTGGGCCGTTGCAACGCTTTTGAGTATGTGTGTCTGCGTGAACTGTGTGCCTCAGTGATGGGTCATATCGCAAGAAGCTATACCCTCCTTCCGTCCGGCCCCTTTTGAAGTGGCTCCCTTTGAAACGGGAGGGAACACGCTTTTTCTGTGCCCGTGGGACATGTAAGTTTACAGGCAGACTGTACAGACAGCATTGCAAATCAAATGTATGCACTGGGATTTTTTGGCATGCAACTGTGCACTGCGCACCGCATGTAACAAGAGCGCAGTCAGAACTGCTGGCTTCTCAACTCATCTGCCAAGCAGGGGCTGCTGACAGCCTCTACTCCAAGGAGCACGCGATGATTGCTTCATACGGGCTTGAGCGTGCGAGTGAGGCGCTGGAACACACGCCTCATGCGATGCTTGCCGTGGGGCACTGCCTCGCGCTGCTGCTTGGACAGCACCCGCCCCAGGGCCACCCCAGCCGCTGGGTTGGGGTTGGGTGCAGGGGCAGCTGTGGTCTGAGGCGCAGCCATGGTTTGAGGCACGCCTGCGACGCCTGTGACTGAGGGGCCTTCGTCGTCCAGGAGACTGGAGGGGGAGGCGCTGCCTTGCGCGGCGCGTCGGGCGGCGGCCTCCTGCACAGCCTTCAGACCGCCCTGCACGCAAGATTCGCTCACGCACACAGTAAGCAGGCACACACGCACTTGGAACATGCATTGGCTCACACACACAGTAGGCAGGAACACACAGGGTTGGGAGGAAGGCGGGCGAGGGCCCCCTGAAAGATGCACCCGCTGCAGCGAGCGTGCCCATTGCAGGCTCCCCGCTGTGTGTGCACACGACTGGCTGCCTGAGACACACAAGTATGGAGGAACGGCGAGCTGCAGTACCATGTGCGGTATATGCGGTACAGCATGTGTACATGCACGTCCCGCATGCAGTACCTACCTTGAAGTCGTGGATGGAGTCCCACACCCCGTCCAGCGCCACCAGGACCTCAGGCAGCGGCACTGCGGTGAGCCGCCCCACGCCGCTCTCGGTCGCCATCCCCCACCGCAGCACCGCGGGCAGTGCCTGCAGCATGGCACCCAGACACAGCCAAGAGGGTTTGCGGGGGTGTCAGAGCGATACAGAAAACTACAGCGTATGTGGGAAGACTCATGTGGCGGCCAAGAAGTGTCTTGTTGGTCTGTATCAAGCTGCTTTGCGCAACTCCAACTGCCAAGCACAGAGCAGTGCTTGCACCGCAAGCCCTCTGCATCGTACGTTCTTGCCGCAGCTGGAGAGAACACAGCACACCATGGCAGCAAACCTTGGCAGGCCCCCTTCCCTGAGGGAAAGAACTCGTCCTCATCTTTTCCTAGTTCCATTTGTTTCTCCCTGCCCTCTTGCCTCACACCTCCCACCCTGGGCGCACCTCTTCGCTGCAGAAATCGATCTTGCAACCAAAGTGGTGGGCCAGGAAGTGCTCGCACGCGGCATCCAGCTCGTCCGCGCTCAGCGGCTTCTGTGAGTTGAGCAGCACGCAGTAGCAGATGAGGATCTCGCGCACACGCTGCCTGCACAAGTACAAGGGGGAGGATGGGAGGGGCACAGGAGGATCGGAGCAGGAGAGCTACAGCCCAGCAATCACACACACTGCGCCAGCTTCCATGACGCAGCAGGCAGGCCTGCTTGTTTGGCCTGCTGCTCGACACCATTCAGAGAAAGTCACGTTCCTCTCTCGATTGTTTTTGGTTATCTTTGTTTCATCTCATATTGGCATACACACTCTTGGACCACACTCACACAAATTCACACACACACACACACAGCTTTGATTTTTGCTGATATTCCGTTTTTTAACAAGCTCACCTGCACACTCCATCCACAAGGTTGATGAGCACCGGTTCTCCCGACCCCACAGTTCGCTCGTACAGCAGCTGCAGCGCAGTGAAAGGAGAGCCGGAAGAGGGAAGGGGCATGATGCAACTGGCTCAACTTGTGCAGGGGTACACGGACTGCAGCGTGGCCCACCACAGCTGCCACCCGCCCACTGCTGCTGCCTGGACATTGCCGCCGGCAGCCCACCACCACAGCATTCTGCGCACCGAACGCCACATGCTGCACATGCCCGTACCGCATACTTCCCGTACCCGTACCGCGTACCGCCCACACACCCGCGCCCACCTTGCCCATGGCGTGCTCAATCGCCATCTTCTGATAGATTGCGCTGCTGTACACCTGCGCCGCGCGCCCACCCAGCAGCGACACTGCGGTTGACAGCGTGCCGATGTTCACCCCGTCTCCCTCTTTCGCGGCGCCGCTCAGCACTGCAAGCATGCAATGGAGCCGGCCAGTCAGCCATAGAGGGTGTGTGATGCGTGGCACGGGCGGCACAGGGTCACACGCGCAGCATAGCACACAGCAGAGCCACGCATGGCGGGTGCAATGTGCCAGCAGGAGCGTGATGGCAGATGGCAGTGCACGAGCGCAATGGGGTGGCAGGAGTTGGCCACTCCCTGCCCTGCTGACAAGGAAGCAAGACAGGCGCCTCTGATGCTGATTGGCGGCAGCTGCAGCTTGCACCGCTCCTGGCTGGCCCGTTGCGTAACGCCCCAGTGCTCGTGTACTGCCCACACACGCACCTGTCCACACCGCCGCCAGCCCTCCAACCAGCGTCACAGCCATCTCGACAAACACCTTTGGCGGGACAAAGATCTGTGGGGCAGCAGGCAAGTGCTTTGTGTGGGTGAGGAGAGGAATTTCATGAAAAGGGCAGTGCAAACAAAGTGACAGGGTTGAGGAGTGCGGAGAAGTGCGCTCCACACAGGCGCCCCTTGGGCCACCCTCCCTTGCAGGACATGTCTTATAAATTCACATCATCGTTGCTGCTGCTGCTGCAGTCGCTGCTGCTTGAGCCAGTTCACATCAGCAGCAGCAGCAGCCCCCACCCCACCTTCTTCTCTGGCATCAGCATCTCAAGGTCAGCCATGGGGATGCCCCGGAACTGACGTAGCTGGATGTTGCGCTGCACCACAATAGCGCACAGGCCGACAGCACGACAACAGGAAGGCCAGCACCCCAGGGCAGCAAGGTCAGTACAGACTTCGAAGCAGGCAAAGCAGGCAGCGCGTATGAGCCGGCAGCTGTTGAAAGTGTGTGTGGCCCGTCTGCCCGGCGCTTGCCCACCCGCAGCACAGTAAACAATTCACCTCCCTCTAAAACGGGATGGAGAAAAAAGCAACAAACTCGCAGGCCGCCGCTCAGGCAACCCCCACCTTCCACCACTCGCCGCACCTGCATGAACTTGGGGTCTGCCTCCTTCACCACGTCAACCTCGCTCACCGGCATCTGCACCAGCGCCACAGAACCAGCCGCACCACACCAGCCTCAAAGTCATAGCAGCCTCGGCGCCCTGACCGCAGCACGGCAGCGCCCCCAGCGGTCGCAGGCCGGCACTCAGGCTGGCACTGAATGCTGTCAAAGCAGTTGCAGAAGGTCTTGCCCCACGTCGCCTGGTGTTGCCCACCCGCAGACACACCCATGTCTGACAGCACCAACGCGGCTCTGCGGGACCACGCAGTACACTTACCGGGGTGTCCGGGTAGGCAGTACGGTACAGGATGACAACATCCCGGAAGCACGCCTCTTGCAGCTTCACCTAAACAGCATTAAAAGGGAGGGGAGCAGGCACGTACAAGCCGCAGTGACGGCGATATCCACCATGCCAGCGCCTGCCTGGTTGGCTGCTTGCCCGCTCCAACCAAGCATGCAGGCCAGGGCAAGGAGGTTTTGTACCCAAGAGCCACACAAAGATAAATGCACACGACTGCCGCCGCTCGCCTGTACCAATACACAGCCAGCCAAAGCCGCGCCAGAAAATCCATAACACTGGCAATGCCAGCCGACGCACCTTCTTAAAGAACTTTCTAAACACGCTCATTCCATCGGGAAACACTCGTGCAAAGGTGCGCCGCTCAATCGATGTGGAGGCGGGGTGGCGCTCCAATCGAGCAGCCGCTCCCAGCGCCGCTGCCTGCACGTGGGACTCTCAGCCACGCGACACGTCAGAGGGGCAGCAGCGTGTGATGCAAGCGTGTGCATGCGAGTGGTGCACAGGAGATGTGTGCCAGGAAAAAGAAGAGCGTTGCAAACGGCATACTAAACATGCGCCACAGGATACAGGCACCTGCTGCAAATAAGCGGCCCTGCCAGCGCCCGGTGAGAGGAGCAGCCCTGTCTATGCCTCTGCAGCTGCCGCCAGCTGCTGTTTCATCGCACCTTTTCATCTTGGTTATCTCCTGAGGAGCTGGCCAGCCCCTTTGGCGCCTCCACTTCGCTGAAGTAGTTGATGCCCAGCTGCAGCAGGCAGCACAGCAAGGAGCAGCAGGGGAAAGCAAGGCAAGCAACATGAGCAAGGAAGCGACGACTGAGCGGGAGAGGCGTCAAAAGGAGAGCCAGGGCAGTGTGCCTAAAAGTTGCGCTGCCTTCCTGAGCTTGCTGGCCGAATGGGTCACATGCACAGAGCGGAGCAGCAGCAGTTCAGGGGCAGGAGCAGGGACAGGAGCAGGGGCAGGAGCCGGGAGAGATTTCGAACAGCAGCCGCCAGCCACCTTGCACATGATGGCGACAAAGAGGGCGTAGATGGGCTGCAGCAGCCACATGGAGATGAGCAGGTTGATCTTAAGCATGATGTAGGTGCCCTGCATGGTGGCCTGCAGATGAAGAACACACAGAAGCAGTACAAGAGGTTGAGCGGTACTGCGGCATCAGCCAGTACCGTGCAATGCCTTGGCATTGGAAGCCGATGCTCATGTGCAGAGTGCACCAAAGACGCCGCTCGCAAGGCAGCAGGGTTTGGCTGCAGGCAGCGAGTCCGGGGCGCAGCCAGTGCTCCAGGTCGCAGCTGAGCACCCGCCACCCAGCTACCGGGCAGCTGCCGCGCAGCTGGCCCTTGGGAGCTCACCACTTCCGCACCCCGCTGGAACACCATAATCCTGTCCACCGTTTCTTCAGGCACGCTGCTTCGCTCAGCAGGGAAGTTCTGCCAGTAGCGGGGCAGCATCTGCGTGTGGCACGCCACAGGCGGTGGGCAGGGTCAGCAGTAGCAGAGTCGCAGCATGTCAAGGCAGCATGCGGCTGTAAGACAGCCCATCAAGGGCGCTTGCTGACACAGCTTCCCACAGCCTCCTGCACTCTGTGCTGCAACCTATTCTGCAGGTACATGCAGGCAGGCCAATTCCCTTTCTGTCCATTCAACTGATGCAATCGACACGCACGCCCCCCCTCTCCCACAGGCAGGCTGAAGGAACTTGCCTTGTTGTCCATCGCCGACCACCTGACGTCACAGGGCAGTGTGAACTGCGGCGGTAAGAGGAGCCACAGCGGTCAGAGCTGAGGAAAGGCAGCCATGCTGCTGCTTCTAGACTTACGATGAGGCAGGTAGCATCAAACGGTCTTTGCAAGCACCCAGGTGGGGACGCACCAGCTGCTGCCATCCACCCCACCCCTCCACCACTCCTTCTCGGTCACAGCTACCCAACACAACATGCTGTGATCACAAGCAAGCATGCAAGCACCCGAATGGGCATACGACCATCCACCGCCTTGCCGATACTGAAACAAGTTGTGCTAATGTCAAGTGTTTCCCACCGCCGCGCTCCGCAGCACCATAAGCCACACCTCCCACCCACACCCAGCGCCGTGCACCCACCAGAAAGTCCTCGGCCTGTGCCGCCTCCCACTCCGCCTTGCTCAGCATGCGGTACTGGCAGGCATCCATGAGCTGGAAGGGGAAAGAACAATCAAAACGGTGTGGGACGGCGGCAGCAGGGAGGGGCCGGGAGGCGCGTGAAGTACCGCACTCATCCTGTGCTGAGTGAATGACATGTGCTCAACTGACATCCAGCACTGCTTCCTTCCTGTGATACCAACGCCTCCTTGCAGCGATGCCTCTTTGCAGAACCCAGCAGCAGCGCCCCAGCGGCAGCGCCGCAGCTGTACTGCCCCAACAATAATGCCCCAGCGGCACCGCCCCAGCAGCACTGCCACAACAGTACTGCCCCGATGGTACTGCCCCAGCGGTACTGCCTCCCATACATGCCTGAGTGAAGTAGGTGAGGAAGCGAAGCTCTTGCTGGTCCAGCTCATCCTCGGGCTCTGCAAGCAGCCGCCAACACCTCTTATAACATAACAGACAACAACAACGCACACACAGATATTGACAGACACAGGAGGATGCAAAGAGGAGAGCGAAACGACAGCTATATCATGCCATCTGCTGCCTCTCTTAGCAGGCAGGCAGGCAGGCAGGCAGGCAGGCAGGCAGGCAAGCAGCCTGCTGCTCACTCAGATCCACATCGCTGCGTGCCTCAGCCGCCGCCCCAAAGTACTCGTAGTCGCCTTGCAGGCGTCTGCACACACACGAGCATGCAGGCACGCAGGCAAGCGGAAAACCTCGGTTCGTTTGTTTGAAGTTTCGAAATGTGCGTGCAATTCAAGTAGACAGTGAGGGCCTGCAGAAACCTGGTGAACGGCTGTGACGGTGGAATAAAGATGGGTGGTACCGACCTCCTCAGCGCAGTGAAGTCGGCTGTGCAGATGCCCTCAATGAGCTGGTGCAGCACGGGCAGGGCTGGTGCCAGCTCGCTGCCGAAAACCTCTGCAGGCGAGACACAGGGAGGGAGCAGGATGTAGCCTTCACAGGTAAAGCCGGCGCAACACGTGGCTTGGGGGTATGACCAGCGGCCGTTTGCCGCCGCCCAGCCCGGCGGGCCCACAGGCGCACCCTGGAAGTACTCAATCAGTTCGTCATCCTGTACTCCAAAGATGAAGCGGTCTGGGGGCGCTATGACCCGTTCCCTTGTCACAAACGTGTGCTGCTGCTCCTTGGTCGCCATTCTGATCCCTGTAACGGCTTGCTTGCATGCAGCAGCTCAATTTGGAGCTGGTCATGCCCTAAGGCAGGCAATTTCGCCGACCGTGCTCACGTGTACTGCGCATTAGGGTTTGCGTTCGCCTCCATGTGCATTGAAACGTGCATTGAAACGCTTCCCAGCTTGATTTTCATCGTGGCTTGCTTCGATCAGGAACGTCCTGACTCAGTGCCGACCGCCTGCTCGAAATCGGCTTCTGTGGCCCACCACTGCAGCCTCCCGGCCTTGCACGCATGTTCTCCCGACGTGATGAAGCTCCCTTGCGCCCATCAGGCCCGCCGCCTGCACCAAGCATGCCGCCGCACCCGTCTTCCGGCCGGGCGGCGGCGCTTGCTGAGGCCGCCATGCCCGCCGCAGCAGCAGCTTTGGCCAAGGCGATGCCATTCCGCAGCGGCCCCTACACGCTGTTGGACCTGCGCAACACTCCTATCCCGCTCAAATTCACGTGGTCACGAGATGCGCTGTATCCTGCGGCCCTGTGCCTGCGGAAGGACATTAAAGTCCTTCAGCTAGTTAGGTGCGCAGCAGCGGCATCAGTGGCGCTGGTGGCAGCAGTGCAGCAGCGATGAGATCAGGATGGGCCAGACCTGCTGTGGGCTGAGCTTTCAGTGCCCTGCTTTGCAAGTCAAGTGGCATTGGCTCTTCTTCCGCTCGCTCTTACCCCCATCAAGCAACCCTGCAGGTTCACAGCCAAAGCCGACCTGACACTGCCAGACTTGCGCCTTGTGTGTGGATTCTCATGCAAAGTAAGGCACAGCACAGAAAGCAGCCAGAAAGCAGCCTGTGTGCCAGCCAAAACCACCCTGCGCATAGCTCGTGCAGGGCCTCCTGCCCTGCCTCTCAACCCGAGCAGTGCAGCAGTGTGCGGCAGCGCGCAACATATTGTCTGCCCTCCTGTCTTCCACCGCAGATTACAGCTTGGGCAGTGCATTAGTGCTGCCTGCCAGCTGCCGTCCTCATGCCGCCCCCACACCCGACATTCGCGCTCGGGTGCGCTTTGTCCCTGCAGGACACCTTGTTCCATGGCCGCTTCAGCGTCAACGTGGCGGGTCGCATGGTTGAATACAGGTGATTGATTGTTTCGCAACCGGCAAATCGAATCATCATGCAATCTAGGACAACAAATGAAATAAGTTGCTCTTCAGAAAACTGGCCTCACCCTGCACTGGGCAGCCTCGGTACTCAGCATCGTCCCGCAGCTCCGGTCGATTGCTGCACAGTCGCCGTGTTGTATAAGCAGGCGTGAGCTGGGTCCCGTCTACTCCCTCCCTGCCCCCATTCAACTCCATCCCCCGATCTTTCTGTTGCCCAGGAAGAAGTTCCAGCTGCCAAACGGCACAGGCCTGGCAGTCAGCGCAGGGCTGCAGCATACGGCAGGTGGGTTGGCACGTTGGCTTTGCTGGCTTGCTCACTGATTATTGGAGGCTGCCGCACAGCTGCTTGCAGGGTATGCTTGGCGGCGGCTGCTGCACAGCCTGGCCTGCCAGCCTCTGTTTTTTCCTCCATCAAACTTAAGCTGTCGGCAGAAAACAATTCGACTCAAATGTTGTTTGTGAGCCTTACACCTCCTTGTCCATCATTCCTTCCATTCCTGCCAGGCTGGAACGACCTCACCACCCGCCCCTTCCGCGACCAGATCCACCCCACCCTGGCCGCACAGCTCACGCTGGGCAGCGGCAGCAGCGGCAACGTCGTGATGAGCGGCGACGGCTTCGACTGCAAGCAGCGGGTGCCCATACCCCGCCGCTTCACTCGCCTCCAGTACCCTCGCTTCGAGCTGGAGGCGCGTGCCTGCCTTGCAGTGCATTGTAGTGCTGGCTGGCTGACTGGCTGGCTGGCATGCTTGCCTTCTTGCACTTTTGCAAAGGGTGGAGAGGACAGAGGGGGCCAGCGTGTACAGCAGAGGGCGGCAGCAGGGCGAGTGTGCCGTTGCATGAGGACCTCAGGTCGCATTTTGTGTTATGGCAGGCAGCAATGCGACCTCAGCTGCCGCCACCTGCCTGCCCGCCCTCCTGCCATGCTGCAGACCTTTGCGACGATCAAGGTGCCGCAGCTGACGACACGATACAGCGTGCAGCGGGATGCGCACAGATACGGTGTCCGTAGCGGTTTCGGGTAGGTGGCTGTGCAGGGCCGGGTTGAGTGGCCGCCATTTGCGCGTTTTACATTGCGTTGCGTTTGACCAGGCCCGCCTCATCACTTCCTGCCTTCCTCGTCTGTTGAGAGCTGCTGGCCTGCCTGCTTGGTCGCTGTGCAGGCTGGGCGACGAGCAGCAGCCGTTGCACCTGCATGTGGCGGCAGCTAACCTTGTGGTGCGGCTTTGATGGAGGAATAACGGGCTGCTGATGCAGTGGCTGGCACGCTTTTCCAGTATAGTCATGTGCTCGTTCAATTGCGCAATGAATGACGAATCTCGCCACGCTGTCAAATTTGCGCAATGAATTTGGCGCGTGGAACTTGCAGCGCAGTGACGCTACAGGAACACACTGTTCACACCCCCTACATCAATCCAGCCTGCACGGGTCCAGCAGCGCCCCAGGTTTTCGTGCCGGCACACGAGAGGGCTCACCACACACCGCGGCACGTCCGCCCTTGGCACTCCAACCATCTTCCCATCCTCCCAATGGGTCTGCTGAGCTGCTGCTGGGGGGGCGAAACGCAGCATCGGGAGTACTCACCGCTGCCGCCGACCACCCACAACGCCGCCGCTCGCGCCGCTCCCTTTGGCGAAGGGGCTTTGAGACAAGACGTTTGGGCTTCCAAGAAGAACACGACTGGTGCGCATCATTGTTTATGATGGTTTGCAGGCCTCCAGTGTTGAACATCCTCAACATTGTGATTTACTCAGGTTCGCTGCTCCACCCAAGGACTCTGTTCGCTTCCTGTTCTCTCTGCTGCAGCTGTGCCGGAGCCATTTGTTTACAGCACGTCGCTGTCCATCTCGCCCCCAGTGCCACCCACCCGCGAGGCGTTCTCCTTACCTGCCAGCAGCCGCAGCACGGGCGGCGGCTGGGGCTCCGAGCCCTCGCATGTCCGGGAGGCGGCGGCAGCGTTGGCTGCGCAGCAGGCTGAGAGTCGCAGGGCGGGGTGGCACCTGCCTGGCCTCAGGGATGGCCACACAATAACTACAGGCACCCAAGACAGCAGTGCCACCACTGCTGGAGTGAACATCTTCTGGCACAGCTCGTATGACACCTCGGCGCCACATGCTGGCCGGCGGGCACGCAAGCAGTCGTCAGCTACGAGGGGGCGAGGGAAGGAGCAGCAGTTGCTGCAGGCCCCTGCCTTTGGAACTGGAGCGCTGACCAAGTGGCACTGAATCGCGTAGCTCGTCATTTAGTCCCCCGCCTTGAACAGGTTTTAGGTTGTCTGTACTTGAAGCTTCACAATGCAGCATTTGCCAGTGGCCTGTAAATTGCCATCCCTGCCCACGTCCAGATCGGCAAGATGTTCGTTGAGGCATCATTACGCAGCTCAGAGGCCGCTGAAACATGCCGTGCGGCGGTGCAGCGGCGGTTGTGAGATCACTTGCCAGCTCGGCCCCTTCGCGTGCAAGGCTGGTTGTTTGGGCGTGAAACCATTCAAAATCACGAGGGATGGTCGAGGAGGAGGCAACGATTTGAACTGGCATCCCGCATCGGGCCATCGCCGTATGACGGATGGCGCCGCGCCAATGCCGAGGGCAGCCCTGGGACCGCTAGGGACGCAATGGCGCGCATCAAGGTCGGTTCTGGTGCGCAGAGGCAAGACATCACATCGGCATGACCACCTCCCACCCTTCCCAGCAGCCCCACGCAGCCCCTGGACCAACCCGTACCATACACATCGATCGGCGATGACGGGCTGCGCCCACCGATTCACATCACTACAGCAAGTCTGTCTCAGGCGCAGGCGGCGCAACTGCAAAGTGGCTCAGTATGACAAGCACATGTTTCCATGATTGGCGTTTGGCGGCAATCAGGATCGTTATTTTGCGGTTGTGTGCAATCAAACGACATCAATTCCAATCAACCAGGCCACCCATCAGTTATACCCACCAGTTGCCGCCGCCTGTTGAATTTCAGACTGGTGAGCAGCCTGCTGGGCCCTGCATGCGGGCTTGCCGATCCCACAAACGTGGGTTCGACGTGCAGGGGCAATCAATTGGTCGCAGCATGTGGGTCACACTGCTGTTTGATGGCGGCGGCTCGTAGCGCCCCCAACCACCACTCCTTTTTTACCAATGCAGACCTCCTATTGACCAAAGTGCTGACCACACGACCCGTTCATCCCACTCAGCCAGTATGCGGTCCACCGCCAAACTTGCCACAGCCCTGTTGGGCCTGCTGGCGCTCGCTCAGCTGTCGGCGGTTGCCGAGGCGCAGGCCAGCCGCGTCCTGCTGGGCAAGAGCAACGCCCAGTTGCTGCGCGAGCAAGAGCTTGCCCAGGCTGCACAGAACGCCCGTGGCAAGGCTCAGCAGGCGGCACGAGCCACGGTGCCCGGCCAGCGGGCCGCCCTGCTGCGAGAAGCTCGACAGCAGCAGGCGAGGGCCAACGCGCTGCGGAAGTGGAAGCAGAAGCAGAGGAAGAAAGCCAGCAAGCAGAAGAAGAAGGGCAGGAAGCAGGCAGGCGGCAGGAAGCAGGTCAGGGGCGGTAGCCCTCTTGTGGAGGCCTTCAACACGGGCGGCGGCGGTGGTGGCGGCGGCGGCGGCGGCCGCCTGGCCTACGCAACCTATCACACCTATGCAGATGCAGGTGAGGCTTCATTGTGCTGCACTGCTGGTGGTTGGGCGCCTGTCCAGCTCGTTCCTCCTACCTCTCTTCCTTCTTGTTGCTGCTTTTTGTCCTTTTTTTTCTTGTTTGCCGTTTAGCTTGTCTGCCCTTCCAGCTCGAGTCTCACAGGCGGGTAGCCGCTTCGCCTCCGGTCATTGTGTTGACACCTTGTCACCTTGTCCCCCCTCCACCTGTAGGCTACCAAGTCAGCACCCTGTACTGCGCTGACCGATTTGCAAGGGGGGCGGTGAGTAGCTAGCTGCCTGCCGTTTGCCTCCCCCGAGAGCTGCAAAGCTGCGAGCTGCAAGCTGCACACCTGTTGACAGACGTCAGCCACCCTCATGACGCGGCCGCTGCCTGCCTGCTTGCTGCCCCCAAGCCCACGTGCGAGGCTTGCCTGCCCTCCCCACCTGCCCTGCCTCGCTGCTGCTCACGGTCCTCTGCCGCCGCCACTCTCTCTCCGCCTGCAGCCCGCCGTTGGCGCTTGGACTGCCTACTGCAATGATGGAGGGCTGGGTCCGATGAGCCAAGACAAGTGCGGGCGCTGCCTGAAAGTCACCAACCCTGTGACCGGCCAGTCTGTCCGAGCAGTTGTAGTGGACATGTGCGGTAACGGCGGCGTGGACATGGAACGCAGGGGTGAGTGTGCCCGCACCGCCTGCTGTGAACCGTGCTGTGCTGCGCTGCGCTGACTTGTTGCCTGCTGGCCGTTCGGGCTTGTTGTTTGCCAGCTTTCAGGCTTGGTGGCGGGTCTGGGCCTGCCAGTTGCTGCCAGTTTTGGTGTGGGCATGGCCCTGCTCCTGCCTCCTGCCCTGCCCTGCCCTGCCTGGCTGCTGACGCAGCTCCACGCGTGTTTGCCCCTGCTGCAGCATTCGACCGAATCGACGGCAATCGGGGCGGCTACCTGGCTGGCCACATGAATGTCAAGCTGGAGTGGTGCTGATGCAAGTGTTGAGTTCATGCAGGCATTGCGCCCTGCCTGCCGGTCTTCCACACGTGCCGCGGGGCTAGGACACAGCCCCCTTGCACGCACACACACACACACTCACACTCATGCAGCATGCGTCATGTGCCACCTCTCCCTTGGCCTTTGCCAGTTGAACTGTTGCTTGTCCCTTCCACGCACCGTCGCAAATTCATGCCTTCCCCAGCACCCACCCTCAAGGCGTTGCTTTTCTGCAGCACTGACCAGCAGCATTTTTTCCCACCTGTTCCACAAACACACTTACTGCCATTGGCCACCAAGCCGCAACACATTCCATTCCTTCTCACACCTCTCCGCCCACCACCTTTTGAGCGATTTACACACACTGCGCATTCTGATGACGCCACAAGGCGAGGCTGTCTGCCACCCTCTACACCACAGCTGCACAACAGGAGAAACGCGTCTTGCATACCGCTCTCCCCTGCTGCGCACGAAGTAGCTTTCATTCGGGGGTTTGCCCCTCTCAGTTCTTTCCGTTGTTTGCTTCTTGAAAGCTCCCGTCTACACATGTTAGTCTGTCATGATGCTGCCAGAAGAGCAGCCGGAACGAGCTGCGACAATGCGGGTGATGCTGGTGAAGTTAAATGCGGGCGAAGGCGGCAAAGCCCTACTGGGCGCTGCCGGCTTTGTGCGACCTTTAATATCGTCAGACATCGTGTTGACCTCATTTGGTTCATTGCCATGCTGCGGGGCGCGTTGGCCGTCATCACGGCCAGTCTCGCCTTCCAGCTCCTCCTCCTCCGTTCACAACCGGCGCCCAGATTTGTGCAAGTGGCAGGAAACCTGTTCAGGTGCCGACGCTCGAGTTGGCCGCTCAACGTCTCACCGTTGCCGCTCCTTGCCGATGCCACTCATTGACCTCGCGTTCCTGCAGCTTGACGCAATGGTGGGCACCCATTCCAGGCCTACCGTCTTGTCCAGTGTCAGTTTTCTTGGTTCGGCAGGGTGGCAAGGAGGGCAGCTGGGCACTGATCGACGCTGGTGTGGGCGACAGTTGGCACCAGGCCCCGGGATCCCAGCTGCTCACGGCTGTGCAGCAATCCATCCCTGCGGGCGAGCACCTGGCTGTGATTGCCCGTGAGTCACGGCCCTTGCTTGCTATGCTGTGAATGCCAGCGTCGTACCTACCAGATGGGTCTGGGTGCCCGCTTCATGTCTGCTCAACCGCTGCCGCGGTTGACTGGCGCTGGCTGTTGATAGCTGCACCTGTCCATCATTCACCCTCCTGCCGCCCTCCCTGCACGCCCTGCCGCGCCTGCAGTGACCCACACGCACTTTGATCACGTCGGCGCACTGCCGCTGCTGCTGGGTGCATATTCAGGCGTGGAAGTTGTCGTGCATGAAGTGGAACAGCCATACTTGATTGGCAGCCAGACGTGGGCGGAGGAAGCAGCGGCAAATGCAGGCAGCAAGAACTGGCTCCTGGGCGGTTTGTTACACTGGGCGGCTAGGGTGGGCCAGCAGCCCGTCAAGGTGATGTCGTTGGAACGGCACGCCGTCCATACCGCCAGATTGCAAGTGCCATCGCTGCTGCTGCTGCAGTGTGCCGTGCTTGTCGCTGCTGCCTGCTGTTGTGCTGCTGCCACCTGCTGCTGCCAACTGCCGCTGCCGACTGCCGTGCTGCAGCCCGCTGTGGCGCCGCTGCCGATGCGCTGCTGATGTGCAGGTGCCAGCAGCACGGGTGCACTCGCTTGATGCACGCGTGCCAGACCTCTCACCTTTTGGAGTGTTCGATCTGCTGTGGGTGGCTACCCCTGGGCACTCCCCAGGACATGTCGGCTTCTTGCACAAACCCTCACATACACTAGTGGCGGGCGACGCCCTCACATTCCTCCGGCCCCAGCTGCGCCGCCGCCGCTACTCAGGCTCTCACGACGCTCGGGTGAGCTGCCGCCGCTGCCTGAGTCGCTGCAACAGCTCGTGGGTTGTTCATGTGACAGGTTGCGGCAGGGAAGACCGTGCTGTGGCATGTGACTGGCTCATGCCCGCTGTCGCTGCTGTGTTCCCTGGTGAAGGCGCTGGGTCATCTTGTAGAGTCAGAACCCATCTGCTGCTGACAACTGGGTCTGCCCTTGCATCTGTGTGCAGTTGGTCCGCACCTTCATACTGCCTCCGCCCTTTCCTAGCCTGGCGCTGATCGCCCGACCGTACACCCTCTGTCCTCCGTTCATGTGCGTGCCTGCTGCACTGCCACCCCTGCTGCCTGCTGGCCCCGAGCTTGGCATGTCTAGCTGCGCAGTGCCTGTTTCTGGTGCAGCTGCTGGCGGCTACTGCTTGCTCTTGCACTCTGTGCAATGCATGCAAGCGTGTCCCCGGTCGTCTCACCGCCACTGCACATTTGCCGCTGCTGTGTTGCTTGCAGCTGCAATAAGAGGGAGGCACAGAATGCGGTATGCCTTTTAGCTGACGACGCTCTTGATTATGAGGGCATATACGTCGCGCACGACCTTGCTGCCAGCCGTGGCGGAGGCTGGACAAAGGTGGGGCGGCTGGCCCTCACCGAATCTCAGGCTGCGGCCTCTACTCAACTACTGACTGCAGTGTGGTGATGCGCAAGAGTGTGCCGTGAATTCGAGATGGGTCACTTTCAGCGAGTCACTGACTCAACCCTGAAGCGGCCTCTGTGTGGTACTGCCAACTGTTGCAGGGGAAGGTGCAGGAGCTGGCGGGTACGATGCCAGCGTGCCGGCAGGCAGTGGCGCACGGGGATTACATGATCACAGCCAATGCTGGCTGAGGAACGACATCATGCTTTCATCTGCGGGGGGTTGTAGCAGTCGAGAACAGTATGAAGGGGCGGCAGCAGAGCAGACTCGCTGGCGTGGGGGAATGAGGCGGCAGGCCATATGTTTGCGAGGCCGAACAGGAACCAGAAGCGCCACGACCAGAAAGAGGTTCATGATCCATTATTAGTGAACCACACTTGGTGCGCTGATACTCGAACCACTGTCAGCGGTGGCAAGCGTGCCTTGTCCATGCAGCGCTATCGGGAATGACTTGTCAAGAGGCGGCGCCCCGTCACCGTCCGCCGGGACTGAGACATGAAACTGCGCAGATCGCATTGCCTCCTCAACACCGTTTACTCAAAACTATTCACAGACGTCACCATTCCAATGCGAGGGTTTCAAAGCGCTGCAGTTGCACAAGGAGTAACCCAAAGTCCCACTCAAAGTCATCACACCACTCGATCAAGGCTATCGAAGGCGTCATCGGTGGGGTGCGTGGGGGAAGCACGCCGGGCAGACGCATTTGGGCACCAAAACAGGGCTTTACGGCACTTGGCATCCCCCGAAACCCAACTCCCACTCTTTTGTGCGCTAATCGCAGGCCCCCAGCGCGGCGCAACAGGAGTGCCGCCGCCGCCTGCTTCCCCGCTGCCGCCAAAATGCCGGCCCACCTGCGCACACGGTCACCCACACGACCGGGATTCTACACGCATGCAGCACAAGGGGACGGCCCTTTGTCAGCGGACAGGCCCCAGGTGCGTGAGGCAGCTGTTGGCCGACTGTCACCCCAAAACACATGTGGTTTTATCCGTTCCTTAGTCACCTCCCTTATTGTTTGTCAATGTCTACAGCCGACGAGATCCCTTTGCAACTTCTGCTTGTCGAATTTGCAGGGGCAACAGACGTTGGAGATTGACGTCGAGCAGTCGCCGCTGCTGCCTGCTGTCAAGAGCGGCAAAGGCTCCGGAGGGGGCGGCGGTGATGATGCGGAGGCAGTTGATTGGATCATGACCTCCCTGCTCTTTGTCTTTCCAGCAATCGGCGGCCTGCTGTTCGGGTGCGGCGCTGCCACTGCAACTGTCAGTTCCGGCTCGCATGCTAATGCTGCAGTCCCTGCTGACCAACATTGGCTGGCCAGGCGGCCGTGGTGCCAGCCAGCCCTGTGCCGCTCTCTCCAGCACATCACACAGAGCTCTCTGCCCCCGTTCCCGCCCTTCTGCGGCCATGCAGGTACGACATTGGAGCAACAAGTGGCGCTCTGGTGTCCATGACAAGCGAGCAGTTCAGCGGTACAGATTGGTACGGCCTCTCCGCTTTCCAATCCGGCCTCGTGGTCAGCCTGTCACTGGCTGGTGCCTTGCTGGGCTCAGGTGCAGCCCTGCTGTACGGCGACAAGCTGGGGAGGCGGAACGAGCTGCTGGGCGCGTCTTTGCTGTATGGTGAGCCGCTATGGCTGCTGCTGTTCATGTTGCCGCGCTTGCTGGCACATGCCTGTTGCTGTGCTAGCTGCTGTGCCTGCTTCTGTCCTAGCTGCTGTGCCGGTATGTTTTATGCGCGCTTCATGCAAGGCTTACACTTTTTCGGTGTGGCACAGCTTTTGGGGGCGGCTGCGCTAGTTGTAGGGTGCCTGCTGCACTTCTGGGCTGCCTGCGCAAGTGCACTTTGGGCCATGCTGTGGAAGGGCTGTCACTGCGCACTGCAAGGCCCCCGCCGCGCAAAGACAGGGAGCATTCAGCACTGCAAAGCGCCGCTGACTTGTCTGCCTGACCAGCTTGCCGATTGTTCTGCCTGATTTATGCACACTACAGGCATAGCCTCTATCATCGTAGCACTGGGCCCAAATCTGCCCACGGTCATGGCAGGACGACTGCTGTACGGGATTGGCATCGGCTTCGCCATGCACGCAGCGCCCGCCTACATCGCAGGTGATTTACTGCATTGCCGGGAGTGCCGGACATGGTGCCGCCGGCTGGTCACGGGTGGTTTGAGTCTCCTTCTGCCTGCCTGCTTAGCCGCCCGCCCCTGCCTTCCTGTCCTTCTTCCCCTTGAAATTGTACCTCGCCTTGGATTTATACTGCTGCTTCCGACACGCATTGGCGGCCCTGTATTTCACTGCAGAGACGAGTCCAGCCAAAGTCCGTGGCCTGCTCATTAGCCTGAAGGAAGCGTTCATTGTGGGCGGCATCTTAGCAGGGTGTGTGCTGTGCTGTGCTGTGCTGTGCTGTGCTGTGATGTGCTGCGATGTGCTGTTCGTGCTGTGCTGCAGAGTAGTAAAGTAAACCCTAAAGTCTTGGGGCGGTGTTCATTTTCGAGAGAGGGTTTGAGGGTCGCCTGCCCTGGATGGTTCTCACCTGTTACAACAGGCACCTTGTGGTTAGTACTGCTTGCGTGTACCTCACAATTGTACCCTGCTCCTGCCTGCAGCTACGCTGCTTCTTATGTGTACATTGAGCAGCTGGGCGGTTGGAGATGGATGTACGGCCTGGCTGCACTACCAGCAGTCGTGCTGGCAGCAGGTGCGACGATGCACGGGTGGCGAACGGAAGGATTGTGTATTGCTGGGGCTGTGTGTGCGGCACTGCTGGGCACAGCCACCACCAGCACAGTTCAACACTTGATTCGACTCATCATTCATGAGCAGCAGTGCCGCGTCCTGCGGGCTTGCAGCCCGCCTGCTGTGCCGTCTCTCAGCCAACTGCTGGCAGCGTGCACTGTGTTGATCACTTACGCTGCACGCATGCTCGCAGGCATGTATTGGCTACCGGAATCGCCTCGCTGGCTGCTGCTGTCGGGCGCTGGGCCCAAGGCTGCCGTAGCGGCGCTCCGACGAACGAAGGGCAGCGTGGCAAACGACGCAGCGGTTCAGGTGGGCTCAGCAGTACCAGTGCTGCCGTCTTCATGCTATGGGAGATCGCTGTGTGTGTGTTGTGAATGTTGTTTCTGGAAGTATGGGGCGCTGGTGACGACTGCTCCTGATGTCAGTGCGGAGTGCATGCTGTGGCTGCTGTGTTTGGTCATGCAATGTTTGGTGGTGCAAGCATCAATCCGAGTGTCCTCAGCTTCTCTACTGGCAGGAAGCTGGCAATGCATCAAGCGCTGCAAATTTGTGCCGCCGCTGGGGATCCTGCACCGCAGGTTGAGGTGGACGGTATTTTAGATGCCATGGCTGCCAGCCCCAAGGACATATCTAAAGGCGGCGGCGCATTTGGTGCGTGGCTCATCAGAACGCCCTGCTGGTCTCTGGTTGCTGATGGCTGATGTATGCCATGCTGCCTGTTGCCTCCTTGAGTCTGGTGCCTGTGCTTAGGCGGAGAAGTTGGAGCCCGGCATTGCCACACTGGCTGGCAATGGTTCCCACACTCATGTGCCGTGCCTTCTCACCGCCGGTCACTTCATGCTCTGTTCCTTCAATGTCGCGTCATCCGGTCCGTATTGTTCTTGTGGCTGTACCGCAGATTTCACGGAGCTGCTGCGGCCGCGGTACCGCCGCCCCCTGGCCATCGGCATGAGCCTGATGCTGTTCCAGCAAATCACCGGGCAGCCGTCGGTCCTGTACTATGCTGCCAAGATCTTCCAGGCTGCTGGGTTTGCGGAGGCCGGGGAGGCCACCGGTGTGGCGCTGGTGCTCGGCTTCTTCAAGCTGGTCATGACAGGTGTGAGAAAGGGAGGGAGTGGCGATGGGGAAAAGGAGGGTGGCCTGGTGATCTGCTGTTGCTGCTGTGCCATTGCTGCCGTGCCTGCTCTTGCTGCTGCTGCCACCACCACTGCTGTGGTGGTGATGCTGGGGCTGCTGGTGTGGCTGCTTCGGATCTTGCCGCTGAAGCTGCGGATCCTGCTGCGCTCCTGTGCCGCCACTCCCCGTCTGCAATGAGCTGATCGTGCCGCACTTCACTTTGCTCATCTCTCATTTCTGACGTCTTGCCCCCCCCCCCCCCCCCCTTCCCGGCTCCCTTCCTTACCTGCTACAGGCGTGGCTGTTGCAACGGTGGACAGCTGGGGGCGCCGCCCGCTGCTGCTATTTGGTGTCAGTGGCGTCGTGTTCAGCCTGCTGGTGCTCGGCACTGCACAGGTGGGCTCTTGCTGTTCATTCCCACTTATCCTGCTGTTGTGTCATGCTCACGCTTCTCATGCCCGTTGCGCTTCCGCCGCTTCCACTCCCGCCGCAGCTTGGTGTGCTGCCTGTGCCGGCAGACATGGTGGCCTGGACCAACCTGGGAGCACTGCTGCTGTATGTGGGTGCATACCAGGTGGGTGCCCTTGTGCTGGAGTGGGGGTGGCCTTGCTAGTTTGCGGTTGGCTGCCAGCGTGAAGCTTTTTTGTACAACTGTTTTAGGGTCGTTGCTCGTGCTCTGTGCACACATCTGCAGCTGTCCTCCTTGCCTGCACTGTGTGGGATGCCGCCCCTAGCCTGCCTGCAGCCCGCAGATGGCAGTTGTGGCGGCGCTCGCCTGCCGCCCCTGCCTGCGCTGGCGGGTGTGTTCAGTGCGTATGCGTGTGCGATGCCGCTCTGTGAGCGCCGTCCTTTTGCCCTGCCCCACCCTGCAGATGTCTTTTGGCCCAATTTCTTGGCTGATTTGCGGGGAGGTCTTCCCTTTGAAAGTCAGGTGGGCGCGAGTGCTAGCAGCAGGTGGTGCAGTGCAGGCTTGCAGTGGCTGGAGGCGATGGTGTGTGTGTGTGTGTGTGTGTATGCAAATGGACAGGTTAAGTCTCGCCTTGTGCTTCCTGCTCATTGACTCTACGTCTCTGGAATTGTGCTGTGCACGTGTGCAGGGGCCAGGCGATCGCGCTTGCCACCCTCACGAATTTCGGGTCCAATTTTGCGGTGTCCCTGGTGCTGCCCAGCCTCCAAGAGAACTTCGGCCAAGCAGGTGCGCGCAGCACAGCGTGGGGTGGCGCTGTACAAGCAGGCGCGGGTTGGCGTCTGGCTCATGACTTAAAATGTGCAGTGGTGGACACAAGCACCTCTGCCGACAGGCATAAACGCCCTTGAAACAATCCAATGACTCATGAAGCGCTGTTTGTCTCACCCCACGCTTTTCACCCACACCCTGTGCAGCCACCTACTTCACTTTTGCCGCCATTGGTGTGGCAGCCGTGGTCACCATCAACGCCATCGTGCCTGAGACCAAGGGGAAGACGCTGGAGGAGATTGAGGCTCTGTGGGACAAGTGAATGCACACACACACACACACATACGCTGGCCAACACACGCGCGCCGCCATGTGATACGTTCTGCAATGTGCAGTTGCTGAAATGACAAATGCCCTTGCACATGAGCATTGTGATCACATGCAGCACTGTGAGGACCCGAGCTGTAACACACAGCGTGATAGCAGAAATTGCAGCTGAGAAAGTACGGGGCGGGACCGTGCCGCCAGATTCCGCGATGGCCCACCTTTGGGTCTCTCTCTGCACTTCAAACCGATCCTCAACCCTTGATTTGCTTGTTGCGCACCACCCGTCCCTCAGCCGAGATTTGCCGGCAGAAGCTAGCCGGCTGCCCGCGACAAACGTCATCGCATCAAGCTCTCTCTCCATCCTGCATTGCGCTGTGTATCCTGCGCCGGCCGTGCAAGCTAAAACCACGCTTGCTGTGAAGTGGGTGTTGCCGCTGAGTCTCAGGCGCCGCCACCTCCTGCATCGTTTGTGGATCACTTTAGAGGTTCAGGTGAGCGGGGGGGGGGCGGCCCTGCGAGCTACGGTGCACGTGAGCCGAATACTGGCTGCCCCTCGCTGTTCGCTCGCCGGGGAAGCATTGCACGGGTCGACTGCCCGCAATCTGTTGCAGAAAACGCCAAAGGCTCACCGCTCGAGGCCTGGGGTCCACATCGGGAGCGTTCTCTCAAGTTGACCTTGCGTTCGTTGCGTCTCCGTAGCAGCCCCTAGCGGTCAACGTGATGCAGGGCGCAGCGGCCGCCCTTGCCAACTCCCTGACCGGCGGCATTGGCGGCGAGCACGACCGACTTGGCGGCGCGCGCTCGCTGCTCCAGCCTCGCCAGCAGCCTAGCAACTCCACCCTGCAGATGGACACCACGTATAGCCTCACAAGCATTGGAGGGTTTCTGGACGAGCAGCTCACCATCCTTTGTGAGCACACCGCAGCTGCTGCAATGCCGCCCCCACCAATCCGCCGCATGTGCTGTGCCGGCTAGCGCCGCCACTGAAAGCATGTGTTGTGACGTGCAGGGATGCTGCAATGCGCCTTCCTGGTCTTCTTCATGCAGTGCGGGTGGGTGTTTGTTGCAGCCAGCAAGTCCCGTCCGCTGCAGCCGTCCATGCAGCGGGGTGCTGGTACAGCGCCGCTTTTGCCTGGGCTCACAGCTGCCGCTGCCAACTTTGTGTGGTCTTTCCACCCCGCCTGCCTCCCTCCCTGCAGCTTTGCTTTGCTAGAGGCGGGGACGGTGCGAGTGAAGAACACGAAAAACATCCTGCTGAAGAACGGTGCGGTGGCGTGCGCAAGGACGGGAGTGAGATACCACCTCTGCTGGCAAGCCGTTGCTCAAACCACACCACACAACAGGCTGCCTGCAGCAAAGCACAACCGCCGACATGTGCCTGCACTGAAGCCCCCTCCCCACCCCTCCTCGTTATGCGTGCGCCTGGGTGCATCGAACCCCATCTCCGACTGCAGTTGTGGACGCGTGTGTCTCCACCATGGCGTGGTGGGCAGTGGGCTACGCCTTTGCCTACGGCACCTGCGGCGACAGCCCCTTCATAGGCGCGCTTGTTAGGAACGCCTGGCCTGCTGCAGCGAGCAGCCTGCCGCCCCGAGCTGCTCCTGAGCGGCCTGTCTGCGGCACGCCCTCTGCCTCAGCCTCGCGTGCAAGCAGGCGGGGTTGCCAAGGCCCTGTACCGGCACCACAGCGCAGCTCACACCGGCCCGCACCACATGCAAAGCCCCTGCATTTGCAGCTCGCTTCACCCCCTCCCGGCTTTGCTGTTGCAGTGCTGCTTGTTTGTGTGTGTTTCTTTTTTACAGTCTGTGTGTGTGCAAAGAAACTCGTGGTCTGGACTTGTGGCAGTCTCTCACTGAAAGCTTTGCTGTGCCTCCCCGTCTCCCCTCCCCCTCCCGCCACGCTGTGCAGGCTACCACAACTTCTTTTCAGCTGATGCCAACGACACCAGCCAGACCACCTACTGGGCTTTCTGGTTGTACGGTAAGCCTCCCGACCTCGCGGCATGCTTGACATATGTGTGACGGCTGCATCGGTGCCGGGTGTCCAGTCATGGCATGGCTGGTGGCATGGCTGGTGGCATGGCTGGTAAGCAGTACTCGACTCTCTCGGCACGCTGTCACGACGGGAAGTCGCTCATCGCAGGTTGGGCGTTCAGCGCCACAGCTGCCACAGTGGTCAGTGGGGCCATGGCTGAGCGAACCAAGTTTAGGTGGGTTGGGGTAGGGCAGGCATGAGGGGGGATAGGCCGGCACAGGGCAGGCAAGGGAACGGCAGGAAACGGCAGGGAATGGTAAGGAGGGCAGGGAGCGGCAGGGGAGGTAGGGTTTGGGTGGGATGGGGTATGGGGAAGCCAGGCAGGGATGCGGGTCTCAAGGAGCAGGAGGCTCCTGCCCCGACTGCCTCTCAACCGTGACGTGTTGTACTGCGTTCAGTACTGCGTGGTACTGCTTGTTGTACTGCAGAGCGTACCTGTTGTACACCACCTTCATCTCGGCCTTCATCTACCCGGTGGTGGTGCACTGGGTATGGAGCGGCTCCGGTGAGCGCTGCTTTGCGCGCTGGCCCCATGCTGTGCGTGCTGCGCTGCCGCCTTGGGAGAAAACAGGCCTCACAGGCAGCTGGCAGCTGTAGCAACGCTGCTTATCAGCGGGCAGCCGTTGGCGGGCAGCTGCCTCCCGCGGCCTACGCTCATCGCCCGCCCGTGCCCATGCCCTCCGATGCCCTCCCTCCCTGCCCCCAGGCTGGCTGTCTGCCTTTCGCCGTCCCGACTGCTCAGTCGAAAAAGAGGAGCCTCTGATCAGCGGCACGATGGGGGTGATGGACTTTGCAGGCAGCGGCGTGGTGCACATGTGCGTGCAGCTCAATGTTATTGTTGAGGGGCTGTAGCGGGCTGTGTGTCACTGTCCAGCCTGCGTAACAGTGCTGCTGCATAGTTGTCGATTGTGTCCAACCGAGGAGCTACCTCCCTGCCCGAGGTTGCACTGGTGTCGTTGTTGGTGCTGGAGGCACGGCTGTGTGCACCCTTGTGCCTGTGCTCACCCGATTTTCGTGTCAGTCGATCGGTGTGCTCTTTCGCTGTTTCTCCCTGCTTCGCATGTGCAGGGTTGGAGGTGGCGCCTCTCTGATGGGAGCGATTTTCCTGGGCCCCCGCTTGGGGCGCTTTACCAAGGTGGGTGGTTGCACTGAGTGGAACTGCTTTCTGCAACAGCAAGGCAGGACTGACGACACCGACAGCTGCTCAGCGGCGCCAGTGGCGTGGCCTGGGCAACCGGACGGCAAGATACCTTGCAGCTCTTCAGGGGCGTGGGCCGCGCCCACCGCTGTGCCTGCTGTGCTTGCAGGATGGCCACGTGGTTCAGTTTGACAATTCCAGCCCCGCCAACATGGCTCTGGGTGTCTTCATCTTGTGGTGAGCCCTGCCTGCCTGCCTGCCTGCCTGCCTGCCTGCCTGCCTGCCTGCCTGCCTGCCTGCCTGCCTGCCTGCCTGCCTGCCTGCCTGCCTGCCTGCCTGCCTTCAGGGCCTGAGTGACCTGATCTTCTGAGCATGCTGCATCTGCGCTGCTGCTGCCGCGGCTTGGTCCCTGCTGCCCTGCTGGCCCCTCTTAGAGTCTTTAAAATCTTGCCACCAATCCACCAATCTACCACATGCTGCCGAATGCCTGCGTTTGTGGCTTGTGCAGGCTGGGATTCTATGCCTTCAATTCCGGCTCCACCCAATGCTTCTACGGTGAGCAGAAAGCACGCAACAACAGGGATGCACAGATTTGGGGGGTGACCCTGTGAACAGTCTCAGTGTTTTGCCGATGCTTGGTTTCAACAGTATCTAAATGGGTGGACTGGCTGCCTACCATCTTTCCAAGCCTCCGCAGCAATTGCATCGCAAGCCATCCCCCTTTAACATGTCCCCGCCCCTGCTGCTCCCTTCACCCCTCTGTGTTTGCTCCTCGCCCTCCACAGGCTGCATGCCCATTGCCGCCAAAGTGGCGGTCAACACCACCCTGGCCACAGGAGCCGGTGGCCTCACCTGCCTCTTCTTTGCGGTGTTCAACGGCAACCCCGGAGACATCGCCCCCCTGCTCAACGGTGCGTGCGTGTGTGCGTGCATGTGTGCGAGCATGTGCTAGTGTGTGTGTGTGCTTGTGTGTGTGTGTGTGTGTGGCACCATGGCGGCAGGACGCCAGGGCTGAGACCCCGGCAGTGCGGCATGGGTCAGGTGTTGGGGACAGGCGCTGGAAGGCTGGTTGCTGCCTTGGCTGGTTGCTTGGCCCGTCTGGCAAGCCCCGTACCTGAGCACCGCCTGCCTCACGCCGAGTGCCTGCCTCTCGTCGCTCCACTTGTGATGCATCCACATATGCATCTCCACGCCCCTCCCTGCCCCTCCCTGCCCCTCCCTGCCCTCACACCGCCACTCCCTGCACCTCCCTGCCTCCTTTCGCTCCCCTGCAGGCATCCTTGCGGGCGCTGTCAGCATCACCGCACCCTGCGCGCTGGTGCAGTCCTACGGCGCAGTCATCATAGGCGCTGTAGGGGCCATTTTCTACTCTCTCAGCTCCAAGCTGCTGCTCAGGCAAGCCGCACGCTTCTGCCGCGCTGCCTGGCCTGTGCCTTGGCGCGCTGCCGGTGTACAAGAGTGCTGCTTGTTCAGCGGGCAGTCAAGCGCGTACCCAGCCCCACACACAACAGCAATGCGCTCCTCACGGAACCTCGCTGCACTCACGCGCCTGGGGTGTCGCGGCCCTCGCATTCACACTCACACCTGGATAGTGTGCGTATGTGACCATCAAGGGTCCAAGGTTCACAGCGATCCCCTCACCAGGCTCTTTCACGCGAGCCTGGGTGTTGCCTCTGCACACTTACCCTTTAGTCTTTGACCGCACGTGTGTTGTGTGAGCGGATATGTGCGCGTGTGTCTGTGTGTCTGTCTATGCCCTGCAGGTTGCACATAGATGACCCGGTTGAGGCAGCCCCCGTGCACCTCTTCTGCGGCTGCTGGGGCGTCCTGTCTGTGGGCTTCTTTGCCACAAAGGCAAGCAGAGGGGGCTGTGTGTGTGTGTCGAGGGCGGAGGGCGAGCATTGTTTGGCAAGGGAGCTGTGTATGGAAGCAGGGATCTGTGGGCATCGGGGCGCCGCGTGTGGCCAAACGAGAGCTGTGTGTGGCAGGAGGAGTGCTGTGCAAAGGGCGGAGAGCTGTGTGTGGGTTTGTACGGCCATGATGCAGACTTTAAAGTGCACTGCTGCAGACGTCGCTTGCTTACTTGCCTCTCTGGCCTCCAACACTTGTGCATGCCTGCTCACGCCTGCCTCCTGACCCAGCGCTGTACCCGTGCCTCTCCTCATCACCTGCAGTCCTCGACGGAAGCTGTGTATGGGTACGCCAACGACTGGGGAGTGCTGTATGGCGGCAGCGGCAAGCAGCTGGGTATGCAGGTGCGCTGGTGTTGTGCTGGGCCAGCTTTAGGTGCTGGGCTGCCTGCCTGCGTGCTTGCCTGCTTGCTTGCCTGCATGCCCGCTGTAGCCCTCATTACAATCGCAAAAAGCTGCAGTGCCCCTGCTCGCAACATTCCGTAGCTGAGTGCTCGCTGTCGACACTCCACGCGTGCTGCCTGCCGCCCAATGTCGTGAGCCTGCGTCAACATGGTGCCTGCCAACCCGTGTGTGCCTCTGCTGCAGCTGCTGGGCGTCGTGTGCATCGGCTGCTGGTCCTGCGGCCTATCAGGGATCATGTTCTATGTGCTCAAGAAGGTGGGCAGGCACACGCTGTCTCCCTTTTAAACTTGGTTGCTCGCACGCTTGCCTGCCCTCATGGCATTCATTCATTCATCGTGTGCACTCTGTGTGGTCTGTGCTGTGCGCTGAAAAGCTGGCTGCTTGGGCAACGACGAGCTGGCTGCTCAGGCTGCCTGCTGTCGTGCAAACCTCAGGCCACAGTTTGACATGCCGCCCTCTTTGTCTCCTACCGCTGCCTGCAGCTCGACTGGCTGCGAACCAGCAAGGATGCAGAGCTGCAAGGCCTGGACCTCTCTCAGGGAATCGGCTCGGGAATGCGTGGCAACTGCTTCCCCTGCTTGCCATGCTGTCAGGACTGACAGAGCGGCGCACATACACACCCCTGGCGCTGCAGCCTTGCGAACCGCTGCACGCCCGTGCGCCCTGTGTGGTGGCAGGCAGCTGCCCGCCTGCAATGCCCTGGATGCGTGCTAGGCTGTGCATGGCACGCCCGCGTTGCACAATTTTGGTCTTCCTCCCCTTGCCCCTGCCTCCTCGCCCCTGCCGTCTTGCCTAAAACCATCCGATAATCCGCTTTCGCTCATCCAAACCCATCACACATCTGCAATTCCTCCCCACCCATGCCTCAGTTTGTTTGCTACTGTTGGGCCGGTTGCGCATGCAACTCCTGCATTGTCTGGAGTGTGTATGCGCGCCGCTGTCTCGCCGGCAGTCTTGCTGCTCTACCTGTATTCAAACATACCCTGCCGCTCGCGCAACGAAAACGCATACTATCGGCAGCTTTGGCGGCCGATGCGGCCTGCACTTGGTGCAGTGGAATTCCGCGTGCCGCGGTCCACTGCATCTGTCTTGTCCTGTTCTGTTTTGAGCTGGTGATTCTGTGGTGAGTCGTTTCTTTCTTTCTTTCTTCCTCCCCTCAGTTAGATTTTGCTTTCTTCACACCTACCGTGCTTTGGAGCAGCCAGCCGGTACATTCAGAGGTTACAGGCAATGTAAGGCCCCTTCTGTGAGTCTAGGGGTGAGAGAACAGGCGGCAGTGCAGGGGATGCATGGCAGCATGTAAAAGAGGTTTGGTTCAAAATTGCAGTCGCACAGCTGCCCTTCACGGCAGAGTTCAAAGGTTTAAAAAATTGGTGCTCACACGGCACGTTCGTTCACTCCATCTCAACTTTATTCTTTATTCTCTACCTCAGCATGGTCAGCGTGCGCACGCCTGCGCAAACCGCTCACGGGCCCTGCTTGCGCCAGCTTGCAGAGGCAATCGTCGCCGCTGCCGCCTCCAGTCCAGGCTGCTGCTGCGCCGCCTGCTGCTGCCTCGCCTGCTGAGCTGCTGTGGACAATGCACTGCAGCCAGAGACGCCACCGCTTTGCAGCACGCTGTCCCGGCTGTGCTTGCCTGAACTCACCTCCCCTGCCAGCCTCGCAAGAGCAGAGTCATGCAACGTGTGGTGCTGCGGCTCAGGCTGCTCTGACGTGGCTGTTTCGAAGGGAAACAGCTCCTGAAAGGGATCAGCGGGACAGAGCAGTACACTTAGGCAGTACAGGCAGTAGCTTCCTGCACTTGTAAAACAAACCGCAGATTTGGAGCGCCAGCTAGGCGGGAAAGACCCTTGCTATAAAAAAACACAGCAGGAAACGGCGCCCGGTGCAGGTTCTGCATGCATCTTGCAAACTTGCCCCAGCCTGAAATACACCGAGGGAAGCAGACATAACAACCGCAATCGTGCGCAGCGGGCATGGGCAGCACAAGCGGCGGTACAAGTGCCCGCTCACCTTCTGCACTGAGCCAGAGCCTGAAGAGCCAGAGGCAGACAGCAGCCTTCTGAGGGCGGCATCCTGGCTCAAGGGGGTGCCACCCCGTGGTGATGCTAGAGCAAGGCTGCCATGAGCGGCTGCAAAGGGAGGAGTGCAAGCAACAGTGGCGTGAAACGTGAAATGAAAGTCAATCCCAGGGGCACACGTGCAGGGTTTGGGAGCCAGCAGCAGGTAGGGGAAAAAGCAGGTGTTCTTGGATCAAACACTCCGTGGCAGCCTCCCTTTGCTTCAGATTGCTATACTCAAACAGCACCCTGGTCTGGGATCAGCACCTGCAGACCCTCAGGACAGACCCTGAGACTACTGCTCACAGGAGTGTTGCTGACAGGTGTGCAGCTGACACATAGACTGTTAAAGACCACAGGCAGGCAAGGTGAGGCGGCAAGGGGACGGGAGGGGAAGAGGCACCTGGTGTCACCGGACTGAGTGAGTCGAAGGCAGCTTCCAGCAAGCGCTCTCCAAGCTCACCGCTCTCTGCCTGGGCTGCCGCCAGCTGGCCCCGCACCTGCGCTACCCGCGGCAGCAGCAGCGCTGACATCGGCCACAGCGGCAGCAGCCGGCTCGAGGGCAACCGCACAGGCAGCAGGCACGCGCTTGCACGCGCCCCCGCAACGGCAATGGCAATGGCACAACAGAGCAGCAAGACAGCGCAAGGCTTCCCTCCTCACCTCCGCTAGCTCCCTGCGCAGCTGCTCTACCACCTGAGCCAGGTCAGCTGTGGACCCTGCTGCCTCATGCTGATGCTGCTGCGGCGGCGGCAGGCGTTGCCCCCTTGAGGCCGCCACAGGCTGCCGCCACGCTCCTTCCTGCCGTCGCTGCTGCCCCTGCCGCTCTTCCTGCGGCAGCACCTGCTGCTGCTGTCTGGACAGTGCTGCCGACAGCTGGCGCAGCTGCCGGTCTGCCGCCTCTACGTGTGCCTGCAGCCGAGCGTTCTCAGCCGCCAGAGTCCGTGCCTCCTGGGCGGCGGCGGCGGCGTACGCGTGCGTGCTCTGCAGCTGCACTTCGGCTTGGTACGCCGCTGCCCGCGCGGCAGCAAGCAGGCCAGTGGCCTTGACCAGCTCGGCCTGCAGGCGCACGCACTCTGCTGCATCTGCAGCCGTCGTGGCCATCCTGCGGCCCTGCAGCAAGCAGGAACGGCAAGAATGCCAGAGGCGCGTGTGTGTGACAGTTCAATTTGACAGGTGGGAGCAGCGAGGTAAGAGCAGCCTGGCGGCGTACACACCTTGCCGGACCGCTGGCTGCGCTTGGCCTTTGAGCTCCCGCTGCATGCAACCTGCTTAGGGGTAGGGAGAGGCTTCACAAGGTTGGTTTCGTACCACGAGCAAGGTTCCCACACTTCTGAGGCGACATGCACGCATCACATGGCGTGCACAGGAGTACTTGCCAAAGCCCACAGCTTCCAGCCCAGCACCGCCCCAAGCAGAAGGCGAGCTTCCATCGCCATAGCGGCGCGCCGCCGCAGATTGGTGGCGGCAAAATGCAGCGGGCCAAATTTGTGCCGGTGTGGCTCGATTTGCGCTTCTGATTATCCGATTGATCGGTCAGGCTGTGCTAAGGCAGAAGGGCGGTTCAAGCTGTGAGGTTGGAGGGCCGTTGATCGGAATCGCAGGTCACCAGTGCAATTGGAAGTTTGCACGAATCAGCGGGCCGATCGGGTGACTGTTTGCCGTGAAAAAGAGCGCAGCACGGTGGCAAAGCGCAGCACGGACCCGGGCCAAAACGAAATTGAGGCCATCGGCCATCGCCACTGCCAGACCGACCCGTCACCATGCAGGCAACCAGCTGCTGCTGCGCTGTGCGCCCGGCGTCGTTGCGCGTCGCAGCGGCTCGCCCCGCCCAGCGGCTCGCCGCTCAGCGGCCCGCACGCAGCAGCATTGGCAGCAGGCAGCAACTGGCAGTCTCTGCCGTCGCAGGTGGGAGTGCCGAGGCGAGACCATGCACTTTGGCCGTCACAGGCTTTCGGCACCAGCGGCTTGCCCTCTGCGGCTGCTGGAAGCGCTGTGCATGCACATCAGTAAAGCATGCACACGGCTCGTCACGCTTTGGTGGTGTGGCCAGCCCAGTTTGACGCCGACCTGCCGCCGCCGCTTGCTGTGCCGTTCACCCCGCACCTCCTCCTGCACTCTGTCCTGCAGCCCCAGAGGCTGCCGCAGCCCCAAGCAGCAAGCCGGAGCCTAGCCACAGTGGTGCAGCAGACACGTATGCGGTGGTGGAGATTGGCGGGCACCAGCTGATTGTGGAGGAGGGGCGGTGGTACACCGTCAACCGACTTGAGGTGTGCTGGTATGCTGTGGTGGTAGCTTCCTGTTGGCTCCCTGTTTGATGATCAGTTGTTGGCAAGCAGCACTGCAGCAGTGGGTCCGTTTGTTGCAGCTGGTTTGTGCTGGGCACGGCTGGACACTCACATGAATGTGCGGTGGGCGGCAGCAAGGCGGTTCTGGAGACAAGTACAACCTCTCCCTGCCGAGAGTAGCACAGCCTGTCAGCCCAGCTGGAGCTCAGCAGCAAGGCCTGCACTCTGGCAATGGGTTGGATGCAGTTCCATCTGGGCCTTGGCAACTGGCAGCTCACTGCTGCCAGCGCGGACAGCATCGGGCAATGAGTAAAGCTCATTAAGGAAGCAGCAGCTGCTTGGAAGACCATTCCTTGCAGTCGGTAGTTTTATAGCAGCAAGTCCACTTCACAGCCACCCCAGCAGCAGCAGCAGCTTGTGCAGCAGCAGACAGTCGCACCATATTCGTGTGGTGGCGGTGCAGCGTCTAGGGTGTTGTGTTCAAACGGACAGGCCACTTCCCTGCCTTTGAACAACCCGCTGCTGTGCCCTCAATCACGCCTATGTTTGTCCTTCTTCTTCGTTGCAGGCTGAGCCGGGCAGCAAGATCCAGCTGGGCCGCGTGCTGGCACACAAGGCGGGCGGCAAGTTCAGCGTGGGCCAGCCGTATGTGGAGGGAGTGAAGGTGGAGGCTGAGGTGCTGGAGGAGCTCAAGGGGCCCAAGGTGCGGCAACATGCTGGCGTGCGTGCACCTTGCACTGCATTGTTGGGGCGCAGTCTGCAAGCACACAAAGCGTGCTTGACGAGCGAGGCGCATGGCGCGGATGCGTTCTTTTGTCGGCTACAATCAGCTGTCTGCTGACTGTTTTCAACACATTTGTCAGCGGCGGCTGCTTGTTGGAGTGTTTTGCTGGGTTTGCTCATTGCATAACACGCGATTCAGGACGCCGCTATCGCACTATCACACAACTCGAAGTTGTGTCTGATGGCTGTTGGGTTATTGCTTTGTTTGCAGGTCATCATCTACAAGATGAAGGCAAAGAAGCATTACCGCAGGACCACGGGTCACAGGCAGCCGCTCAGCAAGATCCTGATCACGTCCATTGCAGCATAGGCTGGTTGGCGGCACCCGCTTGCGGCACTGAACGGCGGCATCGCTGAACGGCGGCGCAGCTTTGTCTACTCACTGCAGTGCTTGCAACACACCAAGCATCGCTTCAGAAGGCGCGCTCAGTGTGCTGTGTGCCTGTCAACCAGAAACTCACCAGCCGGGACATTGCCCCGCTGCCACATGCCCGGTGCTGCCCTTTCAGCACACCAATCTCAGCCTCTTGCAGTTTTCTGTGCCTGCTAAGGCCACTGGTATGTATGTGCTGCTGTCGCTGTCCTGTCTTCCCTAGGTGTCTCTTCCTCTTTCCTGCTCCCTTGCGCTCTGACGGCGGCAAGCTACCCCTCAGAGCAAAGCCTGCTCCCCTCCCTCCCTTCACTGCCACACCCCCTGCCACCTGGCATGCCGTAGCAGGCGCTGCGCCTGTTTGTAGCGGCTCAACTCCAGCCTGCCTTGTCTGTGTAACAGCAGCAGGCAACCTGAATAACAGCGGCATAAAGGTTGCAGGGTAGGCTAGCCCTGCTTCAGCTTGCGTACGGGTGTGCGGACAGGGTGATGGCGGCATACCCTGGCGAGGCTGTGCTGCTGGTGCAGAGGCGGCCACGGCTCGAGGCTTTTCTTGGCAGTTGTTGATGGTCTGTGGTAGGTGGAGGACGAGTGACTCGAAGGCAGCTGAGCCAGCCACTGAGTCATGCTGCCCACAGCCGACGGTGCCGGTGTTCAAGCCGCTGCTGAAGCCGGTGGTCGTGCATGCGCACAGATCATACTTGGCAACAGAGGTAGGGCAGCCTCAGGCGCTGCTTGCAGTCATCTATCCCTGTCGCTGCAACACTCATTGACAGTTCCAGCGCGCCAGCAAGTCACTGGGCATCATGGTGCGCTCGGATATGCTACGGGCCACTTCCTGCATGCACTACTTCTAAGCCCGTGTTGTATGCGGGGCGTCGAAGTGGGTTGGGTCTCAACCCCTTGGTGGCGGCGCCCTGGCAACCCAGGGCAACCCAGCGCAACCCAGCAACGCTGCCACCTCGACAGCAGCCACCAGCCTTTGCGGCGCGTTGGATAAGTCATGAATCTTGCACGCTTGAACGTGACGGAATGGAAGTGCTTCGTGAGATGCTGAGGCAGTGCAGTGGGAGGCAATGCGGCGGCGATGGGCGGTGTTGTCGGCGCCGGGATCGGCGCTTGAACCGTAGCGCACGCCTTGCATCGTCTTTGATTGCAGTAGCAGCATGACGCAATACTTAAGTAGCAGCATGACGGCCTCGTTGTGCACTTGGCCCAGCAGGTGGGATGGCTCGACTCGGCGGCCATCGGGCCTGAGATGGCTGGCATCGCGACGTGTGGAATACAGCAGGTGAGGAGGTTGACGCCGCAGCACTTAGGGAGCACGCGGCGGTGGCGGCAGCAACCACCCGTCACCAGCCGCAGCTGATACCACGTTTCTGCCTGATAACATGCCTGGCTCATGCCCGATCACCATGCAGGATTTATAGGCACATCTGGATGGCAAGGCAACTTGAGCAGCAGCGGCCGGCCGTCATAGAAGCAAGCGCCAGCAGCAGATGTGACGACGGCAGTGCCGCTCAACGCCTGCTGCATTTCAGCCGGCAGTATGACACTCAGGCAGTTGGCGACCGCAGGCAGCTGACGCCGGAGGAGCGGCTGGCCCGCATTCAGATGCTTCTGCAGCAGGGGATCACTGAGGAGACTGTGCAGCGGGTTATTGAGCGATCTACAGGCGGCCCGTACATGCCGTCAGCCAGCGAGGGTGCAGCGGTGCTGGCAGTGCTGCGTGAAAGCGGCTGTCCAGATGCCGACATGAACTACTTGCTTGGGCTGCAAGTTGGCATTCTTGGACGAACAGCCACCAGCATCAGCAACGTGTTTGCAGCCCTGGACGACATGTTGCAGCTGAGCAGGCCACAGATACTGAGAGTGTGCCTCACACAGCCCTCATTGCTGACAAGTAGCAGTGACACGTTGCGGCAGCGCTGGGCTTGGCTGCAAGCACACTATGGGCTGTCTGAGGCTGCGGTGGCTTCATTGGCTAAGCGGATGGTCAACAGCCGTCCTGTTTGCAACCTGTTCACCACCAGTCAGGACACGATCACGTGATTGGCTGCCGCTCCTGCCTTTTGCTGTTTGCCTGCTTCCTCAGGCATGTTGCGTGGAAGGCCGGTTACCAAAAGTCACCTTAATGCTGCAAATGTGCTGCAGGGCCCGGTTGTCAGGCATGCAGCGCCTGTTTGAGCTGTCGGATGCTGAGGTCAGCAAGCTGTTTCCCTACCTGGCTGACTTGCTGGAGGCTGACCCTGAGCGGCACATCAGGCCACGCTGGGATCTGCTCCAGTCACTGCTGGGTGAGTGGACTGCAAACGTGTATGGCATGCGCAGTGCTTCCACTGTTGTTTGAATGTATGCCCCGCTTCATTGAGCTGCAGGCGAGTTTCAGCCTGCTGACAAGCGGCGCATCATATTCAGCTCCCACCACTCATTGCGATTACCTGAGGCCACCATCAGGAGTATGTTCAGAGGGGTGGAACAGCTGATGGGTAGCACAGTCGCTGCTCAGGACTTGCTGCTCCGTTCACCAGCGTCATTTGGTTGCGGCATTGAGCGGCTGGCCACCAACCTGCGTGCCCTGCAGCAGCTATATGGTTGCTCGTTGCAGCAGGCACAGCGAGTGCTGCTGCGCACACCTCATCTCACACCCCTTAAGACTGAAGCACCCAAGTTTCAATGCCGTGTGGCAGCCTTGACAGAGTGGTATGGGCATGCCAGCCCAGGTGGGTGTGCAGGGCAAACACTGAACCAGTCATTTATGACGCTTGCAGCCTGCCTCTGCCTGTTTAACAGCTGCTGCGTTACCCCAGCCCTTTCCACCCAGCGCTGCCTCTGTTTGATGTACAGCGTCGATGCTGCTGTCTCCCGGTTGCGGCACTCAGCTGATGTCGAGCATGTGGAAGCTTGGTGCGCGCATGGCGTTCATCCGCACCCTACGGCTGGAGCGAGCAGAGCCTGAGCTGAACACCAGCGCCCTGGCACAGACCAACGAGCGGTTCTGCCGGGCTGTTCGAGTCAGCGAGGAGGAGTACGCTGCGTTTGAGCAGCGATGGCTGGCCAGCCCTGAGGCTGCAGAGCTGTGTCGCCACGAGGGGCCGCTGCATGCGAGGTTCAGTGGAGTGGCAGGAGTAGCTGCAGCAGCCTGAATTACGCGTGTTGCTGCCGTCCCTGTCCTGTCATCCCTAGGTGTCTCTTCCTCTTTCCTGCTCCACTGCACACTGACGGCAAGCTGCCCCCCAGAGCAAAGCCTGCTCCCCTCCCTCCCTTCACTGCCACACCCCCTGCCACCTGGCATGCCGTAGCAGGTGCTGCGCCTGTTTGCAGCGGCTCAATGCAAGCCTGCCTTGTCTGTGTAGCAGGACATCCCAATGAGAGCGGCATAGGTTTGAAAGGTTGCAGGGTAGGCATGGCCTGTGCCAACGTGCGGATGACCTTGTGCCGACAGGGTGATGGCGGGGCATGTTCTGGCAAGTGCCAGGGAAGGGGCACGATATTTCGCATGATATGTGTGTTGACGCAGGGTGAGTGCCTCAAAGCACGTGGGAGGTTGTGGCTCAAAGCACACGGCAAAGGAAGTGCAGGCGCAGCAACGGCAAAGGCTGACTTGGAGTACAAAAGGCGCAGCAAGGTAAAGAGCCGCACTGCGGCCTGCATGACATGCACCGAGCAATGGGTTGTTGCCCAGGCCATGTAAAGTTGGGCAGCCGCCTGTAAGAACCCACAGGCCAATCCTTGCACGGCTGGTAGCAGCTGGGTCATCACGATTGGCGCCACAGCCGCGCCGCATCACAGTTTATGCCTGGCAATCAGCCTGCTCAGCACAGCTTCCACTCAGCACCAGGGTAGGTCCGCGACTGCATGGGTGCGAGCAGGAAGGGAGCAGGCACATGATTGCAGGCGCCAGCGCTTGGCCCAGGGGTGTTGGGGCACCAGCAGCATGGTGCAATGCACGCCTGCTCTGTTTCAATGCATGCTTCTTTGCGGACACACGGACTGTCAACACGGACACGCAAGCTCGCTGTGACTAAGCCTCTGCTTACCACCCAGGGCTGCTAAAGGCTCACAGCTTGGCTTGCTGTGGGTGTGCCTGCACCCCTGCTGCTCCTGGCAGTGCGGGCCAGTCGAGAGGCAAGCAACTGGCAGGCACAACTGCACACCCTCCCACCACACCACACCCACCTGTGTGGCCGCAATGCAGGTGGAGGGGTCCCGTACGTAGCACAGGCTGCAGTTCGTGGCAGGGCAAGGAGGAGTGCGGAGCAGGGCGGTGAGAAAGCAAGGGCTAGGGTGGTGCCGGAGGCGGAACGGCAAAGAGTGGTGGCTTGATGGGCATATGTCGCCTGCATCAAATCTATTCGAAATGCCACGTGCTGTTGCAGCCCGCATACAACCTGGCAGCACACATCAATGCAGCTGGACCTGCTGGCGGCCCAGCTGGCTCACCTGATTGGCTGGAGGAAGCCTGACTCGAGACGAGAGGCGCAGCCCACCTGCCCCGTCTGCACGCCGCCGCTCATGCCGTCGCTGGTGCAGGCGCAGCCGCCGGTAAGCTGGGAGGAAAGGTTGCTGGCAGCTCCTGGGCCGGTGCGTGCTAGCAGGGCGGATTCGGGAAAGGGAGGTGTCAGCAGGAGGCAGACAAGATGGATGTTTTGAGTGGATAAAAGTGTATGAAGTTTCTCTGAGGCTAATCTTTGCAGAGCTTGAGATTAAGGGAGAGCAGGTCTAACAGACAGGTGCAGGTGCGATGCGCGTGCTGTTACTAGGGCCCGCCTCACCTGCTGGTGCCAGAGGTGGGGGGCTGAGAGAGCCGAAATCCAGCTGTGGGAAACCAGGAGGCAGTGACAGCGGTGCTGGTGGCGGTGCTGGTGGTGAGGCGGGAGCGCGAGGAGGGGGAAGTGGCGGCGGTGACAGCGCCTGCACGGCCGGGAGCTGAGGCACGGGAACAGGGGAAGAGGGTGGGGTTGGTGGCGGAGGAGAGGGTGATGGAGGAGGGGGCGGAGGCGAGGGGGAGGGAGGAGGGGTTGGAGGGGAGGGTGGGGGCCGTGTCGGAAGAGAGGGAGAAGGAGGAGGCGGCGGAGGGGAGGGTGTGGGCTGAGGCGGAGCTGAGGGAGAAGGAGGAGGGGACGGTGGCGAGGGTGGGGGCGGTGGCGGAGGCGAGGGAGGAGGAGGGGGCGGTGGAGAGGGTGGGGGTGGTTGCGAAGCTGAGGGTGAAGGAGGAGGCGGCGGAGGGGAGGGTGGGGGCGGTGGCGGAGGTGAGGGTGAAGAAGGAGGAGGCACAGAAGTCTGAGCGGGAAGGAAGGGCGAGATGACAGCCGGTGCAGGTGAGGGTGAGGGCTGGAGCGAGAAGGGCGAGGGAGGCGCCGCTTCTGACTCAGGGGCTGGCAGCGCAGGCGGCTGCTCCGGGACTGTTGGCGGCGGCAGCTGCTCGGGGGCTGGCGGCGGCGGCAGCTCGTGGGCTGGCTGCGCCACTGGCTCGGCAAGCACCATCGGCGGCACGGCAGGCTGCGACTCAGCGGCTGGTGCAATGCCTACAATTGCAGGGAGGAACAGTGTGATGGATCCTGTGACCGAGCAGCGGCTTACGGCGGGTGGCAGATTGAGCTGGAGTTGCAGTGCCGGCAGTGATGGGCCGAGGCGGCTGCACAACACAACGCAGCAGAGCCGGGTCCGCTATTCAATTAGTCCTGAACCCTGAACCCTCCAAGCGGCAGCAGCTGCATCCCAGCACACGCATGCAGCAGCCTCACCCACCTGCGCTTGGTGGAGGCAGCCACACCCAGCCATCGGTGATGTGGATCACCCCATTGCTGGCTAGCACGTCTGGCAGCAGCACCCTGCCTGCTCCCACCATCAGCTGGCCTGCACACACGGCCATGCAGACAGAAGCGCAAGCCTGTCGTTGCAACAGTGGCAGGCAAGGTGAGCACAGGCAGCCGGGGAGGGCCTGGTTGCCGCACCAGTGCCAACACCCGCCAATCAATAGCAAGCACACCAGGGAGACACACCCACCTGCGCTGGGAGAGGCGACGGGAAGCTGCTGGCCCCCCTCTGCGGTCACGCTGCCAGCTGAAAGGAGGTCAGCAGCAGTGAGGCGCCGAGGCACAATGGACGCCAGGATGAGCTGCTTCAACAGGGCTGGGTCCTGCAAAGCAGAGAGAAACGGGCAGTCAGCAGCAGCATATAGGACATCAGACGTTCAAGCGCGATGTAGCAGATAGCAAGCACAGTGCAGCTGCAGCCTGCTGCCTGGGAGTGGGTTTGGCCGGCAGCATGCCTCCCACCGAGCTACCTGAAGCTGCTCAGGTGTTAGCACGCCATTGGCCTTGGCAGCGCTGAAAGCTTGGTTGGACGGCGCAAAGACTGGGGCCAGCAGGGGTTGGGACGAGGCAGTAGGGGACGCGGCAGCAGGCCGTTAGCAGCAACCAGTGAGGCTGGTGCCTGTTGATTGCCGCTTGGCAGCGGCTCGGCATCAGGCACGCAGCCAGCACTCACTCGTGACTTGTGTGCCTGGAATTGATGAGAGGTTGGCCTGGCGCAGGGCATTGGCAAAGCTTATCAGCTGCGGGGTCAAGGGAGGGTAGGTGGGCGGATGATTTGAGGTGAGGTGAGAGTCTCAGGCTTGCTCAGGCGCTGGTGCTGCAATGCTGCTGTGGTGCTTGTGTGCTGCCAGCTGCTGACTACAGCAGACAGCAGAGCACCATTCCTGCGACAGCCTTTCCTACACGGCACACCTGCGGCGTGTTGACAATCAGCGTGGACACTCTCGGCAGATAAGCCTGGGCTTCTTGCTCGCTGCACTGGCGGCTGGCAGCGCCCGGCAAGAACTGGGAGGGAGTGAGGGGCACATCTTGCAGGCACAGGCGAGGGTCCTACAAACCGCAGTCAGGGGGATAAGGGAGGAGCAGGTGTGTGAAGCAGAGGAGGGGAAGCAGGGACGCAACATGCCAGGCCTAGCAGTTTCTGCTGGTATTGGCGCTACAGCACCAGCAATCAGGAAAGCAGGCAAGCGCTCTACGCATGTCATGAACCAGCCAGCAGCTGAGGTGCACGCACATTAATGAAGCAGCTGAAGGCAGCTGAGCCGGCCACCAACTCATGCTGCCCACAGCCAACGGTGTTGGTGTTTAGGCCGGCGCTGAAGCCGGTGGTGGTGCATGCACACGGGTCGTACTCAGCCACAGGAGCTGACGCTGGTGGGGCAGGTGCCAAAGGAGCAGCGGCCGCCGGCAGTATTGGTGGGAGAGGTGCGGCTGCCAGTGAGGGGCTGCTGCCAGGCGTGGGCAGGAATGGGTTTGGCTCGGCTGTTTGGGCCAGCACTCGAGCCTGGGCCGCAAGGGGGGCCAGCAGCCATCCCAAACTCGCAAAGAAGAGGGCCTTGGAGCGCCCTGGAGTCATTTGCGGCGACTGGACGATGGAATGAGGAGAAGTCGGAGGCCAACGCGTTCAAAATGGGACCTTCCTTCAATTGCCGGCACGGCATGCGCAGCGTGAAGCCTGCCGCCCTCGAGACGCCGCCCGGCATACAACACGGTCTAAGAAGAAGTGCATGGAGGCAATGGCCTATAGCATATCCGAGCGCACCATGATGCCCAGTGACTTGCTGGCGCGCTGGAACTGGCAATGAGTGTTGCACCGATAGAGATAGATGACTGCAATCAGCGCCTGAGGCTGCCCTACCTCTGTTGCCGAGTATTGTCTGTGCGCATGCACCACCATTGGCTTCAGCAGCGGCTTGAACACCGGCACCGTCGGCTGACTTGGTGGTGGTTCTGGTGCCTTCAAGTCACTTGTCCTACACCATCCACAGACCATCAACAACTACCAACTGAACACTCGCAGCCGTGGCCGCCTCTGCACCAGCAGCACAGCCTTGCCAGGGTATGCCGCCATCACCCTGTCGGCACCAGATCATCTGCACGATGGCATAGGGCTGTGGCTAGCCTGCATTCATGCCGCTGTTATTCAGGTTGCCTGCTGCTATTACACAAACAGGTCAGGCTTGCATTGAGCAGCTAGAAACTGCTACGGCATGTCAAGTGGGGTTGAAGCAGTGAAGGCAGGGAGGGGAGCAGGCTTTGCTCTGGGGGGCAGCTCGCCGCCGCCAGAGCGCAGTGGAGCGGGGAAGAGGAAGAGACACCTAGGGCAGACAGGACAGGGACGGCAGCGCCCGAAATTCAAGTTGCAGGCTCTGCCTCTCAGACCCAGATGACCTTCATACGAGGCGGCCCCTCGTGGCGACACAGCTCTGCAGCCTCAGGGCTGGCCAGCCATCGCTGCTCAAACGCAGCGTACTCCTCCTCGCTGGCTCCAACAGCCCGGCAGAAGCCGTCAGTTCCTATTGCCAGGGCGCTGGTGTTCAGGTCAGACTCCGCCCGCTCCAGCCTGAAGCGGCGAATGAAAGCCATGCGGGGTCCCAACACCCACAAGCTAGCGCAAAGCCGCCGGCCGCTACTGGGAGCCAGCAGCATCGCCGCTGCACATCGAAGGACGCACTGGTTGATCAGCAAGGGCTCTGGTGTTGTAACAGCAGGCATCAGGACACATTGATGTCTGCCCTGCACACCCACCTGGGCTGGCATGCCCATACCACTCTGTCAGGGCCGCCACACGACATTGAAACTTGGGTGCTTCAAGCTTCAGAGGTGCAAGCTGCGCTGCACGCAGCAGCACCTTCTGCGCCTGCTGTTCTGAGCAACCATACAGCTGCTGCAGCGCACTCAAGTTGGTAGCCAGGCGCTTTATGCCGCAAGCAAATGACTTCGGTGAACGCCGCAGCAGGCTCTGAGCAGCAGCTGTGCTGCCCATCAGCTGCTCCACCCCGCTGAACACATCCCTGATGGTGGGCTCAGGTATCAGCATTGAGTGCGTGGAGCTAAGAATGAAGCGCCGCTTGTCAGCTGGTTGAAACTCTCCTACAGCTCAATTAAGCGGGGCATGCACTCAAACCACAATGCAAGCACTGCGCATACCATACACGCTTGCAGTCCACTCACCCAGCAGTGATTGGAGCAGGTTCCAGCGCGGCCTGATGTGCTGCTCAGGGTCAGCCTCCAGCAGTTCAGCCAGGTAAGGGAACAACTTGCTGACCTCAGCGTCCGACAGCTCTAACAATCGCTGCAGGCCTGCCAACCGGGCCCTGCAGCACATTTGAAATATGCAGGTTACTGCTGCAAGCCGGCCTTTCACGCAACATGCTTGAGCAAGCAGCCAAACAATAAAAAGGCAGGAGCGGCAGCCACTCACGTAACGGTGTCCTGGCTGTATAAGAGGAGGCTGCAAACAGCGCGGCTGTTGACCATCCGCTTAGCCAATGAGGCTACTGCTGCCTCAGAGAGCCCATAGTGAGCTTGCACCCAGGCCCAGCGCTGCCGCAACATGTCACTGTCCCTTGTCAGCCACGAGGGCTGTTAAGAGCACATTTTCAAAATCTGTGGCCTGCTCAGCTGCAGCATGTCGTCCAGGGCTGCAAACACATTGCTGATGCTGTCGGCTGCCCGTGCAAGAATGCTTGGTTGCCAACAAAGCAAACTATGTATGGCGGCGTCTGGACAGCCGCATTGGCGCAGTACTGCCAGCACTGCTGCGCCCCCGCTGGCTGACTGCATGTAGGGGCCGCCTTCACTTCGCTCAATGACCCGCTGCACAGTTTCCTCAGTCACTCCCTGCTGCAGCAGCATCTGAATGCGAGCAAGCCGCTCCTCTGCCGTCAGCTGTTTGTGAAAGTTACGGTCGTCAACTGCCAGAGTGTCATACTGCTGGCTGAGCTGCAGCAGGCGTTGAGCGGCATTGCCGTCGTTACCGCTGCTGCTGGCGCTTGCTCCTGTGACGGCCAGCCGCTGCTGCTCATGTCGCCTTGCCGTCCAGCCGTGCCTGTCGATCCTGCATGGTTATCGGGCATGAATCCAAAGGAATCAAAAACGTGGTAAGTTGCGGCCAGTGTCGGGTGGTTGCTGCCGTCGCCGCTGCCCGCTCCGACCAGCCCTCCCCTCATTGCTGCGACGCATCACCTTCCTCACCTGCTGTATTCCACAGGTCGCGATGCCCGCCTGCGCAGGCCCGATGCCCGCCGAGTGGAGCCATCCAACCTGCTGGGCACCTGCCAGGCGCACAACGAGGCCGCAAACCACATGCTGGTTGAAAAGCGAGACTCATTGAGCCTGAACAAGCGCCGCCCGCATGCACAGCACCGCCGCATTACCGCCGCATTACCGCCGCATTGCCACCGCAGTGCCACCCTGCTTTGTGAAGTCCATTCCGTCACGTTCACGCGTGCAAAATTCATTACCTATCCAACACGTTGCAATGAGCCGCAAAGGCTGGTAGCTGCTGTCGGGGTGGCAGCGTTGCTAGGTTGCCCTGGGTTGCCAGGGCGCCGCCACCAGCGGGTAGAGACCCTACCAACCTCGCCGCCCCGCATACAACACAGGCCCTGAAGAAGTGCATGGAGGCAGTGGCCCGTAGCATGTCAGAGCGCACCATGATGCCCAGTGACTTGCTGGTGCTAGCACTGGCATTGAGTGTTGCACCGATAGAGATAGATGACTGCCGAACCAGCATCTCGTGCCTGCTGGGGCCATCCATATGTGTGCTGCTGCCATCCCTGTCCTGTCATCCCTAGGTGTCTCTTCCTCTTTCCTGCTCCACTGCACACTGACGGCAAGCTGCCCCCCTGAGCAAAGCTTGTGATGCAAGCTTTTAAAGTGCTGGCCGGCAGCAAGGTCTGGGGACAGAGTGCAACTTTGCAAGCAGGGTCTCTTCCCGCTGGTGGCGGCGCCTTGGCAACCCAGGGCAACCCAGCAACGCTGCCACCTCGACAGCAGCTACCAGCCTTTGCGGCTCGTTGAAACGTGTTGGATAGGTCATGAACTTTGCACGCATGAACGTGACGGAATGGACTTCACAAAGCAGGGTGGCACTGCGGTGGCAATGCGGCGGTAATGCGGCGGTAATGCGGCGGTGCTGTGCATGCGGGCGGCGCTTGTTCAGGCTCAATGAGTCTCGCTTTTCAACCAGCATGCTTGCGGCCTCGTTGTGCGCCTGGCCGGTGCCCAGCAGGTGGGATGGCTCCACTCGGCGGGCATCGGGCCTGCGCAGGCGGGCATCGCGACCTGTGGAATACAGCAGGTGAGGAAGGTGATGCGTCGCAGCAATGAGGGGAGGGCTGGTCGGAGCGGGCGGCGGCGGCGGCAGCAACCACCCGACACTGGCCGCAACTTACCACGTTTTTGATTCCTTTGGATTCATGCCCGATAACCATGCAGGATCAACAGGCACGGCTGGACGGCAAGGCAACTTGAGCAGCAGCGGCTGGCCGTCACAGGAGCAAGCGCCAGCAGCAGCGGTAACGACGGCAATGCCGCTCAACGCCTGCTGCAGCTCAGCCAGCAGTATGACACCCAGGCAGTTGGCGACCGTTTTTTCAGCAATCAACTGACGGCGGAGGAGCGGCTTGCTCGCATTCAGATGCTGCTGCAGCAGGGAGTGACAGAGGAGACTGTGCAGCGCATGATTTTGCGGTTAAAGGCGGCCCCTACATGCAGTCAGCCAGCGAGGGCTCAGCGGTGCTGGCAGTGCTGCGTGAACGCGGCTGCTCTGATGCCAACATGAACCTCTTGCTTGAGCTGCAAGCAGGCGTTGTTGGGCGCACAGCCAGCAGCATCAGCGACGTGTTTGCAGCGCTGCACGATATGCTGCAGCTGAGCAGGCCACAGATACTGAAAGTGTGCCTCAAACAGCCTTCGCTGCTGACAAGGGACAGTGACACGTTGCGGCAGCGCTGGGCTTGGCTGCAAGCACACTATGGTTTGTCCGAGGCAGCGTTGGCGTCCTTGGCTAAGCGGATGGTCCGCAGGCGTGCTGTTTGCAACCTGCTGACCACCAGTCAGGACGCCATCATGTGAGGATGCATTGTGAATGTTTGGCTGCTTGCTCAAGCATGTTGCGTAGAAGGCTGGCTAGCAATAGCACCTTGGATATTTCAAATGTGCTGCAGGGCCCGGTTGGCAGGCATGCAGCGATTGTTAGAGCTGTCGGACGCTGAGGTCAGCAAGCTTTTTCCCTACCTGGCTGACTTGCTGGAGTTGGACCCTGAGCAGCACATCAGGCCGCGCTGGGACCTGTACCAGTCACTGCTAGGTAGGTAGACTGTGCGCATGCCTTGTGTAGCATGATATGTGGATTGAGCGTATGCCATGCTTCATTCAGGCGAGTTTCAGCCTGCTGACAAGCGGCGCTTCATTCTTAGCTCCACGCACTCAATGCTGATACCTGAGCCCACCATCAGGGATGTGTTCAGCGGGGTGGAGCAGCTGATGGGCAGCACAGCTGCTGCTCAGAGCCTGCTGCGGCGTTCACCGAAGTCATTTGCTTGCGGCATAAAGCGCCTGGCTACCAACTTGAGTGCGCTGCAGCAGCTGTATGGTTGCTCAGAACAGCAGGCGCAGAAGGTGCTGCTGCGTGCAGCGCAGCTTGCACCTCTGAAGCTTGAAGCACCCAAGTTTCAATGTCGTGTGGCGGCCCTGACAGAGTGGTATGGGCATGCCAGCCCAGGTGGGTGTGCAGGGCAGACATCAATGTGTCCTGATGCCTGCAGCATGCAACCTGAATAACAGCGGCATGAATGCAGGCTAGCCACAGCCCTGTGCCATCGTGCGGATGATCTGGTGCCGACAGGGTGATGGCGGCATACCCTGGCAAGGCTGTGCTGCTGGTGCAGAGGCGGCCATGGCTGCGAGTGTTTAGTTGGTAGTTGTTGATGGTCTGTGGATGGTGTAGGACAAGTGACTTGAAGGCACCAGAACCGCCACCAAGTCATGCTGCCCGCAGCCGACGGTGCAAGTCGGTTGCTCATGCCTCGGGTCGCTGCTGCGGCTGCGCATCTGGGAACGGCGGCAGGCCCCACTGCTCGGGATCGAACGATTCGAGGCTGGTCAGCAGCTGGTCGGCGCCATCGCACAGCGCCCGGTCAAGCCGGCTGTCGGGCACCATCACACACCGCCTGCAGTGCGAGGCAGGCAGGCAGGCAGAAAACGAAAGGCAGGCTCAGCTCACGTGGCACACAAAACGAGCTCCCACCCCAGCAATGCGGCCCCTGTATCAGGATAGCAGAACAACCTGCAACCAGAAGCGGCCAGAGCCGCCACAGCGGACAGGGCCCACACGCACCAGCACAATGCAATGCAACACAGCAAGGCAGTATTGCCGCCACGCCAGCAGGCCAGGCAGTGCTCCTGGGCTGCAGGGGGCAACCGCTGAGAGAAATGCGTCAAGGGGCTGCCTTCCGCTCCACTCCCTCTACTCACATGCCGGCCGCTTTGGCCGCCGCCACTCCGCTGGGCGCATCTTCAAAGACGAGGCAGCTGCTGGGAGCTGGGGGTGGCTGCCACAGCGAGGCTGCGTGCAAGAAGATGTCTGGCGCAGGCTTGCCGTTGCTAATCTGGTCGCCTGCAGGAGGGCAACGGTCAAACAGTCAACAGAGGCCAATGATGAAATATGCTGGTGTGATACATCCAAGTGGTGCAGAAGAGAGCAAGAGCACATACCAGGCAGTGAAAAAACAAGCATACAAAGCAGCAGCCTCGGCGCCTGACCTGTGACTCGGTGGTCAAAAAGCGAAAAGAGGTCCCCATGCAGAGTCGTTTTCAGGTTGAAGTGACGCAGGTGGGAAGAGGTGGCCAGGGCAAAGGGCACCTCACACGCCGCCAAGTGGCGCAGCAGCCGCTCTGCGGGAGGGAGGCCAGGTGAAGGGCGGCGGAATTACGTGAGGCGGCTGGGCTCCGCGCAATCTGGGTCTGAGGTCAAGTGAAGCAGACGCGCGACACATGTCACTTTCACTTCGGCAGCTGATCACATCAGGAACCCAGGAAGCATGACCGCCCCGGTGCAGTCCAAGCAGATGCCCGACACATGTCACTGCAGCAGTCAACCGCACCAACAGCCCAACGGCACAGCAGGGGCCCCACCTGCGCCAGGCAGCAGCTGCGCATCGGGAAACATTTCATCCAGCGCCTCTTCTCTGTCTGACAGAAACTGCTCCGGTGTGATCTGTCCCTCCAAGTCGAGTTCAGAAACCAGCACGCGAGCAGCCTCAATGGCCTGCAGGTACGGCAGCGTGCAGTACATGGCAGTGCAGCAGCGTGCAGTACATCCCTTCAGCGCAGTGCAGGAGAGCACGGCACAGACGGGGAGGGCCAGGGACAGAATAAGAGGGCAGGGACAGGAAACGCAAGACTGTTGCAGGGCCGCCGCCGATGAACAAGCAATGCGCGACTGAATTGCAGACTGCTGCTGCAGATCCATGGTTGTGCTGCCACAGCGCCCGGCTTACTGCAGGTTCAGCGCATGCACAGTGGCAGCAAAAAAGGGCGGCATGCGCAGGTAGTTGCAGCAGCAATCAGCAGCAGCGGCCTGCTGGCGGCACCTTCAGTCCCATCATTTTGGATTTGAGTGCCCAGGTGAACTCCTTTCCGAACTTGGAGGCCAGCTTCTGCTGCACCACGGTGTACATGCCTTCCGTGTCTGCGCCAGGCAGAAATTGCAGGCAAGCTTGATTCTTCAAAATGGTGCCTGCCTGCCATGCGTGTCGGATTGTATGCGGCAGCGCAGGCAGCTGCCGCATATCGCAATGGGCGGCTCCTGCTGCAGCATGGCACACCACATGCTGTGTTGTGTGTGCTTACCCAAGAGCAGGCCGTCCATATCAAAGATCACGTGCGTCACCTGCAAGCAACGGCATCGAGGCAGCAGCGGTAAGCGGGAGACAACATGAAGCGGCGGCAACGGCGATGCTGCTGCAAGTGACATCATACTCATCATACTCATGCACCTGCCCTAGCTGCATCGTGCGAGAGCCGCAGCAGGCAGCCTGAGACTGGTACACAGTCGTTTACCCAGATCAACTCAAATAACTAAATGGTGATCGTGTCCTAGCCGCAGCCCAGCGCAACTCGACCGGTCGCAACTCCATTGTGACGACAGCTGGGGCAGCATGAGCGCAGCAGGCAGTGTCAGTGAAATCAGGCGACCTGTCGATCGCCGGTAGCTGTCCAAACGCCATGCGGCATCCTGACAGAATGTGTACGTGACTTGGGAAACCCTGAGCGGGGCTAGGGCTTCCGTGACAGGAAATGCACGACCGGGGCCCGTTTCCAGGGTAGGGTGCGCATGCTAACGTGCAAGCCGTGCACAAGCAGGGGGGTTGAGCAAACCGCCTTGCCGCAACCGCCGCCCAGCCACCGCTCACCGCCCACCAACTGCCTCGCTCAAATGCCGCAGAGGAGGCAAAAAGCTGCGCCGGGACGTGAGGGTGGAGGATGTCTACAGCTTGGGCAAGCTGCTAGGGACAGGAGGTGTGCGAAATGTGTGTCAGAGTCGCCACCTCCACTGTCCGCGCCCTGCCGGCCACAACCCTTCCTGCCGCCAGCCTCATGTCACAGCTGCCTCGGCTGCCCTGCAGGCTCCTCGAGCGTGCTGCTGGCCACGGATCGATCCACGGGGCAGGAGTGGGCGTGCAAAATTATGGCTCTGCCGCGGGCAGGCAGCAAGCTGAGGGCCGAGCGCCAGGGCAGGGACCGTGTGCTTCGGGAGATCAGTGCTATGCTGGACCTGGAGCACCCTTGCGTGATCGGCCTGCGGGAGTACTTTGTGCAGGACCAGAAAGCCTACCTGGTGATGGAGCTGTCACGCGGTGCGACATGGGTCGGGAGAGAGGAATTCTTTGCTGGTGCCCGAGTCTGGCTTGTGGCCTTATTGTACTGCCTTGCTGTGATCTCATCGCACAGCAGTCGGCCATCAACACACTCTCCCAAGGTGCTGCTGCTGGTGCACGGTCCAGCGTGCTGCCACAAAGAAGTGAGCGCGCGTACGTAGCAAGTCCTGCCAGCCTGAGTCTCACACATCAACGCTCACCGCTAGGTGGCGCTGCCCGCTGCTGCGCCCCTCACTCTCTACCGCCAGGTGGCGAGATGCTTGACGCGGTCAACGACAAGGGCCACTACAGCGAGGATGAGGCACGTACCGCCTTTCTGCGGGTACTGCAGGGCGTGCAGTACCTACACTCCAGGTGAGCTCACTGCAACTCAAGAACATCACTTGCGCCGCCTGCCCGGCAAATCTTTATAGACGTGGCCTTGACTCGTGCCGAGGGTTTACTGCTGCGCTTGCATACCCCCAGCCTCCCAGCGCCATTCCATCTAAAGGATGGCGATCTTACTTAACCTCTGAGCAGCATAGCGCTTTGGGGCTGTGCGTGTGATGCAGTGGTGTAGTGCACCGAGACTTGAAGCTGGAGAACCTGCTGCTGGCCCGCCCAGGGGACATCAGCAGCGTGAAGATTGCTGATTTTGGGTGCGCTGGCTGTGCTGCTGTGCGGTGGGGCAGGATGCTCAAAATTAGCATCAACCGAGCAACGGTTACCTGCTTGTCTCTGCAAGTACCAGTAATTCTCCCTCCCCTCACGCTGTGTGCTGCGCACATATTGTTGGGATCCCCTTACAGCGCAGCCACCTCACATGCACCTGCTTTTCCTCCCCCGGGCTGGCCTGCAGGGGCGCAGTGAAAGGCAGCCCTGCTGTGCTGAACGACATCCAGACCATGTGCGGTTCGCCACGTGAGAGGAGTGTGCGTGCACCTCCAGTGTGTGTTATGGGCAGCTCTTGATGGCTTGATGGAGCTTTGACAGGGGCACGTCATGTCTTGTGAGCCCGCCTGCTTGCTCACCTCAATCGTACAAATCACTGGCTGGCGTGTGCCGTGCAGAATATGTTGCTCCTGAAGTGCTGCTGGGCAGGCATGCTTCATCTGCACTCGGGTCACAAGTCTCCCAACCCTACGGCCCGGGCTGCGATGTGTGGAGCTGCGGTGTCGTTCTATACATGCTGCTCAGCGGGTGCCCGCCATTTTGGCATGAGGACGTGGAGCAGCTGCTGGCGGCTGTACAGCGCGGCAAATTTGACTTTGAAGACCCTGTGTGGCGAGGGGTCAGCAGGGAAGCTAAGGATTTGATCAGTGGGCTGCTGCAGTTCGACCCAGGGCAACGTCTGTCCTGTGACGAGGTGCGTGGCTTTCTGCCTCACGCCCATGCCCGCTTGCTGGCAAGAGGAGTGGCGACCGGACCTGCAATGCTGTTTGGCTGCGCCGAGCGCTGGCCGACGATCCTTGGTTGCAGGCACTGCAACACCCCTGGCTACAGACGAGCAATGGGACACAAGCACGGGGGGTGGCGGAGGGCCAGCTACTACTGCGAGGTGCCGCAACGCGCACAGAAGGCGGCGAGAGAGGTACGAACTGACTATCTGACTATCTGAAAGCTGTGCTTGGCAGAAGTTGATGCTGCTGCTGCCAACTTTATTGACTGCCCCTGGCTGGCTCCCTTGCATGGTTCCCTTGTGCAGGCGCCAACATCCAACGCGCTTTGGGTGTCATGCTGCTTGCAGTTCTGTGTTTAGCTCTGTACTTTGTCGTTGTGTGAAATGCTCAGTTCATGTCTGGCATACAGTGTCAGCGCTGTGTAAGCATAATGTTGCATGGTGGTCACTGTGGCTGATACTTGCGTGCTGACAGCATAATCAGGCGGCAGAGTTGTCCAGCAGAACGCACCCAAAAGTTCATTCCATGCCATACTCTCATCTGTCGAACTACAGACACAGCACGGCCGTAGGGATCGTTGCTCAGCAGGGATGTCACTCTGAGCTCAAGTTCTATGTTGTGCGATGGGTGGGAGCCTGAATATAGCGCTCTCGTGACCTGTAAAGCCTGACCCAGTCCATGACGGGCGCCGATCTCCCGCCGCTAAGCTGTCGCCGCCGCCCCATACTAATAATCTGACCGGGCTGAACCGTCTCTCGCTTCCATCTGCACGTGCCATGCATTCTGCTTGGCGTGTAGTGGCTGCACTGCGCAGGAGATGGCTGGCCTCCGCGCTGTCTGCCCCTGCGCTGGTTGTGTCACAGCTGACCGAGTACAGCGGGTGAGTCATGCACACACACACTGCAAGCCGGGAGGGCTGCACAGAAACGAGGGTGGCGACAGGCGGGAGCGGCGGCGGCGGCGCAGCAGGCTTGCGAGTATTGTGATGTGTTGAGCCTTGCCATGCCTGCAAAGGAGATGCTTCGCTTCATGCACACTGGTATACTGCAGTGCCCACGCTCCAAGCACTGCCACGCTCGCCTTGGCTGCATCCTGGCAGCAGCGGTTGTGGCAGAGCATGGCAGCAACGGGCACCGATTTGGCGCCCAGCACCAAACCCAGCAGCGGTGCTGCCCAGCGCCTGCTGCAGATCAGCCAGCAGTATGATACTCTGGCAGTTGACGACCGCAACTTCCACCGCCAGCTGACGGCAGAGGAACGGCTGGCCCGCATTCAGATCCTTCTGCAGGGGATCACTGAGGAGACTGTGCAGCAGATTATTGACCGAACTAAAGGCGGGCCCTACATGCAGTCAGCCAGCAATGGTGCAGCAATCATGTCAGTGCTGCGTGAACGCGGCTGTTCAGATGCCAAGATTAACCTCTTGCTTGGGTTGTCACCGAACATTCTTGCACGGTCAGCCGGCAGGATCAAAAACGTGTTTGCAGCCCTGGACGACATGCTGCAGCTGAGCAGGCCTCAGATACTGCGAGTGTGCTTCACATCGCCCTCATTGCTGACAAGTAGCAGTGACACGTTGCGGCAGCGCTGGGCCTGGGTGCAAGCTCACTATGGAATCTCTGAGGCAGCGGTGGCTTCCTTGGCTAAGCGGATGGTCAACAGTCGTGCTGTTTGCAGCCTCCTGACCTACAGCCAGGACACTATCACGTGAGTGGCTGCCGTTCCTGCCTTTCTACTGTTTGCCTGCTTCCTCAGGCATGTTGACCACGTAGAAGGCCGGCTAGCAACAGTCATCTTAATATTACAAATGTGCTGCAGGGCCCGGTTGGCAGGCTTGCAGCGCGTGTTTGAGCTGTCGGATGCTGAGGTCAGCAAGTTGTTCCCTTACCTGGCTGTATTGCTGGAGGCTGACCCTGAGCGGCACATCAGGCCGCGCTGGAACCTGCTCCAGTCACTGCTGGGTAAGTCGACCGCCGAGCATGTGTTATATGCACAGTGCTTGCATTGTGGTTTGAGTGCATGCCCCGCTTCATTGAGCTGCAGGAGAGTTTCAGCCTGCTGACAAGCGGCGCTTCATCACTAGCTCGGGCGCATTGCGGTTACCTGAACCCACCATCAGGGCTGTGTTCAGCGGGGTGGAACAGCTTATGAGCAGCACAGTTACTGCTCAGGACCTGCTGCGGCGCTCACCAAAGTCTTTTATTTGCGGAATTGAGCGGCTGGTCACCAACCTGCGTGCCCTGCAGCAGCTGTATGGTTGCTCGTTACAGCAGGCGCCGCGGGTGCTGCTGCGCACACCTAAGCTTGCACCTCTAATGCTTGAAGCGCCCAAGTTCCAATGCCGCGTGGCGGCCCTGACACAGTGGTATGGGCATGCCAGCCCAGGTGGGTGTGCAGGGCAGATAGCTCTGAACCACTAATTTACGACGCTTGCCTGCATGTTCAAAAGCTGACTCTTGCCAACCCAGCGCCATGTGCCTTCCCATCTTGCAGCGGCGATGCTGCTGGCTCCCAATCACGGCACTCAGCTGGGGTCGAGCATGTGGAAGCTTGGCGCCCGCATGGCCTTCATCCGCCGCTTAAGGCTGGAACGAGCAGCGCCTGGCCTGAACACCAGCCAACTCGTAGGGTCAGCCAAGCGGTTCTGCCGGGAGGTTCAAGTCAGCGAGGAGGAGTACGCTGCGTTTGAGCAGCGCTGGCTGGCCAGCCCTGAGGCTGCAGCGCTGTGCTGTCACGAGGGGCCGCCGCATGCGAGTAAAGCATCGGCATGATGACATTTCGGCAGTTGCAGCACCATGCATCTTTGAGACTTGGCATAATGTTACACGTTGTGGATGGAGTGTACTGAGTTGTGATTGCAATGTGCTGCTCCATATCACCGGGACATTTTTTGCAGTCCATCACAGCTGGCACCAGCTCGCACTCAAAACGAAATGGCTCGATCATTGAAGCAGCGGTTCAGGCTTGCCCACTCCATCCTGTGTGATGCAAGGCGATGCAGAAGCGATGCTACGCCTTTGGCGCCGTGCCACAAGTCCGCCTTCGCCCGTGAGAGCGCGTCAGCGTGCCGTTGATGCCTGCATACCCCCGAGTGAAATGAAATGCGCTGCGCCTCCAAACCTCTTGTTGCCGCCGCAGGCTGCTGCCGCCCGCTGGCTGCGCTGCGCCTCCTCCCATGCGGCTGGGGCACCCCTATCGGCAGCTGCGCTTGCCCTGTCCAGCAGCCAGGCAGCGGCTGCTGCCAGCTCTGACTTGGCTCGCCTGATGGCTGCGCCGCATCAGCCAAGGTGGTGCAGCAGCCGCGTGCTGCCCGCTTGTCAGTTGTGTGCATCGTGATGTCGAAATTTTGAGGCGGCGGCGGTACTGGTCTTCATCGATGCAACCTTCAATGCTATGCCCTCATTGCCTGTACCTTCTGCCATGCGTTCAGATCGTCCACGTGGAGTCCCGCTGCAGCAAACAGCAACCCAGGCAGCACCCACGTGCAACAGCCCGCCGCAAGCCACTCCCCTGGCTCCCCTCCACCCCATACTCTCACGGAGGCACGCAGCTGGGCACCGGCTGCAGCAGAGGCTGCACCAAAGCTTGCACCCAGGCCGGGCACGCTCGCCAGGGGAAGCGGTGGCAGCGCTGGCAGCTGGGGCGGCGGCAGGCAGGCTGTCCAGGCCAGCGGCAATACTGCTGAATGGGGCAGCTTGCAGCACCGAGTGCTGCACCACAAGGCAGAGGAGCAAGTGGCGATCTCAACTTGCGCGGTTGAGAAAATGGCAGGCTGGCAGGTGCCGCCGCACCCCAGCGCACAGCATGCGCAGCACAGCACCGCCGCTGCCACGTGCCACGAAGCAGAGGAGCTGTTTGCGGTGCAGGCTGGCAGCAGCAGCCCGGGGCATGGCTTCCAACAGCCACCGCAGCAGCCGCAGCAGGCAGGCGCCGCTTGCTTTGGTCGGCACACAATAGGTGGGTGGCAGGCAGGCAGGCAGGCCGCCAGGCTTGCAGGTAGGGAGACTCGCGTACCTTGAACCATTGGCAATTGGCATTGAACCATTGGCATTGTGCCAATCAGGGTTTGCAGGCAAAAAGTGCGCGATCAATCTCGCCTGCTGTGTTCCGTGCTTGCGTTGGACCCTGGTGTTCTGCAGTGCTGCCAGCTGAGATCCATGCTTTCCAGCCGCACCAGCACCCACCACAGCAGCAGCTGCAGCAACACCAGCCGCACATCCAGCAGCGCCCGGGAAGCGCGCAGTTCGGCGGCGGCAACGGCTCGAACAGCGGCATGGACCCGGCGGCGGCGGCTGCCAGCCTCCATGGCTGGCCGCCTGCTGCTGCAGCCGGCGGCTATGCCACTGAGTCAATGCAGTATGCAGAACAGGAGTGGCAGCAGCTGCCCAAGCCACAGCAGCAGTGGCAGGAGCAGCCGTTGCCACAGCAGCTTTGGCAGGAGCCGCAAGCACCACAGCAGCTTTGGCATGAGCAGCCACAGCCACAACAGCAATGGCAGGAGCAGCCCCAGACACAGCAGCAGTGGCAGGAGCAGCCACAGCCACAGCCACAGCATTGGCCAGGGAATATGAACCCACAGCAGCAATGGCAGCAAGGGCAGGGCCCAGTACAACAGTGGCAGGAGCAGCAGGAACAGCCACAGCAGTGGCATGAGAAGCCTCAGGCACAGCAGCAGTGGAAGGAGCAGCCTCTGCAACAAGAGCAGTGGCAGGAGCAGCAGGGGCCGCACCAACACCAGCTCCGTGCCCTGCAGCCAGCGTCCCCAAAGCCTGACCCCAATGCAGCAGTGCTGCCCTCTGTGGGCGCCCTGCTCCCCGCAGCTGAGAAGCAAGGGCAGGCAGCAGCTGGGGGTGGGGGTGCGCGCTCAGCTCAACCCAAGCTGCGGCAGGCTGTGCTTCTGGGCAGCGGCTCGTTTACTGTGCCGCCGGAGCCCGCTGGTGAGCTCTTGATGTCACTCTTGTTGCTGGATGCTGTTGAGCTTGCCGTCTAGTTCACATGCCTTGTTGTCAAGGGTGTGTTACATACTGCAAATGCAGCCTTTTGCAGTTGCAGCACTGCCTGTGACTCAACCGGGCTGATTAATATTGCTGTGTGGTGGCTGCAGAGCCATCAGCGTGGAACACAGCGCCCGGCGCCTTGCAGCCCGCTAACAAGCAGCGCACCAAGCAGCAGCAGAAGCAGGCGCAGCCGAAGCAGAAGCCGAAGCCGAAGCAGCCGCAGGCTGCCATGTCAGGGAGAAGCCGACCTGGCAATGAAGCTGCAGCTGCTTCTGACGCTGCTGCGGCGGCAGGTGGCGGCGAAGCCTCTGACCTTGGAGGAGCGGCGCAGCAGCCGCCTGCTGCCAAGAAGCAGCGCCGCACGGCCACCCCGGCGGCGCGCGGCAGCGGCGGCGGCGGCGGTGCGGCGGCTGCAGCTGCTGCAGCAGGCGGTGCAGGCCCGGGGCGGGAGGTGCTGCTGGTGGGTCCCTGGCCGGAGGTGGTGGATGCTGTGAGCTCGGAAGGCTTTGCTCGGTTCACAGCTGACATGCAGCAGGCGGCTTCCTATAGCATCGGGCTGCTCAGCATTGACGGCACCGGCAGCCAGTTCCACAGCACTCTCGAGCCGCCCTCAAAGACGCAGCTGCAAAGCATCAAGGCGGCAGCCGTGGCGGCAGCAGGCGGCAAGAAGCCGCGGGCCAGCGGCAAGGGCAAGGGCTCGGCGGCGGCAGCCGCCGCGCCCGCGGCCGCCCGCAGCGGCGGCGGCGGCGCTGCCGGCCCTGCTGCTGCCGTCGCGGCGGCTGTTGCTGCCTCGGCTCCGGTCGCGCTGTGCCTGCTGCCAGTCCAGGAGGACAGTCAAACGGGGCAGGGCGTGCCGGGTGCCACCCTTTTCTTCCTCCCCCTGGCGGAGGGTGTGTGGGGAGGGCATGAGGTGGGCAAGGAGGCTGCGGTACAGGGGCGGGACATGGCGGCCCAGCTGCTAGCCAACACGGATGGCGCGGTGGTGCTGGCATTCAACATGCAAGGTGGGGGACGCCAGCTGTCGCCTGACTGGCTTGCCGCTAGCTTCTCACCAGCTGGGTGGTACCGCCTGACTGCCGCTAGCTTCCAGGCAGCTGCCTCGGCATTCTACAGCAGTCTGGGAAGGGAAGGAAGCAGCGGGTTGTTGTTGCCACACTGCGATGTGGGGTGCCAGCTCCTGGCATGCACCAACCAGCTTTTTGTGACTGTATTGTTGATTGTTGCTTGCTTACCGTGCGGCGGTTGAGAGCTTGCTGCATGGCAGTCAGCAACCAGCTTCCGATCAGGAGCCTCAGCAACCATTGCCGCCCCCCCTGCTGCCGTGCAGGCGTGCTGCGCCAGCTGCATGCGGCGGGTGTGACGGTGCCGGCGCCTCAGCACCTCACGCTCGCTGACCCGCGCCTGCTGGCCTGGCTGCTGGAGCCCCAGCTGCTGCAGGTGCACCCACACACAGCCGCATGCCTGTGTGTGTGCCACCCTCTGCCACTGCGACGCTCTGTGCCACTCTCTGTGCCGTGTCCCTTACTCCCCTGTATCTGCCCTTCCATTCCAGCACTTTTGAGGCTTGCCTTGTTGTTGCGGGGCTTCAGCTTGTTGTACTTTGGCTGCTGGACTGCCGTGGTGCCTCTCCGCCTTCTGATGCCTCTTTCTATTACCTTTATGCTCAAATAGTGACCTGTTCGTGCCCTCCACTGCTGTGTGCTTCCCCGGTGCAGGGTGGTGAGAAGGAGATCACAGACTACGAGCTGTGGCAGCTGGCAGAGCGGCACCTGCCAGCGGGCGGCACGCCTGCCGCCGCAGCCGCTCCTGAGTCTGCACCCGGGCCTGCCGTGGCAGCCTGGGACGCTGCCGTTGGCACCGGTGGTGGCGGCGGCGGCGGCGGCGGCGGCGGGCCGTTGCACCGGATGCGTCTGGCTCTGAGCGCGGCTGTGCAGCTGGGTGATGCGTTGTACGCTCAGCTCAGCGGGGTGCAGCTGCCGATGGAGGCCGCGCAGCTGGAGATGCAGGTGGGGCTTGGTGGTGGTGCAGAGGTGGTGGTTGAGAGGGTGGTGGTGAAGGTGCAGTGTGTGGTGTGGGCACCACCTCTGCGTGCTGCAACGCTGCGCTTTTGCTCCTGTGCATTGACTGACATTCACCCGCCCCATGCACACACACACACCCTCACACGCTCACAGATGGCAGCGCTGCTGGCAGAAATGGAGCAGGCAGGCCTCGGCTTCGACCCCTGGCTGCTGCGCCAGGGGGGCCAGGTGGCAAGGGACCGCATGGCGGCAATAGAGCAGGAGTGCGAGGGCCTGGCGGGGCGACCCTTCAACCTCGCCTCCCCCTCCCAGCTGGCAGAGGTGCTGTACAACGTGCTCAAGGTGGGCGGTACATGTGTGCAGGGTGAGCGGTACACGTGCACAACCTTGAGCCCTCCTGGGCGGTACGTGTGAGCAAAGTGGGCAGTACGTATGCCTCGAACGATGGGCAGCACAGGTATCAACTCTGTGACATGCTTCTGGGACATTCACAATGGGGCGCGCAAGGGCGAAGAGGCATGGTCTGGTCGATTTGTTCCATCCCATCCCATCCCATCATTGTTTTTGTTATTTTCCACCCCTTCCCTTCCGCCCCCCCGCAGCTGCCGCACCCCGCGACCCGCGGCCGTGCGTCAGCCAAGTCGCACCTGCCCACAGACGAGCCCGCCCTGCAGGCGCTCAAGCCGCTGTCACCGGTGCCCGCGTTGGTGCTGGAGTACCGTGGCCTGCTGGTGAGAGTGGGAGGGTGCTGCTGCGGCGGTGGTGGTGTTGGTGAGGCGGCAGTGGTGTGGTCCTGCCGGTGAGAGCGAGATCGAGTGCTTTTTTCTTGCAGTGGTGGTGGTGAGGTGGGAGGAGCTTTGCTGAGAGTTCTTATGGTGGTGAGGGTGCCCTTCTGTGCCACTGAGCTGGAACATGGCTGGGGCAAAGGTTGCACAACAATGCCACACTTCAAAACGCAATAGCTCACAATTGGGCCGTTTCCTGCGCCCCTATCAGTCCCTCCCTATTTTGCTCCCACACATCTACATGTGCTTTCTTTTCCATGTGTTACTCCCGAAAATTTTCATCTTTCTTTTTCATCTTTCCCCTCTTTCCTGTCTCATATGTGCCCGCAGAACTTCACTTCCAAGTGGGTCGATGCCGACTGGTGCAGAGCGCTGACGGGTGGCTACCCGTCTCCCGAGGCGTATGCGGCGGCGCATCCGGCCAGCGGCGGCTGGCCCCGCGTGCACTGCTGCTGGCACCAGACCAGCACCGCCACTGGCAGGCTCAGCAGCAGCGCGCCAAACCTGCAGGCAGGTGGCTGAGGGGCTGGTGGCGCTGAGCGTGTGCTGATTTTGTGTGTGGGGTTTGTATGTGGGGTATGCTGCGCTTGGCGTATTGTGCTGCACCAGCACTCCTCGCGCCCTGCTTCCTGCACACTTCTGCAGCCGCTATCAATGCCTGTGAAAATACCCATGGGCTTCAACAACAACAGCAGAAATTTCCTCCATCCTCCAACCTCCAACCTCCAACCTTGAACCTAAAGCTTGAATTGCGTACCTGCCTGCCTGCGCCCCCCCCCCCCCCCCTCCCTCCCCCTCAAGCCCGCAGGCAGTTACCAAGTACCAAGTCGAGGCCGCAGGCGCACAGGAGCTGGTGAGGGTTCGTGACGCCTTTGTGGCGCCACGCGGCTGCCTGTTCCTGGCGGCCGACTACTCGCAGGCAAGCAGGCTGGGCGCAGGAGAGGCGGCAGGGAGTGGTTGGGTGGTTGGTTGTTGGTGCGGGTGTGCCCGCCTGCCTGCCTGCCTGCCTGCCTGCCTGCCTGCCGACCTAGCGGCCTGCCTGAAAGACAAAAACTGCCATGATGGCGCTTCTGCTTCTGCTGTTTTTGCAAGGTTGCACCTACTACGTGTGTGTGTAGCCGTGACAGATCAAGATACCTTGTTGGAGTCTTTGTTCTTTGATACTTGAAGTTGAAGTCTTTAATCTTCGTTCTTTTTTTAAGCCTTCTTTTCCCCCCCACCCCCCCACATGCTCCCTCCCTGGTCCCTCAGATGGAGTTGCGTGTGCTGGCCCACCTCAGCGGAGACCCAGCCCTGCTGGCCCTGCTGCAGCAGGCGGGCACAGCCGGAGACGCATTCAAGCACATCGCCGCGCGCTGGCTCGGCTCCGGTGGGTGCTGGCAGGACTGAACTGCAGAAGCAACACAACCACAACCAGCAGTGCACTTGCTGCTGCTGCCAAAAGGCGCTCGCGGTTCGCAATCCGTGCCTACGCTGTGATGTTGGGTTTGCAGTGGCCGCGGCCCTGTACTGCTGTGAGGTGGGGGTTTGCTGCCCGAGAGGAGGTGCCTGCCAGCAGCGCTTTTGCCTGGCTGTCGTGAGGGACGTGCCTGCTGTGCCTGCTGCGCCTGCTGTGTGCGAGCAGGTGACGTGGACCGGGTCAGCGAGGAGGAGCGGCAGAAGGCCAAGTGTGTGACCTACGGCATCATCGTGAGTGATTGTTGTTGTTGCTGTTGTTTGTATTTACAGTGCGTGTGCCCATGAAGAGGCTTGCGATACAGAGCCGTGCCGGCCTGGCCCCTTGCTCTTGCTCTTATTGCTTCTTGTTGGCCGTGCTGCGCGTGCTGTGAGTGCTGTGCATGCTAGACGTGCCGGGGTTGCTGCGCTGGGTCCCAAATGGGGAACTGTGGTGCGCTGGGCGTGCCATGTTGTGCTGGATGAATTACTTGCGGTCAGCTGAAAAGTCCTGAAGGCCTGAGGTGCAGCCACAAAGGCACCGCAAGCGACTGGGGAGCGCGCTATCCGGAATGCAGCAAAGCAGGGGCCGACAGTTTGGCAAGCAACATCTTGCGTGCTGAGTGCCCGCTGGCCTTCCTCATGCTCTGCCACTCCCCCATACTGCTCTGCAGTACGGCCAAACCGCCTATGGGCTGTCACAGACGTCCAGACCGCTCGCCATCTCTGTGAATGCTGCAAAGGTGCGGTGCGGCTGGTGGGTGCGGCTGGTGCTGTGGCGGCATACTCGGGCTTTGGTCATCACCGACCGCTCAAGTACTGCCAGTCCAAGTCAGCGCGCTCTAATTGCTTGATGGCGCTGGCTGCTGGCAGAGCGCACCTGGCTGCCTGTGTGAATGTGTTTTGCATTGTCGCTGCTGCTTGTGTGCACTTGTGCCGCCTGCAGGGACTCATCGCCAGCTTCCTGGCTCATTTCAAGGGTGTGGCAGCCTTCATAGAAACCACCAAGGCCGCAGCAAGGGCACAGGGCGGCGTGTGCACCATGGCCGGGCGGCGGCGCCCCATCCCCGGCCTCGCCTCACAGAGCAGCAGGTGCGAATGCCGCATGTGCTGTGACTGGCGATTGATCTGCAACCCCTGCCGGTGCTGGGCTGCCGCTCTGTCTGTGGCACTGTTCTAGCGCGGTGAGCACTTGATTTGCGCCGCGCAAAGAGTGGCAATGATGTGGCTGTTGCCCAACCCCTCCGCTCTTTCCTCTTTCCTCTGCAACTTTTTACCTCGCTCACTCCTGCCGCAGTGAGCGGGCTGAGGGCGAGCGTAAGGCCGTCAACACCACCATCCAGGGCAGCGCTGCCGATCTCATGAAACAATGCATGCTGAATTGGCGAGCCTGGCAGGAGTCACAGGGGATGCCACACGCGCGGATAGTCGCGCAGGTAGGGGGCTGGGCGGGGACTGTGGTGGACAGGTGATGTAGGCAAGCAGCAGCGGCGGGGGCTGTGGTGTTATTGTTGTATGGCGTTAAAATATGCCTCTTGAACTTCCCAGTCCCTTTCTTATGTTTTAATTCTGATCTATTGTTGGCCACCCAACCTCCCGCCCTGGTTCCCGCTCCACTTCCACTGCACTCCCTCTGCAGCTGCACGACGAGCTGCTTGTGGAAGTGGACGCCACGAACCTGTCAGTGGCATGTGTCGCTCAGGTGTGCAGGTGCCGCGTTGCCCACATCGCATTGTGGCGCCAGCAAGCCTTTCTGCCTGTGCTGCCGTGCATGTTTCAGTGCGCTGGTGTTGAGCTTGCCAGTGCTTTGGGGTCTGTGGATCTGCAGGGGCCCCAGACTGGCATGCACCTCTCACAACCTGTGTGGTTTATGTCTGCCCCTCTCCATCTCTTGCTAGCAAGCGCAGGAGCTGCGACGGGTGATGGAGGGCGTGGTGCAGCTGCGTGTGCCGCTGGTGGTGAAGATCTCGGCGGGCGAGCGCTGGGGCAGCATGGCGGCGGTGGAGTAAGCAGGCCTTGGCATCGTGACAGCCTCTACTGTAATGCTGTGATGCTGTGGTGTTTATAAATTGTACAGAAGCCAAGAGTGTACAGAACGTGTGTTCAGTGTGTAGTGTGAGAACAACAGCATCAACAAATCAATGACAACAATGCGGATTTTACAACACAATCGCAGATGGACTGGCCAACAGAAGCAGGAGACAGGAGAGGAGGGCAGCTGGCCTGCAGACTCTCAGTCGTGCTTGCTGCTCTTGGAAAAAGAGGCCTTGGCGGCAGCACTCCGCAGCGCAGCCGCAGCTGCAGCCGCAGCGGGGCTGCTGCTCCCGACAGAAGGCGACATGGGCCCTGCGGCTGCCGCGTGGCTGCCTCCCCTTGCGCCAACTGCTTCACCTGCTGCAGGTGCTGCTGCTGCGGAAGGTGCCGCCGCTGCCGCCGCCGCCGCCGATGCCGGTGCCGATGTAGCGCCCTTATCGGCTGCTGCAGTACTCGTCGGTGCTGGTATTGGTACCAGCTCGGCGTGCTCTTTTATATGCTGAAGGGCGCTCTCAAGAGATTTGAGATAGTTGGGGATGATGTGGTCGCTCAGCACCGTCCTGCAGCGGAGGCAGATATAAAGATAAGGAGGAAAGCGGGTCAGCAAGGCACGGCTGGCGCACGGCAGCATGCAATCCATGGCTCAACTGGTAACGGGCAACGCAGGTTGCAACATGCAGCAGCAGCAGTGGCTTGGGCAAGGCAAGGTACGCGTTATCCCTGATAGCCGCTGAAGGAGGAGAGCAGGAGAATGGATAGCAGCAGGGAGCAGCAGCGGCCGCTCACCTGCACAGCCTGATGCGGGCATAGGCCTCCTGCGGCACGTAGTCCAGCAGCAGCATCTCCTCCTGTACCGCCTGCTGCTGCGCCTGCTGCTGCGCCTGCTGTGCCTGCTCTGCCTCGTCTCCATCGCCACCGTTGCCACCGAGGTCGCCAGCTGGGGCATCCTCCCAACCCGCACAGCTGCGCCGCCCCAGCATCTCCTCTCCGCCTATCAAGTCACTCACGCTCAGCTTGGCGGCGTGCCGGGGACGCACGGTGGGTCCCGTGGCAGTACCACTGGCAGCAGTACCGCCAGGCACAGCTGCTGCACTGCCGCCCGCCGCCGCCGCCGCTGGCCCTGCCGCCGCCGCCGCCTCGGCATCGCCAGCACTCGCAGCTGCCGCCTCAGCAGCGCCGCCGGCAGCAGCCAAACCAAGGTCCCCTGTTTCACAGTCAGAAGCGTCTGCCGCCGATGCAGCCTTGGCGGCCTGCGCCGCCGCTGCTGCGGCCGCAGCAGCCGCGGCGTAGGCGGCGGTACCGGGCACCAGCCTGGCGGGCACCAGGTGCAGGATACGCCCTGCTGGGTACATCTGCCGCTTCCACTTGGGGTCCAGCTTGCTGCAGGCACACAGGCAAACAGGCACGCACCAGCGGTCAGCAGCGAGGACGTCAGGCCACAGCTTGCTGCTGCTGAAGCACCGCCCGTGCTTCCCTCCCTCCCAGCTGGGGTGCCTGCTCTGCTCACAAAGCGGCAGCCCACGCACGCACACGGCGCCACAACGTCACATGCAAGCCGATCATTTCCCATGCCCATCAATAAATGGTGTGAAAACACACAGAGCTGCATGCCAGGGCCATCTGCGCCGTGCGCCACGCCAGACAGAATGTGAAAGTTAAAAAGTAGCACGCAGCCCCCACCTGGGGGACAGCGGGGCTGCAGAGGGGCCGCCTCCAATGCCATAGCCACCTGGTCGAATCACAGCTGGCACTGCACCAACAGGGGCCAGGTGCAGTTGCAAACAAAACAGGTTGGCACAGCTAGCCGGACACACACTGTGCGTAGGCCTAAAGCAGGCAGGTGCAGCAAGCTGCCCCACAGCAGGTAGGCAGCAGCAACAGTCCCACGGAAACGCAGCATCCTCCTGGCCTACAGAGTGTGTGCATGAAATAGGTTGCGGGCAAAACAAGCCCTGACTGCAAAATCGACGGATTCCTTTGCAGCAGTCCAGCCAAGCCAGCCAGCCCAGAGCCCAGCCAGCACGACATGCCAGTAACACTCCTGCCCACGCCCCCTGCCCACCCCACCTGTGCTGTCGTCCCGCCCGGATGCCTGCTCCTCTTCCTCGGCATCATGTACCGCCTGCTGTACTTCGTGCATCCGCAAGCTCACCTCCTCCTCCAGGCTGCCGCTGCATCAATGGAATTAGCACGCAAGCAGGCAAGCAAGCGAGGCAATGTTGAGGTAAATAATAGGTAGGCCCACCAAGCTGGTAATAGGCCCAGATGTCAGAGCAGAGCAGAACCGCTTGAAGTATGGATGGCAGCCGCATGACAGCGGGAGCAAGAGAGACAGGGAGGCAGGCAGGGAACAACCAAACACAGGCAGTCAGGAGCCAAATTTCGTTACATCAGACCCGCAAGCAGCCAGGAAACCGCAGGAACCGTCCTGTCGCCCAGCCCTCCTCACCTTCGTTCCAGCTGCAGCTGCACCCGCATCTGCCGCCGCTCCTGATACGAAATGCTGATTTGCTCAGAAGACCCGGCGGCGCCGCCGCCTGGCTGCTCTGCTGCCGCCTCGTCCTCCTCCCAGCCCTCCTCTCCTCCCATGTCCTCGTCACCGTCACCGCCATCAAGAGGGAAACCATCAGCATAAGCTGCTAGCTCCTCCTTGTCCGCCGCTTCAATCTCCATTTGATCTGGAGCAGCATCGGCTGCTGCTGCCCCAGCGGCAGCCTCCGCCGCCGCTGCAGCAGCAAGCGCACCACCGTTGCCGGCACCAGCGGCTTCGCCGCCGCCCGCCGGCCACATGCGCCGCATGAGCAGGCCGCTGGTGCTGCGCAGTACGCCGCTGGTGCTCTGCAGCATCTGGCTTGTACCGCTGAGCACTGCAGCGCCTCGCCCGCTGAGCTGCTGGCTGACTCGCAGGCCCCAGCCGCCACCGCTGCCAAGCCGCTCCGCAGTACCATCAGCAGTTGCCGAATTCCCGCCAGCCGCCGCCGCCTGCTGCTGCTCTTCCTCCAATGCTGCCGCAAATGCACCAAATCCGCTGCCAGCTGGAGCTGAGGCAGACAGCGGTGAGCCGCCCAGCAGTGCCGCCGCCTCACCACCGCCACCGCCAGGCACTGCCGCCGTTGCCGCCGCCGCCGCCGCCTCCTCCGCCGCCGCAGTGGCAGCCAGGCTGTCGTCGCTGTTGCGACGCTTCAGCAGCTGGCGCCGCCGCACGCCGCCGCCGAACGAGCCGCGCTGGTAGCAGGCGGCCAGCTGCAGGCAGCACATGAGCACAGGAGGGGAGCGGCGAGGATGAGGGAGGGACTGAGCGACCAGCGAGCATGTTCGAAACAAGCCAGCACAAGACAGGAGAGGTCAGGATGAGGGAGGCGAGCAGCCAGCGAGCATGCATTGTCCAAAACAAAAATCGAATAAACCGGAGAAAAAACACAGATGTTCGAAATACGGGACACAGCCTCACCCAAACACAGCCCGCTCCCAGCTTACCCTCTGGCAAGCAGGCACACAATGCCTCACCTTGCTGGTGGTCCAGCTTGTGGCGGTGAGGGTGGCAGAGCCCACACCCCTCAGCCCGTTCTCCACCGCCCTCACCACCCCGCTGGATCGCACATCCCGCCGAAACTCTCCAAACCACGAGCTGCAAGGGGTGTGAGGGCGGGTGGGTCAGAACGTTAAAACTTTCAAGGTTGCAATGAGAAGGAGCAGGAAGTGCACAGGGCGCAGGCTAGGGCAGCAGCCGGAGGCGCACGCGCAGCAGCTGGCAGCGGCAGGCATGGCAGAGCGGCAGGCATGGCAGAGCGGCAGGCATGGCAGAGCAGCAGACATAGCAAGGAAGGCAGCTGGAAGGGGCAAGCACGGGGCAGGTAGCTGCGAGCAAGGGCAGGCAGCCTGTTGCACGCCTCACCTGCGCATCACCTCGGCCCGCAGCGTGTCTGCAGACCCGGGGCAGATGGTGGGTATGACGTCGGCGTTGTGCACCACTGTCGTCTGCGGCAGCAGCAAAACCGAATGAATGCACGAGAAGGCAGGATTGGATGGGGAGTGTGTTGCGTGATGCAAGCGTGTGTGCGTTGGAGGTTGAATAAGGGTTAAGGGCATGCGTGTGTGAAAGGAAGTGAAGTAGAGGCAGGGCAGTAAAGTAAGCAGACCATCAGCCAGCTGCCAGAGCTGTGGTCCCAAGTTGGAGGCTGCCAGGTGTTGGCTGTCAAACCACAGGGCAGGGCGGCAATGAAACGCACCACATACTCAGAGCAGCTCTGTGCCAGCTCCAGGGTCATGCATGAGGGACAGGCGATGGCCACGCAGGTGGACTGCGCAAAGATGCCACCTGCACACCATAGCCGCATGGTGTTGGGGCATGATGGGGCACCGTGCATGGTGCTCGTGGATTGGGGCAGGTTCAGGTGTGCAGTAGCGGCAGAAAGGTTGGTGTCGTGTGGTAGTTGGGTGCCTGTGTGTGTGTGCATGTCCGTGCATCTGTGTATGTGCCAAGCCAAGCGCATGGAAGAAGGGAATCAATAGACAGGCAGGCAGGCACGCAGGCAGGCAGCAGGCAGCAGCCTGTGACAGAAAAAAAGGCGACCCACCCTCTTCTCTGAGCATCATTGTGAGCAGCGCCGCAGTGCCGCCTCCCAGCGAGTGGCCGATGATCTTCAAGCGATAGCCTGTGGGGTAAGTGCATGAGGGGGCAAGGCAGCAGCTTAAGAACCAGGTGGGGAGGGGGGCAGAAAGGAGTGCGCAAATCTCAAGACACCACGAAAGGTTGCGCATGCACCAGGAGCAGACAATTACAAAGAGACAAGACAGGAAGAGACTCAGAGATCAGGAGCACACACAGCTACATAGTACACACAACCCAGCCGCCAGCCGCTCCCACCTGGGTTGTCAGCCAGGGCTTGCTCCAACCGCTGCCGCGTCTGCGCCTTGATCCAGCGGGCAGCAGCCAGCATGCCAAAGTGAGAGTAGCCCAGCACCACGCCGTTGGCATCCACCAGGTGATGCGGCTTGGAGGCGCCTGCAGGATGGACAGGCATGCATACGAGGTACGGCAGGCGGTATAGCAAATGGACATGCATGCATACAAAGTACAGCAGGCGGTACAGCATACGGCATCATGCATGCGAGGTAAAGCATGAGGTGCAGGGAACGGTACATCACGTCTGGTTGTATTGCAGACCGCAATGCAGACACTTTACGGGCTGTGAAAACACACAAACAAGGAGCGTTATGCCATGGGAGACGAGCAGGCTCTTGGGCGGGACCTAGAGCAGTGCGGGCAACCGCCAGCAGCCACAGTCTCACGCCCATAGTCAGAGACATCGACAGAGACCGACCCACCCACCCACCCACCTGTGAGCGAGGTGAACATGTCTTTGAAAGAGTGTGTGCCTCGTATGGCCAGCACCACCGCTTGCAGCTTCCGGTCCCTGCACAGCAAATATGTAGAGGTTGCAAATCCCTGGGTTCAATATTATTACCTACACCCCGAGCAGAGATCTGCAAGCCAGCACCCTTGCTGCCATTCACTGCCCCACTGCCAAGCCAGCTTCTCGAAGCCCCAGCTTATCAGCTACCACCCAGCACACAAGCAGCAGCAGTAGGGGGTGCACCTCACGAGGAGGTAGCTGGGCTTCAGCACACCCGCCCTCAGCTCCTGCATCACCAGGTCCTCATCTGCGGGTGCAACCAAGAGAGGGTGCACCTTCAGCTGGGCCGGCACGACAGCTTGTGCTGCTGCTGCGGTGGTGTCCGTGCTGCACAACTCCGACGCTCCAACTCAAGCTGAGGCACGTTGACTGACAGTTAGCTACAGCACCAGCACGCAGCTTAAATGGGAACTGCAACTGACCCCGGCAGCCTCCAGCCAGCCAGCCAGCCAGCCAGCCAGCCAGCCGCCCTCACCTGTCACATCCAGCACGGTTCGGAAGTAGTGGCGCTGCGGCAGCGGGCGCCGTTCTCGCAGTCCGGAGCAGTACCGGAAGAATCGCTCCAGCTCCCCCAGCTGCACCTGCAGTACCACACGTTTTGTGTGGCAGAGCAGTCGGTACAACTTCAAGCTGCAGGCGAGGGGAGGGTGGTAGTGCTCGCCACGGAGGAAAGCAGAGGACTGCTGCGCGCTGCAGTCATTCCAGCAAGCTGCTGGCCCCGTCCAGCCTTGCCTTGGCTGCTGGCCCGCGCAGCTGCATGCTTCTGTCACGCCCCAGCTGGCTTGCTGCCCTCCTGCCAAGCTGAGAGGCGCAGAGCAGCTCTCACCAGCGCCTCTGGCCAGAGCTCTGGCGCCAGCCCCCGACCAAAAGGTCGGCCCTGCTGCGCTATGTCTGAAACCGGGTGCTCCTCAGGGTCCTGCAGTGCAGTGCAGCAGCCGGCTGTGTATGCATCAAGCTGTTCTTGGCAAGCTGCAAAGAAGTCCTGGAATGGCAACACTGTAATCGCTGTCGTGTCAGCGTAAGCTCTCCTCCAGCATGGCTGTGCGCACGGCTGTGTGCCACGGCTGGGAGGAGTGGTGCAGGGGCAAGGCCCGCTATTTGTGCTGCGCCTCGGATGAACCACCAGCAGGAGATGGAGCATCGTAGCAAGGGCGGTAGTGCTGCCAACCGCCGCACCCACCTTGCGGCAGAGGTAAGCGAGGCCGATGAGCAGGTCTGCAGTGCGCCAGCGCCCAAGAGTCTCGCCGTAGGTGTACCTGCAAGTGGACGGGTGGAGGGGGTTTGTGCGAGCAGCAGCCGCCAAGGGGACGGCAGCGTCGGCGGCCGCCGAGCTGCGGCTGCCGAGCGACGGCAGCTCACTCACTGCGGCAGTCGTGCTGATGTGCTGCCCACGCACCTGAGACCCTCTGCCAGGAAGAACAGGTCTTCCATGAAAGTGGTGGGAGCCGAGTGCACCGTCGAGTGCGTCTCGGCAGGCGAAGGGTCCTCGGAACACACACCCCTGCGCCGCACATAGTAGATCGCGAGGGCTGTCCCAGCTGCCGCCACGGCGCTGACCGACATGATCAACCAACGCGGCGCCTAGGCAGCCTTCAAAATTAACAGCATTAGCATCACGGTGTGTTGCAGGCGTTTGAGGACGACAGCGCGACCATGAGCATGTGGCGGCGCTGATCTTGTCGCCCGCAAGACCTGACCTGCAAGACAGTCCCATTGATTGCCAAATGTCTGGCCATTGCCGGCTGCCCTGCCTGGCCCTTTACAGCTGTGCAACGGTGAATAAACCATCTAGCCGAAACTCATGTCACAGCAAAGTGCAATTCATAAGTGAGTGAACAATCACAATGCATCGAACTGTATAGAACCGAGGGCCCTTCAGGCATGCAGCACCTCAAACAGAGCTGTCGGATGCTGAGTGCAGCAAGTTGTTCACATACCTCACTGTATTGCTGGAGGCTGACTTTAAGCAGCACATCAGGCCTCGCTGGGGCCTGTACCAATCACTGCTGGGTGAGTGGACTGCAAGCGTGTGTGGTATGCGCAGTGCTTCCATTGTTGGTTGAATTATGCCCCGCTTCATTGAGGTGTAGACAAGTTTCAGCCTGCTGACAAGCGGCGCTTCATTTTGAGCGCCGGCCATTCATTCAGAATACCTGAGGCTACCATTAGGAATGTGTTCAGCGGGGTGGAGCAGCTGATGGGTAGCGCAGTCGCTGCTCAGGACCTACTGCGGCGTTCACCACAGTCATTTGGTTGCGGCATTGAGCGGCTGGACACCAACCTGTGTGCCCTGCAGCAGCTGAATGGCTGCTCAGTGCAGCATGCGCAGCAAATGCTGCTGCGGACACCGCAGCTTGCGTCCCAGCTTGAAGCACTAATTTCCAGTGCCGCGTAGCGGCCCTGACAGAGTGGTATGGGCATGCCAGCCCAGGTGGGTGTGCAGGGCAGACAGCAATGTTTCTGATGCCTGCTGTTACAACACCAGAGCCCTTGCTGATCAACCAGTGCGTCCTTCGATGTGCAGCGGCGATGCTGCTGGCTCCCAGTAGCGGCCGGCGGCTTTGCGCTAGCTTGTGGGTGTTGGGACCCCGCATGGCTTTCATTCGCCGCTTCAGGCTGGAGCGGGCGGAGTCTGACCTGAACACCAGCGCCCTAGCAATAGGAACTGACGGCTTCTGCCGGGCTGTTGGAGCCAGCGAGGAGGAGTACGCTGCATTTGAGCAGCGCTGGCTGGCCAGCCCCGAGGCTGCAGAGCTGTGTCGCCACGAGGGGCCGCCTCGTATGAAGGTCATCTGGGTCTGAGAGGCAGAGCCTGCAACTTGAATTTCGGGCGCTGCCGTCCCTGTCCTGTCTTCCCTAGGTGTCTCTTCCTCTTCCCCGCTCCACTGCGCTCTGGCGGCGGCGAGCTGCCCCCCAGAGCAAAGCCTGCTCCCCTCCCTGCCTTCACTGCTTCAACCCCACTTGACATGCCGTAGCAGTTTCTAGCTGCTCAATGCAAGCCTGACCTGTTTGTGTAATAGCAGCAGGCAACCTGAATAACAGCGGCATGAATGCAGGCTAGCCACAGCCCTGTGCCATCGTGCAGATGATCTGGTGCCGACAGGGTGATGGCGGCATACCCTGGCAAGGCTGTGCTGCTGGTGCAGAGGCGGCCACGGCTGCGAGTGTTCAGTTGGTAGTTGTTGATGGTCTGTGGATGGTGTAGGACAAGTGACTTGAAGGCACCAGAACCACCACCAAGTCAGCCGACGGTGCCGGTGTTCAAGCCGCTGCTGAAGCCAATGGTGGTGCATGCGCACAGACAATACTCGGCAACAGAGGTAGGGCAGCCTCAGGCGCTGATTGCAGTCATCTATCTCTATCGGTGCAACACTCATTGCCAGTTCCAGCGCGCCAGCAAGTCACTGGGCATCATGGTGCGCTCGGACATGCTATGGGCCATTGCCTCCATGCACTTCTTCTTAGACCGTGTTGTATGCCGGGCGGCGTCTCGAGGGCGGCAGGCTTCACGCTGCGCATGCCGTGCCGGCAATTGAAGGAAGGTCCCATTTTGAACGCGTTGGCCTCCGACTTCTCCTCATTCCATCGTCCAGTCGCCGCAAATGACTCCAGGGCGCTCCAAGGCCCTCTTCTTTGCGAGTTTGGGATGGCTGCTGGCCCCCCTTGCGGCCCAGGCTCGAGTGCTGGCCCAAACAGCCGAGCCAAACCCATTCCTGCCCACGCCTGGCAGCAGCCCCTCACTGGCAGCCGCACCTCTCCCACCAATACTGCCGGCGGCCGCTGCTCCTTTGGCACCTGCCCCACCAGCGTCAGCTCCTGTGGCTGAGTACGACCCGTGTGCATGCACCACCACCGGCTTCAGCGCCGGCCTAAACACCAACACCGTTGGCTGTGGGCAGCATGAGTTGGTGGCCGGCTCAGCTGCCTTCAGCTGCTTCATTAATGTGCGTGCACCTCAGCTGCTGGCTGGTTCATGACATGCGTAGAGCGCTTGCCTGCTTTCCTGATTGCTGGTGCTGTAGCGCCAATACCAGCAGAAACTGCTAGGCCTGGCATGTTGCGTCCCTGCTTCCCCTCCTCTGCTTCACACACGTGCTCCTCCCTTATCCCCTTGACTGCGGTTTGTAGGACCCTCGCCTGTGCCTGCAAGATGTGCCCCTCACTCCCTCCCAGTTCTTGCCGGGCGCTGCCGGCCGCCAGTGCAGCGAGCAAGAAGCCCAGGCTTATCTGCCGAGAGTGTCCACGCTGATTGTCAACACGCCGCAGGTGTGCCGTGCAGGCAGGCCTGCCGCAGGAATGGTGCTCTGCTGTCTGCTGTGGTCAGCAGCTGGCAGCACACAAGCATCACAGCATCATTGCAGCACCAGCGCCTGTGCAAGCCTGATACTCTCACCTCACCTAACTTTACCCGCCCACGACCCTCTCCTTGACCCCGCAGCTGGCAAGCTTTGCGAATGCCCTGCGACAGGCCAACCTCTCGTCGATTTAGGAATGAAGGCCTCTGCCGAGCTGTTTGAGTCAGCGAGGAGGAGACCGCTGCATTTGAGCAAGGCTGGCCTGGCCCTCGGCCCTCAGACGACAGAAGCTGCAAATGCCGCCGAAGAAAGCAGAGCAGTGAGTGGACATTGCATCGCGGTGACTCATGCAATGCACAGTGATGCTGCCTGAGTGGCCACAGTTGGGTGAAAGGTAGCAGCAAACGGTGGATGAACGATCACTGATCGGCGCGGCTGTGGGCAACGTGGAAGGTGGAGCTGGGGCAACTGGGGCGGGGGGCGGGGGGAGGGCTTACAGCAGCAGCAGCACGGCGCGGGCTCGGCGGCAACTGGCAGGATACATCCCATTCCGCTTGCCGCCATTGAAGTTGCCTTCGCTTGCTGCAGACTCCTTATAAGGAAGAGGGACCCAGAGCATACAAGCTCACAAGCATACTGGCCTCAAGTGGGTGCATCTGCACCGCCTGTCGCAATTCACTGCCTGTCGCGGGCGTGGCCCGTGTCTGGACTGGACAAGAAACCAATGAATATCGTTGCATTCACCTTACAGGATGGAGCGTGATGGCATGACTGCTCACAGCACCCTTCCCTGCACCCGTCTCGAGGACGCTTACGAGCCCATACTACAAACCGCCACAGTGCAGCCCGCCGCCGCGCAGCCCGCCGCCGCCCAGCCCGTCGCCGCTCAGCCCGATCCCAGGTCAGTGCGCAGTATTGCATGGGCAGCTATCATGAACATTGCCTCTTTCCTGCATGCTTCACACTAGTGACTCTTACCTAGACCGGTGTACAGGTGCTTAAACTGCCACCAATTGTCGATGTCTGCGATCCCTTTTACTGCAGGATCAAAGCAGTGTGGAATGTGCTGCGCACATGTGGTACACCTGTGAACCGGGATGCTTTGCGCAAGGACATTGCAGATTGCTTTCAAGGGGGTTACGGAGTCAGCGGTGTTGAAAACGCCATTGGAGTGTGGTTGATCGGACTCGACTTCGTAGAGACCGTCAATAGCAACCAGGACTACGATGTCAAGCCGTGGTCAGCATCGGTGGAGGAGGAGTTCAGCAAGAAGGCTAGGTATCTCGTGAGCTCGGTCGAGTCCTTAATTCCTGCTTGACTTGGCCTTTTTGCCTTGCCTCTTTCAAGCCAAAGAGTACAGTCTGAGAGCAATAGTGGAGTGTGTCTCAGCGGGGCAAAGGGTCCTCGGAACCCCTGCACCGCACATAATAGATCGCAAGGGCGGTCCCAGCTGCTGCCACGGCGCTGATCGACATTGGACAACGCGGCTTCTAAGGAGTTGTGAAAATCAACAGCAGAAGCATGTCGGTGGGTCGCAGGCGGTTGAGGACGACAGCGCAATGAGCATGTGGTGGCGCTGATCTGTCGCCCACAAGACCGTACCCTTCGCTGATGCGTGCCACATGTCGGGCCACCGCCCTACCTAAACACCCTGTCTGGCCCTTGATAGCTGTGAATGGGTGAGTGCACCCGGAGGGCTGTGAAGAACCAAGGTCGGGAGCGCAGGCGGGCTTTAAACACGGATACAGCATGGGACAGGCAAACCACGCAGCAACTATTGGTCCAACGCCTGCTTGCCTGCCACTTTCCAATGCAGTGGGCCCTGGTGCCGACACAGCTCTGCAGCCTCGGGGCTGGCCAGCCAGCGCTGCTCAAACGCAGCGTACTCCTCCTCGCTGGCACGGACAGCCCGGCAGAACCGCTCAGTCGTCTGTGCCAGATCGCTGGTGTTCAGCTCCGGCTCTGCTTGCTCCAGCCGTAGGCGGCGGATGAAAGCCATGCGGGCACCTGCTTGTTGCTTGTTTGTGTTTACAGTCCGTGTGTCCGCAAAGAAACTTGCGATACAGACTTGCCCAGGGGCCATTTTAGATGAAATAATCAAACTGTGAAATGAGTGGCAGTATCACAGCAGGACGGCGGCATCATGCGCCACCTGCCACTGCAGCTTGAGGGATGCGGCAAAGGTGGCCAAGCGAGCCGGGGGTTGCTGGAAGAATGCATGCAGGGTGCGGGGCTCGGGGAGGAGGCAGAAAAGGTCAGAGAATCGGGTTCGCAGGCCAGCATACAAAGGGCAGTCAAAAATTATGTGCTGGACTGTTTCGACCCCACCGCCGCAGTGTCTGCATAGCCGCTGCTCCGGTGGAGTCTTATCCCAGCGCCCTGTCTCTTCAGCCCCCCAATGAGAGCCAGTGCGCAGCTGTGCCAGCGGCGCCCGCCTGCTGCGCTCGCGCACAACCATCAGGTAGGCTGCGCGTGTGCCCAGGCTGGCAGCATCCAGCGTGCCGCCCCATACGCCCTGTGTGTAGTGCTGCAGTTTGCTGGCGCCCTCGCGGGTGGCAGCATCTTGCAGCTGCTTCAACTGCCACGCGCTGCAGGCGCTCTGCACTTCTGCTTTGCAGACTGGCTGAGGCTGATGGAGGTCCAGCTGCACCCCCATCGCGGCCAGCGCCGCCGCTAGCTGCTGAGCCCATGGCTGCCTGGCTGGGATGCGGTGGCCCGGCGCCACCGCCAAGGCGACGCTTGCTGTCATAGCCTGCCACAGGAGGCTGCTCTGCTCAGCTGTCACCGCCAGGTTCCACAACTTGACTGCCCGCAGCACCCAACGCTGCCACAGCGGCCGCTCGCCTGCCTCCGCCAGCACCACAGCGGTTGGTGTGCCTTGCCGCACCCCTAGCAGGCGCCGAAGGTGAGCAAGGTGCAGCCGCTCAGCCTTGCTGCCGGCTGTGCTGCTGGTCTTGCCAGCGGCGCTAGCGGCTGCCAGCTGCATGCCCCACACCTCTGAGCCGTATGACAGCACAGCATCCACCATTGTGCTGAACAGCCGCAGCTGCAGCGGCGCTGCCTCCACTCCCAGGGCCGCACACCGAGCGTTGCAGCTGTGCATGGCTGCCTGTGCCGCTACTGCTCTTGCTGGTGCTGCCGCTCCCGCGATGCAGGAGCTGGCGTGGAATGTGATGCCCAAGTATTTGAAGCTGCTGACTGCCTCCAACGGCTGGCCCGCAAGGCTGAGTGCCGCCCGCTGCGCCGTATCCACCGCCGCCTGCTGTGTGCGCTGCCCGCTGAGCAGTACGAGTTTGGTTTTGGCGGCGTTCACGGTCAGCCCCCACTGCTCACAGTACTGCTGCAACAGGTCGAGCTGGCGCTGCAGGCCGTCTGCTGACGTGGCCAGCAGGGTGGTGTCGTCGGCGTAGAGCAGCGGCGGCACCATGCCGCCGCTGCCCCTCAGCCGGGGCAGGTCCAGGCGCGCACCTCGCTGCGCTGCTGCCAGCATTGTGGCTTCCAGATCGTCAATGTACAGCCCAAAAAGTGTGGGGCTGAAAGGACAGCCCTGCTTTAAGCCCAGCCGTGCCTGGAAGCAGGGTGACAGGCCCCCCGTTGTTCTCACCGCCATTGGGACGTCAGCGTAGAGGGCCTGCACCGCTCGCAGCCAGCTGCCGCTCATGCCGCTCGCCGCCAGCTTGTCCCACAACCGCTGCCGCGGCACGCTGTCGTAGGCCTTGCGGAAATCCACAAAGCAGGCCTACAGTTGCTGCCCTTCTGCGCGATGCTGGTCTTGCAGGGTGCGCAACACCAGCGCCGCATGAGCTGTGCCGCGCTGCCGTCGGAAGCCAAACTGGCCGCTTGCCCTGATACCGCTGGCCTCTGCCCAGTCTGACACGCGTTCCTCCAGCAACACTGCGAACAGCTTTGCGGGCATGGTGCCCACCGCAATGCCGCGCAGACCGTCAAGGCTGCCCGCTGCAGCGCCTGGCTTTGGGATGGGAGTGATCAGGCTGAGCGCTGCGCTGGCTGGCAGCTGGCCCACCCGCACCCACGCGTTGAACTGTGCCGCCAGCACCGGTGCCAGCTCCGCTGTTGCTGCTTTGAGGAACCAGGGCGGCAGGCTGCCAGCCACTGCCTTGCGTCCCTGCACCCGCTGGCACGCTGCTGCCACCTGTGCCGCTGTGAACGGTGCGTGCATGGCGGCGGAGAGCACCCCCTGCCTGTGCTGCCTGTGCTGGGTATGGGCTGCAGCTGCCGTTGCGGGCTGCTGCTGTCCCCCTGGCGGCGGCGGCTCGGGCGGCGGCGGCGGCTCGGGCGGCGGCGGCGGCTCAGGCGGCGGCGGCGGCAGCGGTGGCTGCTGCGCCGGTGGCTCTTGCCCCAGCAGGCTTAGGAAGTGGTGGGCCACCTCGCTGTCCGTCAGCCCGGCCATCACCTTGGGTTTGCGGCCGCGGAAGGTGGTGAAGAAAGCCACAGGGTCTGCTTTTGCCAGCTCCTCCAACCGCTGCCCACGCAGCGCCTTTGCCGCTCTGTGAGCGCGCCGCAGCGCCTTGCGCAGCGCCACCTGGCTGTCTGCCACCTGCTCGCTGCTGCTGCCTCGTGCCTGTGCCACGCGGTGCTCGCGGTGCTCGGTGCTGCCGAATGCCAAACTGCTCCTGCAGGTGACGGGGCAGCCGCCGCTGGCTAGGCTGGCCCTGCACCAGTCGCTGCATGCCGGCAGCAGCCATAGCGCTGCTTGTCAGCTGCTCCACCCAGGCTGCTGTGCCCTCCAGGTCAGGCACGGTGCGAGCTGCGTCTGCTGCATCTGCCGCTGCCGCCAGGTCGCAGACCAGCCCCCGTAGGGCATCAACTGCTGGCTGCAACAGGTCTGGTGCTGCCCGGAACTGCAGCTGCGTCGGTGGGGGACCGCCCCACTGCTGCTGCTGTTCCTGCAGCTCCCGCTCCGGGCCCCCACGCTGTGGTGCTGGCACCGCCAGCTCCAGCTGCAATGTGGCGTGGTCAGAGTATGCTGCCGCATGCTGCTGGAGCACCCGCATTTGCACCACCCATGGCAGCAGTTGGCAGCTCACCGCAAAGTAGTCCACCACTGACTTGGCGGCTCCCTTCGTGCCAAAGCTTGTGGCTGCGCCGCCGGGATCGCCAACGCTACGGCCGTTGCACAGGCGCAGGCCACTGGTCTGACACAGCTGCAGCAGCCGTCTACCATGATTGTTCAGCGGCGTGCGGTCCCCATTGCTCCGCAAGCTGCAGTCTGGCTCGTCACCTTCCCAGTCAGGCGCCGTGCCCGTGTGGCCGTTGAAGTCCCCTGCCAAGATCACTTGACCCAGGCCGGCTGCCGCTGCTACCTCCTCCTCCAACTCCTGCCACCAAGTGTTGCTGTCGGCTGGGCAGCCGCCGCTTCCACGCGGCGGCAGGTAGCACAGGCCCACCGACAGCCGCTGTCCCGCTGGCAACAGGTCTGAGACTGCCACCCACTGCACACCGTCTGCCGGCCTGCTGCTCCCTGGTGTCACTTTCGCTGGCAGCCGGTCAGACCAGAGCTGCGCCACGCCACCGCGGCCTGCTGCTGCGCCTTGTCGCTGCGCCTCAAAGACGCGGCTGAACCCTTCCAAGCTGGGCACAGCCGTCCAGGTCTCAACCACCAATATGCCATCGGGCTGGTCGGCTGCCAGCTCCTCCAACGGGCCAGCGCTCCCCCCCACGTTCTGCAGCAGCAGGGAGAGGCTGGCCCCGTGCCCCTATTCCCTAGCTGCCTGGCTGGCAGCTGCGCGGGCGGAGCGGCGCAGCTGCGCGGTGGCCTGGCAAGATGGGGCTGCCTGCTGGCTAGGGGGGTCCGCCTGCCCGCGGCTTTCGCGGCCGCGCGGCTGCTGGGGCAGTGTGTGTGGCCTGCCGCCCTGCTGCTGCCAGTGCTCCGCGAGTGCTGCCGCTGCGATGTTCTTCTCTGGCTCCCAACTGCTCTGCCAGTCGACCAAGATGTACACAACGCCGTCGTGCACCTTGTGCTGGCCGAGGCTGTTCACCAGCCAGCCCTTCCGTCGCGGGGGCGGGAACGGCGGGTCGCTGCTCGCTGCCGCCGGGGTGTCCGGGCGGTTAGAGGCGCTGTTGGGGGCGGATGCTGCACCATCAGTGGCGTGCTGCTCCTGCGGGGCTAGTGCATCTAAGAACGCTGCGGCCGCTGCTGAGGCTGAGGTGGAGGACAGGGGAGATGACGGGGGGGTGTAGGTGTCGAGAGGGTGCTGAGAGATGTCAGATTGCGGGTGGGTGGAGGGAGGGGGAGATGGCGGAGGGGTGGTGGGCAGGGGGGCGGGGGTGGGGGGAAGTGTGGCGGCGGCGGGAGCAGCACGTTGGTGCTGGCCAAGGGCCGTTGTCACCGCCGTGGCTATGACCGTTGCCATGCGCATGTCCGCCATCTGCCTTTGCTGCGCTGCTGCCGCCAGCTGCTTCTGGGCCGAAGGCCGCCGCGGTCGCCATGGCTGCACGGTAATGCCCTTCATCCGGAGGGCACTGCTCGCGCTGAGCAGGACGGTGGCAGTGTCGGCTGGCACCTGGACTTTGGCTGACCACGCCACGTTCTGCCGCCAGGCAGAGATAACCGTGGGCTGTGTTGCTGCGCCAGGAGGCGCCGTTGTTAGCACTGGGCCGCCGCCGTCGCGGCGGGCCTGTGCCAGCTCGATCGCCCGGCGCAGGCCGCGCTCGGCCTCCCCGCGCGCATCCGGCTCGATGCTGAAGCCGCGCACGTGCAGGAAGACTGGGTGCAGAGGAAGGTCGTTAAGGTGGTCCCAGCCCGGGCGCGCCGCTGCGCCACCCGGGGGGCTGTTCGATGGTTTAACATCGGTTTCAGGGCTCGTTTGGCTGCCGCGCGTGATGCGCCGTGCATGATGTATTGTTCCTCCAAATTCCTCCGCACCAACTCCGCACCAAGCTTCCACATGCTAGACCAAAGACGTGGCCCGCAGCCGGGAGCCAGCAGCATCGCCGCTGCACATTAAAGAGACACAGCGCTGGGTGGAGGGGGCTCTGGGACTAGCAGCGCCTGGGAATGACAGGCACCAGGCACCAGAAACATTAATGCTCTGCACACCCACCTGGGCTGGCATACCCATACCACTCTGTCAAGGCCGCCACGCGACAGTGGAACTTGGGCGCTTCAAGCTTGAGGGGTGTGAAATGAGGTGTGCGCAGCAGCACCTGCTGTGCCTGCTGTAAGGAGCAGCCATACAACTGCTGCAGGGCACGCAAGTTGGTGGCCAGCCGCTCAATTCCGCAATAGAAGACTTCGTGAACGCCGCAGCAGGTCCTGAGCAGTAGCTGTGCTGCTCATAAGCTGTTCCACCCCGCTGATAACAGCCCTGATGGTGGGTTCAGGTAACCGTAATGCGCCCAGGCTAGTGATGAAGCGCCGCTTGTCAGCAGGCTGGAACTCTCCTACAGCTCAATGAAGCAAGGCATACATTCAACCAACAATGGAAGCACTGCGCATACCACACATGCCCCCAGTCCACTCACCCAGCAGTGATTGGAGCAGGTCCCAGCGTGGCCTGATGTGCTGCTCAGGGTCGGCCTCTAGCAAATTAGCCAGGTAAGGGAACAACTTGCTGACCTCAGGATCCGACAGCTCAAACAGGCGCTGCATGCCTGCCAACCGGGCCCTGCAGCACATTTGTAATATTAAGATGACTGTTGCTAGCCGGCCTTCTACGTGGTCAACATGCCTGAGGAAGCAGGCAAACAGTAGAAAGGCAGGAACGGCAGCCACTCACGTGATAGTGTCCTGGCTGCTGATCAACAAGTTGCAAACACAACGGCTATAGACCATGCTTTTAGCCAAGGAAGCCACCGCAGCCTCAGACAGAAAATAGTGTGCTTGCAGCCAGGACCAGCGCTGCCGCAAAGTGTCACTGTCCCTTGTCAGCAATGAGGGCGATTTGAGGCACACTCGCAGAATCTGAGGCCTGCTCAGCTGCAACATATCGTCCAGGGCTGCAAACACATCGCCGATGCTGCTGGCTGCCCGCTGAGGAATGTTCCGTTGGCACCAAAGCATGAGGTTTATGCTGGCATCTGAACAGCCGCGTTCACCGCCAACAATGTTGCACCCTCGCTGGCTGACTGCATGTAGGGGCCGCCTTTATTTGCCGCGCAACCATGAACTGCACAGTCTCCTCAGTCACTCCCTGCTGCAGCAGCATTTCAATGCGAGCAAGCCGCTCCTCTGCCGTCAGCTGCTAGTAGAAGTCGCCGTCCCCAACTGCCTGCGTGTCACACTGCTGGCTGAGCTGCAGCAGGCGCAGAGCAGCGCTGCTGCTGGGTTTGGTGCTGGGTGCCAAATTGTTGCCCGCTGCTGCCACGCTCTGCCACGCCGCTGCTGCCAGGGCGCAGCCAAGCCGAGCGTGGCAGTGCTTGGAGCATGGACGCTGCAGGACATCAGTATGCATGAATTAGAGCATCTCTTTGCTGGCATGACAACGCACAACACATCACACAACTCCCAAACACCTTGCGCCGCCGCCGCTCCCGCCTCGCGCCCCCCTCGTTCCTGTTCCCCCCTTCCGGCTTGCAGTATGTGTTTGTGTGACTCACGCGCTGCACTCGATCAGCTGTGAAACGACCTGCGCAGGGCCGGACATCGCTGAGGCCAGACCTCTCCTGCGCACGGAAGCCACCGCACGCCAAGCAGTATGCATGACACGTGAGAATGGAAGCGAGAGACGGTGCATCGGGTCAGATGTTTTGTGGGGCGGCGGTGACAGCTCAGCGGCGGGAGATCCGCACCCGTCATGGGATTGGTCGGGCTTTTCAGGTTACGATAGTGCTAAATTCAGCCTCCCACCCATCGCACAACATTGAAATTGAGCTTGGAGTGACTTCCCTGCTGAGTATCGATCCCTTCGGCCGTGCTGTGTCTATAATTCACAGATGAGAGTACGGCATGGAATGAACGTTTGGGTGCGTTCTGCTGGACAACTCTGCCACTTGGCATGGTTATGCTGTCAGCACGGTTCATTCGCAACTTCATCCACAACTTCACACCTGACAACTTGGCTGCGTTTACACCAGATCTCACTGTTGCCAAGTTCAAAGTGATTTCATGCCAATGCTTTGCTCGCAAGCGGCGGCCCCTCGTGGCAACACAGCTCTGCAGCCTCAGGGCTGGCTAGCCAGCGCTGCTCAAACGCAGCGTACTCCTCCTCCCTGACTCCAACAGACCGGCAGAACCGCTCAACACCTGATATCAAGTCGGTGTTCAGCTCAGGCTCTGCTCGCTCCAGCCGTAGGTGGCGGATGAAGGCCATGCGGGCTCCCAACAACCACAAGCTAGCACAAAGCCGCCGGCCGCTACCGGGAGCCAGCAGCATCGCCGCTGCACATCGGAGGGCGCACTGGTTGATCAGCAAGGGCTCTGGTTTTGTAACAGCAGGCATCAGAAACATTGCTGTCTGCCCTGCACACCCACCTGGGCTGGCATGCCCATACCACTCTGTCAGAACCGCCACGCGGCACTGGAACTTGGGCGCTTCAAGCTTGATGTACGCAAGCTGCGATTCGCGCAGCAGCACCCTCTGCGCCTGCTGTTCTGAGCAACCATACAGCTGCTGCAGGGAATTCAAGTTGGTAGCCAGCCGTTCAATGCCGCCACCTATTGACTTCGGTGAACGCCGCAGCAGGCTCTGAGCAGCAGCTGTGCTGCCCATCAGCTGCTCCACCCCGCTGAACACATCCCTGATGGTGGGCTGAGGTATCAGCAGTGAGTCGTTGGAGCTAAGAATGAAGCGCCGCTTGTCAGCAGGCTGAAACTCTCCTACAGCTCAATGAAGCGGGGCATACAGTCAAACCACAATGGAAGCACTGTGCATACCACACATGCCCCCAGTCCACTCACCCAGCAGTGACTGGAGCAGGTCCCAGCGTGGCCTGATGTGCTGCTCAGGGTCGGCCTCTAGCAAATTAGCCAGGTAAGGGAACAACTTGCTGACCTCAGCATCCGACAGCTCAAACAATCGCTGCAGGCCTGACAACCGGGCCCTGCAGCACATTTGAAATATGCAGGTTACTGTTGCAAGCCGGCCTTCTACGCAACATGCTTGAGCTGGCAGCCAAACATTAAAAGGTAGGAGCGACAGCCGCTCACGTTACGGTGTCCTGGCTGAATAAGAGAAGGCTGCAAACAGCGCGGCTGTTGACCATCCGCTTAGCCAATGAGGCTACTGCTGCCTCAGACAGCCCATAGTGTGCTTGCAGCCAGGCCCAGCGCCGCCGCAACGTGTCACTGCTACTTGCCAGCAATGAGGGCGATTTGAGGCACACTCGCAGTATCCGTGGCCTGCTCAACTGCAACATGTCTGCCAGGGCTGAAAACACATCGCCGATGCTGCTGGCTGCCCGCCGGAGAATGCCTGGTTGCCACCGCAGCACGAGGTTTAAGTTGGCACCTGAAAAGCCGTGTTCGCGCAGCACTGCCAGTATTGCTGCACCCTCGCTGGCTGACTGCATGTAGGGCCCGCCTTTAGTTCGGTGAATAATCTGCTGCACAGTCTCCTCAGTGATTCCCTGCTGCAGAAGCATCTGAATGCGAGCCAGCCGCTCCTCCGCCGTCAGCTGCTTGTAGAAGTCGCGGTCAGCAACTGCTTGAGTGTCATACTGCTGGCTGAGCTGCAGTAGGTGCAGGGCAGCGCTGCTGCTGGGTTTGGTGCTGGGTGCCAAATCCGTGCCCGTTGCTGCCACGCTCTGCCACAGCCGCTGCTGCCAGGTTGCAGCCCAGCCGAGCGTGGCAGGGCCTGGAGCACGGGATCTGCAGTCTAATCAGTGTGCATACAGTAGAGCATCTCCTTGCTGGCACGACGAGGCTCAACACAGCACAAGACTCACGCTGCACCGCCGCCGCCGCCGCTCCCGCCTGCCGCCCCCCACGTTTCTGTGCAGCCCTTCCCGGCCTGCAGTGTGTGCTTGTGTAATTCACCCGCTGCACTCGATCAGCTGTGAAACGACCAGCGCAGGGGCACACAGCGCGGAGGCCAGACATCTCCTGCGCGAAGCAGCTTCTGCACGCCAAGCAGAATGCATGGGAAGTGCGAATGGAATGCGCCCCGAGATCAACGCAAGTCAAATGCTGTACAATTTTGACACGTTTCTAGGAAGGAAGGCCATCCGTTCATCCTTTCAATCGAACTCATCGCTGCATGAACTACAAGTCTTGAGGCCGCTGCACGCCCTGGACCGTGCAATCACCTCTCGTGGACGACTCAGAGGGACATGAGCGATGGCGTCATGGCCCGCAGGAGAAGCAGGCAGGCTGCGCCAGCGCAGAATGGCCTCAACACGGTGGCGGCGGTGCCTCGCATGCTGGCGGCAACAACCGAAGGCAGCTGCACGGCTGCCCATCGACCCAGCAGTCTGCTGCGAGACGAGCTCTCCGCCGTGGTGCTGCTGGTCGTGTTGTATATGCTGCAGGGCGTGCCCTTGGGCCTGTCGATGGGCAGCATGTGAGTCAGCTGCTGCTGCTCCGCCCGCTGCTTTTCTCGAGGCTCATTATTGCGGCGCAGCCTGTCGTTGCGGCGAGCCTGCACTGCCAGCCTGTCGTTGATGGCTGTTGTGGATGCCTCTGTGTACTGCGGCTGTGCGCAGCGCTTGGCGGGGCTGGCTTGCTCACCTTGCAGCTCATCAACTTGTTGACCCGCCTCACGGGTGTGGGTGCTGCACCGGATGCAGGCCCTTTCTGATGCAGGCCAAGATGTCTTACACCAAGATAGGCATCTTCTCGCTGGCTTCCTACCCTTACAGGCAGGCAGACTCACAGCGAGCTCCCCTGGCTGCAGCTCGCATTGAAAAGTGCACAGACGCATCTCACTCCCGCAATTTGCGGCAGTCCTCTGCACTCAGTTCATTCATTCGATTACTCACTCACTCAGTCCTGCATGAAAGAGGGATGCGTCTGCTCTACATCGCACCTGCTTCCAAGCGCCAGGCTGGCCTGCTGACGCTGCTCCTCCTTCCTGCCTCCTCACCTCCCTGCCTTGCCTGCACCCTTGCCTTGCGCGCAGCTTCAAGCTGCTGTGGAGCCCTATCGTCGATTCGCTGTACTGGCCGTCTGTGGGGCGCCGCCGCTCGTGGATCCTGCCGCTGCAGGCAGCATCGGCGCTGCTCATGCTCCTGTGCGGCAGCTGGGTGGAGGGGCAGCTGGACGCGGGCAACGCGACAGGCGTGACAGCGCTCTTCTTCGTGCTCGTCCTGCTGGCGGCCACGCAAGACGTGGCCGTGGATGGCTGGGCCCTGAACCTCCTCAGCAAGCAGCATGTTGGGTGAGTGCGGCTGCTGCTGCTGCTGCTGTGTGGCAGAGGTCATGTGCTGCTGTACTTCTGCAGACACAGTGTGTCGTCGTGGCGCTGCTGCTGCCAACCCGCGGCCAGGCATGCCGCATGGTACTGCATAGCATGCCGTTGCGCATCTTGCTGCGCTCGGTGCTTCACGTACGCCATCCTGCCAGCGCACTCCTGTATCTCAGTACTGCTCTACTGCACCGCCCCGGCGCAGGTATGCCGCCACTTGTCAGACGGTCGGTATGAACGTCGGCTACTTTGCGTCCTTCACAGTTTTCCTCGCCTTGAACGACGCCTCCTTCTGCAATAAGTGGCTGCCGACGCTGTCTGTCCCGGGCTCGGGTGCGCTGCGCTGCCAAGCAGGGGCAGATGCCGATCACTTGAGCGGCGGCGCGTGTGTGACGCTCGGCTTTGTGTGTGCCTGGCTTTCTGGGTATAGCGACAAGCTGTGGTTTTGGGCTCTGCTCTCAATGCACTCCCTTCAAGCTTGCATTGCATCTGCAGTTACAGTGTTGCCTGCCGCCCCACACATCCATGCTCACTTGCCCCAAACACAACCGGTGTGCCTCGTTCCCTGCTCGTTCCCTCCGCTCCACTCTTGCAGGAGCGGTGTCCCTCTCTGGCTACCTGCGCTTTTGGGGCTGGACCTACTTGGCCATCACTGTGGCCGTCTCCCTGCTGACGAAAGAACGCAGCTGCTTCAAGGGCGGCGGCGCAAGTGGCGGCGCGACAGCCGGCGGCGGCGCCAACGGAAGCAGCGGCAAGGCCAACGGTGCGAGCTGTGGGGACGCAGGCGCAGGGCTGTTGCCAGTTGGGTCAGGCCTGGTGACTTGGATTGATGCCACTCCACATGGCTTGCTTAGCCCCAGGTTCAGGCACTCTCACGTGACATCTGTGAGTACGCTTGGTTGGCTGATTGATTTGTTTCATTTTGCTTCGTTGATTTTTGGTCTCAATTCTTGGCGGACGCAGGGCGGCGGAATGGTGGCGCGATAATGACCAGCAGCACGCAGCGGCTCTCGGCGCTGGGTGGTGCTGCCGACACTTGCGCCGCGGCCGACGGCGGCGATGCTGCTCAGCATGCACAGCAGGATGCTGCTGCTGAGGAGCAGGATGAAGAGGATGAAGTACTGCCTCTGGGGGAGGCGTACCTGCAGCTCTGGAGAGTGGTGAGGCTGCCCACCGTGCAGCTGCTGGCGCTGGTGCTGGTCATCTGTCGCCTGGGCATGCTCACAGCAGAGGCGGTTGCGCCGCTGAAGCTGCTCGAAAAGGGGGTCAGCAAGGAGGCGCTGGCAGGACTGGTGAGCTGGCCGGGGCATTGCCGTGCTGGTGGCATGGCCGGGCCGGGAGCCTGGGCAGCCAACCAGCTGCGCATGTCTTGTGTGGGGGCCAGGCTGTGAGCGGTGCAAACATGTGCCACAGGAGGCCCCTCTTGCTCTCAGGCTGCTGGTGTTCCCAGAGTTGCCTCGGCCGGGTGATACACACGCATGCATATTCCTCCCGATATGCCTAAAACGGGACCGCTGCTGTTGTACTGCTTTCCCTGGGCCGTTGTACTGCCGCAGGTCCTGGCCGAGTTTCCAATGGAGCTTGTGTCCGCCCTGGTGGCGGGCCGCTGGGCAGCAGCCGGCCGCCCCTTCCAGCCCTGGCTGGCCGGCTACCGCGCACGCCTCGTGCTGGCGGCAGCCAGGTATGATGGCCTTGGCTGCTGGCAAAGCCATGCTGTCGCCATGGCTGCTGCAGCTTGTGCGGCGTGGGCTGCCTGCACTTGCATGCCTGGCACCCGGTTACCTCTCGAGCTGCCTGCTGCTGGCCCTGTGCGTGGCGCCACCTCTTGCACTTGCTGGCCTGGAAGGAACTAGCCCTGACACCAACCAAAACCGGCCTGGTCCCCTGCCCCCTGCATGTGTACTGCAGCACCTATGCCGTGTACCGCTTCCCCGTGGGCGCCGCTGCCCTGAGCGACGCGCCGCTGGAGTTTGCCGCCATTGCAGCGCTGGGTGTCGCCACCAGCTTCACCAGCACCCTGATGTTCACCTCCCTGGGCAGCTTCTTTAACAGGCATGCTTGCTTGTGTTGACTGCGCCCGTGCGTTGTACCTTTGTGCGCGTGTCTTACATTTCTCCTCAACTTCGTGCACTTCTTCAGCTCGCAGCAGCATGCATGCCTGCCCGCCTCCCCTGCCCTGTGTCCTGAATCTTGCCTCCCTGTATCCCTTCCCGCCTGCCTGCAGAATCAGCGACCCAACCATGGGAGGCGCTTATCTCACGCTGCTCAACACTGTTGCCAACATTGGTGTGACGGTGCCCAAGCTCTTCATTTTCGCGGGTGCGCTGTGCCGCTTGTCCAGCTCTCGCTCCGGCACCGCGACATTCATGACTTATGCACAGCCGTCCCTCGCGGTTCAGGGGTGGAATCCAACCTGACTTGTGTGGCTCGTTTACCTTCTTGCCCTTGCAGCAATGGATCTGTTGACAAAGCGGCAGTGTGTCGGCGCTGACGGCGTGCCGGCGGCGGCGTGCTCGGCGGCAGGCGGCCGGGGTGTGGGCGCGGTGAACGCCTGCACGGCGGCCGGCGGCAGCTGTGAGGTGCTTCGAGATGGGTTTTATCTCATTGCAGGTTCGTTTCGCTTTGCCCGCCTTGCTGTGCTCCTTTGCAGCTGCATGCTTGCACCTGGGAGTTGTGGGCGGTGTGTGTTGGCTTGGTATGGCCGGTCTGATTGCAGGACGTATCGCATCTTCGGTCGTGTCAGTGCCGGCAATTCCTGTGATTAGGCAGTGCACATCTCAGCCTGGGATGGGCTGCATGCGCTCATCGCGCTGCCCGCCAACCAAGCCATCCATGTGTGCCGCCGCGCCTCCCAAACATGAGCCTCCTATACGCGTGCCTCCTATACGCGTGCCTCTTACACGCGTGCCTCCTATATTCGTGCCTCTACACGTGTGCCTCCTGTACATCCCATACCATCCCGTGCAGGCGTGGGCGTGTGCGTGGGGGTGGCGATCTTGGAGCTGCTGCGCCGAGTGCTGCCGCAACTGGAGGCAGCGCCGCTGACGGCCTGGCACGCGAAGGGGTACAAGCAGCAATAGTGCCCAGCGGCAGCTGCTGCCCCTGCCGGCATTTGGCAGGCTTTGCATCTGCAAGAGATGCTTGCGTAGGAATGGTTTGCAATTCAAAACTTTGCAAGTATTGACGAACTCAGAGTTGGGAAATCATGTGAGACACTGCTGCTGCTAGCCCATTCTTCCAGAGAAGCATTGCAGGAATGGAGCAAGGCCTGCTTGTCGGCAGGCCTGTCGGCAGGAACAGGCGGTGATGTCGCCGCCTTTCTTCTTGCTCGCCGCCTCCTCTTGCCTGCTGCGAGCGCCGATGTCAAGTGATTGATGCAAGCCGCCCTCCGAGCAAGCCGTTACTTCCTGCGGGCCTCACCCACCCGCTGCATGGCCACAGTCGCAAAGCGGCAGAAGATGGGTCCAACGATCGGCACCCATTCTGGATCGTTCCACTGCGATGAGGCGCTCGGCACATTCCTGCTCAAGCAGACAGCGGCATATGCAGACGCCACCATCACGCGCACGAGAGACCCCGCTGTGCTGGAGACGCTGGACGTGGTGATCGATGTCGGCGGCACGTATGAGCCAGGTGGGGCAGGAGACGTCAGGTGGCTGTCGGCGGCGCCTCCCGCCGACACACCAGTGTTCGTTGCTAGCATGCCACTCCTTGTGCAGAGAAGCACCGCTTTGATCACCACCAGCGAGGGTTTGCAGAGGTGTTTGGGCACGGCTTCAACACCAAGCTGTCCAGCGCAGGTGGGTGGGCTGCTGTCAACTGGTTTGAGGGCTTGCATTGTGGACCGTGCACGGGGTTGCTGCCTACTCTCTTTGCAGGCCAATGAATCTTAAATCTTTGCTTGCTCGTTTTCCGGCTTGCTGTTGCACAAGCTGCCTCCCGCCATGCCCAGGTTGCAGCTCAACTCCTTGACACAACAACAATTTGCAGGCCTGGTGTACAAGCACTTCGGGCGGGAGATCGTGGCAGCTGCCATGCAGCGGCCGCAGGACAACCCCGACGTCGAGGTGCGCGCTGCTGCTGGGCTGAGCGCGAGACAAAGGGTTTCACACGAGGACATGAACCCCGCTGAGCTGCTTTTGCGGCCTGCAGTCTGGCGCCAGCCGCCGCTTGTGCCGGGCTGCTGTTGCACCCTGCCCTGCGCTGGCTGCCATGTGCTCATTGTACCGCGCTGATGTACCATCCCGCAGGCTGTGTACCTCGCAGTGTATAAGAATTTCATGGAGGCCATTGATGGCATTGACAACGGTGGGCAGGCTGTGGCTTTCACTCGGCACCAGCTAGCTCTGCTCTGCTGAGCTGGCGGGCCCGGCGCTGCTGTGGCCGCCCCATCGATTGGGCTTCTTGCTGCTGCTGTGTGCTGCTGCTGCAGCGATGTGCTGCTGGTGCTGGTGTTGCTGCCGCTGGTGGCCTTATCGCCGTGTGCTGCTGGCGCTGTCGACACTGATTCTGTGCTGCGGCTGCAGGGGTGAACCAGTGGGACGGCGATGCGCCTCCCAAGTATGTCAACAACACACATCTGTCTGCTCGAGTGGGCCGCCTCAACCCGGATTGGAATGCAGACTCCTCAGGTGCATAGGGCCGCAGCGGTGTGAGTCATGCGGGGCTGGGCTGGGCTGGGCTGGCAGCTGCTGCCTGCTGCGCCAACGAGTGGTGCCAGCCCAGGCTGCTGGCAGCTGCCAGTCAGGGCGCTGCCGCGCGCTTGCTGGCTGGTGCGGCAGCGGCTGGACTGCGCAACGGCTGGAGTGTGCGAGGCATGCGTGGGGCAGGGCGTGCCCCTGCAAAGCAAGCTGCAGGCTGCGTTTGTGTTGTGTGTGCCCAGCCCAGCCGCCACACCACCTCCACCCCACCCCAAGCCCGCAACCCTCCTTGACCTGCTCCTCCTCTGACTACTGTGCTGCTGCAGATGAGGTGCTGATGCGCCAGTTCCTGCTTGCTGTGGAGTTGACAGGCAGCGAGTTTACAGAGGCTGTGCAGTACTATTCTCGGGTAAACGTACCGCCTCGCTGCCTTGCAACAGCAACAGCACGCTCCAGCCTGCTGCTCACACTTCAAGACCGTGCCTGTGGGTTGGGCCAAGGCACAGTGGCGATGGTTTTTGGCGCGTCTGTAAGAGTTGTCACCTCCACCTCCCTGAGTTCATGTTTGTTCACCTGCCCTGCATCGCTCCGCATTGGCCAATGCAGTCTTGGCTCCCCGCCCGCACGCACGTGAAGGAGGCGCTGGAGCAGCGGCAGCAGGTGCACCCCTCAGGTGCGTGCTGAGATGTGCTGAGATGCTTCTTCCCCCTCTCAGTGCCCATGAAGCTATGTTGGCACCTGCATGCATTTTCAGGCCAGCTCATGCTCATGATCTTTGCTTTGCTCAGGTTTTCACGCTCCTCCTCCTGCTTGCCTGGCCCTCTGCCCCTCCTCCTCGCCTCAAACTGCCCCGCCCCGCCCCTGTTCCCCTCCACTGCCCTCACTCTCGCCGCCCTCTCCCTCATCTTTCTCTCACCGCGCCCTCCACCCGCCCTCCCTCCCTCCCACCACACCCAGGCTCCATCATGAAGCTCAACACTTTCTGCCCCTGGAAAGAGCACCTGTACGAGCTTGAGGTGGAGATGGGCATACAGGGGGCGGTACTGTACTGCCTGTACGAGGTGAGACATGCACTTGTGAGGCACACCCGTTGCGTTGCTTTTTTGCGACAGATGGTGAGACCAAGGGCCTGCAGTGCTGCTGTCACTGCTGCTTTCCACGTCGCGTGTGTGCCAGCGGCAGCAGCATCGAATGTCCATCTCCTCCATGGAATCAGTGCCGCAGGATGATCGCGAGAAGAAGTGGCGCATACAGGCCGTGGGTGCGGCTCCCGGCAGCTTTGAGAGCCGCAAGGCGCTGCCCACGCCGTGGCGAGGCTTGAGGGATGAGGAGCTCAGGTGAGGTGTGGTTGAAGAGTGGGGAGCCTCAACAAAGGAGCCTGGCTGGCAGCTGTCTTGCAGCGCGTTGCATGAGCATGCATGAGCATGCTTTTACTGTGACCTGACCGCTGTGGTCGCTGCTCTATGTGGCGTGTATTCATTTTGGTACTGCTGACGTGCTGCTGTGTGTTGCTTTTTGTTGCCCTGCTTTGCACTGAGTCTGCCGCCCAACTGCTTTCCGCCCTGCAGCGCCGCCACGGGCATCCCCGGGGGGGTGTTTGTGCATGCTTCGGGCTTCATTGGCGGTTGCGCGACGCTGGAAGGGGCGGTAGCTATGGCTGCAAAGGCGCTGGAGATGGACTGAAAGGGCTTGGGGACTGGGCTGGCAAGCTTGAAGGTTGTCGAGTCCCAGTTCAGACGAAGGTCAGCAATGACACACCATACCGCATAACAAAAGCGATGTGGTTGGATTTTTGAGTTCTGCGTCTGTGGCTGTGACAACTGTGGCAACAATGGCTCTGAGTGAGCTAGCAGACGGCAGGTCAAATGCGACAGCCGCACGGGGCGGGACGTTGCGCCGCTGGCTTTGCAGCAACGGATCACAGCTGATCGCATCGTCAAGCACGCTTGTGGCTGATCTCGAGACCTTTGCACAGCGGCCGGTAGGGCGTTGGCGCAAAAGCTGCGCATCGTTTGTGCGGGCGCTTGTGATAGTTTTAATCTCAAAGTTTGAGCCGATCCTTTGGTTGCAAGGGCTCCAGCGCAGCGTCCGCCATTGCCGCCTCCGCCACCGTCACTGCCACTATCTTGCGTCGCCTTGCACCATGCAGAGTCCAATGGGGAAACTGAGCAAGAGCGAGCTGGTGCGCAAGCTGGCCCTGAAGAGCTTCAAGGAATGCGATTTGGACAAGGATGGTGGGTGTGGGCCGTGCCCCTTCCCGACACTGCTTGCCATGGGCTTGCTCTGCCAAGGGCTCAACCGCAACCATGAGCCACACATGGGGTCATCCCACCATCGGCCTCCCAACCGCACTGTGATGGAAACCTTCAGACCGAAAGATTCATGGGGCCGTTGGCTGGCCTGCCGAAGCCTTCTTGTTCATTTGTTCAGCCGCCCCTTCTTTGTCCCGTCTTTACTCTTGCAGGCCAGATCGATGTCAAGGAGCTGCACGTCGGCCTGCTGCTCGTGTACGACAAACTGAACAAGGTGAAGCATGCAGCTTGTTGTGGTAGCGAATGCTGTTCTTTGTTGTTGTTTTGTTTCCCCTCCCCATGCAAGGAGGATGGCAGCTGTTGGGCACAACATGCTGCCTGGCATTGTATCATCATCCTGCGCCAAACACCCTGCGCCAGACCAAGCAATGTCAGCAGCAACATCCCGATGGTGGTGGTGCCATGCTTGTCCCTCCCTGCAGACGCTGCCCGTGTACCTGCAGCCTCCGGAGCACGGCACAGTGCAGGCCCTGCTGCGAAAGTACGACGGCGACGCCAGTGGGCACCTGAACTTTGAGGTTTGCTCTGAGCAAACGGCTGTGTTGCACGTTTGTTTGTGTATATTGCGTGCTAAGTTGTTTGCTGCTGGGTCGGGAACGTTGCTTGTCCAATCAGGCCCGGGCGCTGCTCCTGCCGGTTGCTCCCAGCGCTCTTGGGCTGCCAGCAGTTCTGCATCACTTGCATCAGCTGCTCTGGCACACATACATGTCGCACTGATCTAATGCCTGTCACCGGCCTGCTCGCGGCACATAAAAAACCATCTGCTGCTGCTGCTGGCCAGCCCCCAACACAGGGGGCCTTCAAAGGTGTGTGGGCCTCCTGCTGCCCTGCAGGAGTTTCACGACTGTGTGAGGATGCTGGTGGGCACGAACGACACCGCAAAGCTCACAGACAGCCTGCCCTTCAGGATCGTGTCCCGCATGCTGCTGAAAATGGTGAGGCTGGCTGGCTGGAGGCAAGGTCGGAGGCTGCCTGAGGGGGCTTGCCTGCTGCGGTGGCGCTTTGCTGAAGGCTGGATGCTCCGTGGCCTGGCCTGTGCTCACAACATCACTGTGGGTCAACTTGACCCTGCGCTGCCATCGTTCTGTTGCCCCTCTGCTGTCTTAACTCTCCGCCTGCTCTTCTCCTGCAGGTCCTGTTCCCTGTGGCCGCCTGGGCAATCAAGACAGCGCTGGAGGAGGTCGGGGGCGAGGGAACCAAGGAGGTGCGTTGGCTACGTAAGGCGCAGCAAGCCAGTTGTGCCAACTGCACCCGAGCTTTGCCGTCACCTGCCTTCCTGGCGCCAGTGCTGTATGGCAGCAAAGCGCTTGCGGGTGGTGCTCCTGCCCTCGGCCTTGTGCGAAGCCCAGCTGCCGTCGACCTGCTTGCTTTGCCTGCCTCCTGTCCCTGCCTGCCTTGCCTGCCTGCCTGCTGCAGGTTGTGCGCAAGGTTCCCAACGCAGTGCTGGTGTTTGCTGTTGAGGGGGCATACAAGGCTGGCAAGCTGGCCCTGCAGGAGCGCTGAGGTGGGACTTTGATTCAGCAGCGACACCTTGAACAGACCCACAACGACTGGCAGCGTGAGCAGTTGATCTGAACCCTGAACCCTTTGCACTCGGCACTGTGCGTAGTGCTCCGAGCACCGCCATGCTTGACAACAGACCACACCCCTGATTTGAAACTGAACATTCCTGCCGCTGCGCCCCCTCCCTCAGCATCGTTTTCCCTGCTCATGCCAATGTGGCAATGCGTCCCGACTTTTGCTGACTACCCTGGTCACTTGACTGGCTGGGCTCTTCGTGTAAATTGAAAGTATTGGGAAGAATAGAGCGAGAGAGACAATGAGCACGAAACGGAGTATGGGAGCATAGAGGAAGCGAGCAACAAATACAGCAAAGAAACAGAGAAATGCATCGTGAAGTGTAACAAAAATACTCTGAAGTTGAAAAGCGGAGGTGCCTGTGCGACAGCTGTCACCCAGTTTAGTTGAGAGAGCTCGCGGCCCCAGGCCCGTCACCGCTGCCGGACCTCGTCTGCCGTCACCGTCACCTTGAGTATGCCTGCCTGCAGCGTGATGGCCCCGCTCCCAGCCACCTTGACAACCTTTGCTGCCTGGTTGAGGCGCGGCACAAACACCGTCTGACCCACGCGAGGCTTCCAGCCCGTTTGCTGCTGCTGCTGGAGGGCTTGGGAGTCCTGCAGAGAGAAGCGCACACACACAGCAGGGACAATGAGGAGATGAGTGTATGGAAAGAGCAGCGAGCGACGCTGGCGTGCAAGGTTGCTGACACAAGCACATGCCGATGGCAAAAGTCAGCCCTCAAGGCACCCACCTGCTTGGCGCTCGCTGCAGCAGCCTCGGCAGCCGCCGCCTCAGACTCTGCAGCTCGCTGCGCCGCAACCAGCTGGCGCAGGTCTGTGCGGGCTGCCCGAACCACAGATCCAACTGCCTCGGCCTTCTCCAGCTGCAGCTCAGCTTCCTTCTCTGCAAGCTCCTGCCTGCAAGCAGCACACGGCAGCCAAAAAGCAGGCAGGGCAGGGCTGGCGGGTCGCAGTCAGTCAACACACACACGGCAAGGCAAGAAAGCATGCATGAGGCAGCAGCAGTGGTGGCAGCGATGGCGAGCAGCACTGGCAGCAGCACTGGCGGCAGCAGGAGCCAACCAGCAAAGGAGTGGGGGCGGCTGCTTCGCACCGCCCTTGGTGCTGCTGCACAGCACAGCCAAGGCTAGACCGCGCTGTGTGGCTGACTGTGCTGGTGCTGCCAGGGGCTGATTCAGGTAATGCTGCTGGAGAGGGAAGAGATGTCGCATGGGCGGCCCTCGCTGAATGTGTGTGGGTGTGTGAGGTGGCATCGAACCGTGCCACAGCTGCTTAAAGGAGGCTCTGTTTTCAGCTGAGGCTGATGACGGACTGCGCTGTTGGTGAGTGAGGTGAGGGGCGTGGCGCTGCACCACGAGCTGCGCTGCTGGGCCGACGGCGGGCTGCCTGCCGCTTAGCATGTGCAGCCCAAGGGGGGCCCTGCTCTTGAGGCACAGGGCTGTCAGCCAGGCAGCCAGCCAAAGGCGGCACAGGGCAAGCTGGCACGGGGGCGGAGGTGGTTGATGCCTGGCTGGGATGGAGCGACTGCCCTGCACTGCCCTGCTGCCAGTGGTCCCTCTACGGACATGCTTGCTGTCGCAGCATTCCGCGCCCCCTGGCGAGGCCCCGCTAGCGGCCGCCCCCCAGCAAGAGAAGTGGTACCGCGGTCGCCCCTCAGCAAGGGGGGTGGTACCACGGCGGCCCCTCAGCAGGAGAAGCGGTACCGCCGTCGCCCCTCAGCAAGGGGAGCGGTACCGCGGCCGCCCCTCAGCAGGAGAAGCGGTAGGGCCTGCCCTCATGGAGCCCCATTTGCAGGAACTGCTGCCAGGCCAGTTCAGGGGGGTCTGGCTGGTCCCAGATGAAGGACAGGTCGTAGCCTGCTTGGCAGGGGGAGGGGGGAGGGAGGGAGGAGAGGAGTGCAAAGTGATGAGGGAGGGAGGAGAGGAGAGGAGAGGGCTGGGGCATGTCAGGCAGCAGTAGTGGCTCTGCTCAACTAAGCTGCTGGTGTTGCGGTGTGCAGCACAAGGTCCAGACAGCATTGAATGACTAGTAGCACAACGGGGCTCACTCACACTCCCCAACCCCTTGCAAGCCTTACAAGACCCTGCACACCCTGCACACCCTGCTGCACTTGATTTGCCTCCCAGCCGTGACACACAACCGACACTCACCGCTGTCTATGTAAAACTTGTGATCAAAGCAGTCCTTGCCCCGGCGCTCCGCATCCCTCAGCAACGCAGGAGCCGACTTGTGCGGCCACTCGTTGGCGGCGATGGCTGCCAACCAGCGGGGAGAAGCGCTGCGTGCGCCGGCGGCGGCCCTTGCCGCCTCATCCGCCGCCAGCCGCGCCCACTTGGCATATTTGACGGCTGTTGTGGCGTGGGGCCAGTTGCCTGCTGCCAGCATTGCTGCCTTGACTTTGATGAACATCACTTCCAGAGGCTCAACATTCACGCCATCGTTGAAGCCTGGCTGCAGCGGGTTCAGCTCCCCATTGCAGGCCTCATCTGCTAACGCTGGGTCACGCCAGTTGACGCCCTGCACCCATCCAGCGCAGGTGCAAGACAGGGCAGCTGAGCTCAGGGCACCCGGGGAATTGAATGGCAGGTCTTCCAGCTTGGCAGCCACATGCAGTAGTAGCAGCATCAAGAACACAACACAACACCCACACTACACTGCCAAACCGCGCGATTCGGACTGCGGCGCACCAACAATCTTTGCCTCCCAGTAAGCGCATGCAGTACAGTAGGCAGCACAGCTTGCAGTACCGCAGGCTGCAGTACCTCACCTTGTACCGCAGCATGAGCGAGTCGATCGAGTATCCCGCTGCCATGATGGCGGTGGACGCTCCTATCTCCGAGGAAATGATTGTGTCGTGGATGTGGCCCCAGCACTTGAACACAGTGCCCGTGTTCAGCAGCACCTCCAGCCCTGCTGCATCAGTGGCACTGACGTACGACTGGACGTGCACCGTGGGGGGAAGGTCGTATGCTCGCCCGCAGTTGATGGTGGGCCCAACTAACTTGACGCGGTCGTTGAGCTTGGAAAGAAGCGGCTCCGTCCAATGCAGCACCCCAGAGAGGTAGGATGGCAGGAAGGGGCCCCGAACAGAGGAATTGAGCCAGATGAAGTAGCTGTACACCGAGCGGCGGGGCACGTGGTTTTCCAGCACCCAGCCGACGGTGCCGATGTCAAAGCACTCGTTGGCGTGCTGCAGGTAGCGGGCGTTGCTGGGCAGCGCCGGCAGCGGGTCGGGCACCGGCAGCTCCTTGCCCTGCTGCAGCACGATGATGTAGTCGCAGCCGTCGCCCTCCTGCAATAAATAACGCCATGGGGTTGGATGTGTGCTCTGAACTGGAGGCGAATGGGCAGGGGCGGCGGCGCAAGGCGGACGCACCTTTACCGCCTCATTGATGAAGAAGCTCAGGTTGTCGCCATACTCTGGATCCGAGCCTCCAAACACGTAGACGACCAGCGTGCGTGCGCGGGCCCGGGGTTGTGCCACGGGCAGCAAGCGAAGGCCGCCATTTGTGCTGTGCGAGCTCAGCAGCCGAGGCAACAGCCACCACGCCCAGCCGCTGATGGCCAGGGCAATGAGCAGCACGGGCAGGTAGGTGACCAGCGGCGCTCGGGGGCGCTGGAACACGCCTGGCCTCCTGGGCGGCGCCATCGGGCGTGTGAGAGGACCCGGACGACCGTCAGAAAGACCGATGGCTGCGGCGATGCCCGCTGAATCGAACTGAGCGGCGATGCTGCGCCATGCTGTGGCGGCACCGCAAGGCGTGTCTTCACCAGCTCGTGTGCGTGAAGCTGAGGTGTCTGCTGGACGTAAACCCTGGCTGCCTCAACGACCGCAATTGCCAGCGCTGCTGGACCGCCGTGTGCGCCGCAGCCGATGTCAGCAGAGCAGCAGTAGCAGCGGAAGCAGCAGCCGCAGAAGGGAGGCAGCAGAAAACCCACCCCAGGCACCCCACCACGGCACTAAAGGTCACACCTGAGCTTCCGCGCCTTGCCTCTCGCCACTGCCGCCGCCTTGGCAGCCGCCTCCTCTGCCACCTCATCCTGCTCGCTGCGCCGCCGAAGCGCCTCCAGCTCCGCAATCGTTGTGTTGACCTGCTCAACAGCACAGCACAGCACAGCACAGCACAGGGTGTGAGAGGAACAAATGATTGCCGCGTAGTCCAACCCAGCTCCAGCCTGGGCACACACACACACACACGCGTGCACACCTCAGCGGCCGCAGCCCCCATCTTCTCTCTCGCCGCCGCCACCACCGCAGCATCCAGGCCCAGCCGCTCTGCGATGTTCAGCGCATTGCTGCGCCCCGGGATGCCCCACAGCAGCCTGCAAGTTTTGCAGGTGTCGGCAGGGTTTGCAGCAGGGCAACACAAAAGGCTCCATCCAAGTCTTTGCAAGCATAAGCGCCCGTACACTGTAGCAGGTGCCCACTTGTGTCCCACAGCGCTCATCAGCCAAGCAATGCCCCACTGTCTGCCACCATGCCACGCGTGCCATGCCGGCCGCCGCCACCTGAGGCCTGCCGCCTAAGGCCCGCCGCCGCCACACACCGTCCGCCGCCGCCCGCCGCCGCTCACCGGTAGGTCGGCGCCAGTTTCACTTCATCAAACTCGACAGACGAGTTCTCAAAGCGATCGTCTTCATATTTCAGCGAAGTGAGAGCGCCGTGGTGGGTGCTGGAGACGGTAAGGCACGCGCCGCCGGGCCCCCCCTTCACCAGCGTCTGCAGCAGGGCGATGCCCAGGGCTGAGCCCTCTGTTGGGTCGGTGCCTGCGAGAGGAGGGGAGGAGGGCGAGGAAGGAGGAGGTGAGAGAGGGGAGAAAGTGAGGGGCCACTTTTTGCTACTGGCTGAGGAGAGCTAAAAACTACAAGCCACACCCACACCCACAACACACATACAGTCACCCACACCAGCCCCACCTGTGCCGACCTCATCCAGAAGCACCAGGGAGCGGGAGCTGGACTCCAGGCGCAGCGCGGAGATGCGGCGCAGGTGGCCAGAGAAGGTCGACAGGCTGGCGCTCAGGCTCTGCTCGTCGCCTGCTTGGGAGGGAGGGAGGGAGGGAGGGAGGGAGGGAGGGAGGGAGGGAGGGGCGGGCGGCAGGTGGCGGCAGGTGGCGGGCACCGGAAGGGAGGCAAGGGGGCACACACACAGCACAGGCGCACAGTGGCGTTGAGCGGGAGTGACGGCAGTTCGAGGGGTTTGTGGTGCAACCACCACCCTGGAAGCCCATGCACAAAAACAATGAGCTGCCTGCACTATCCGCAAGCTGGGCTGTCTGTGCCTGCCATGCAGCCTGGCCTCAGTGAGCAACGCATTGCGGGATGCAGCGCCCAGCGGCACCCACCTATGTCTGCCAGCACGGCGTCGAAGCAGGGCAGGCGCACGGGCGCGATGGCAGGCACCGGCAGCCCGCACTTGGCGGCCAGCACAGCCAGGCCCAGAGCCTTCAAGGTGGCTGTCTTGCCGCCCGTGTTGGGGCCTGTACCAGTGACAGAAAGGGGAAGTGAGTGAGGTAGAGACAGGATATGATACAGCGGCACAGCAGGCAAGCAACAGACTTGGCAGCTGGTACCACAATGTGCAGCAGGCCTGTGCCCCGTCTGTCGTCTGTCCACCAGCAATCACCAGGACACTGTCTGTGAGGCGCTGGCAAGACGACTGGCTTCAGCAAGTTGGCAAGTGGGCAGCGGGGCAGGCTGCCAAGCATGCAAGAAGCAGGCCGACAGCAGGCGCGCAGCAGCCAGTCAACCTGTGATGATAACAGCTCTCGTCTGCGGCTTGACAGTGACATCTATAGGCTGAGGGTCAGGAGGCAGCCCCGCATCCGCCACCGCTTGCGCCGCCGCCGCCGCCGCCGAGGTGTCCTTGCGGTTTGAGAAGCGGCGGGCGGTACCGCTAGTTGTGCTGTACCGCCGCTTGTCCCGCTCCAGGTTCTCTCGGGCCAAGAGATGCTCTCCTAGGAGCAAGGGGTGCCTGCACTCATTGCAGGGTGCGGTGCAATGTGGCGCAGGGTTGGCAGTCGAATATGAAGAGAATGTTGAAGTGGGACGGCTCCAACTAAAGCTGGTGGTGGGTTTGAGCGGTGCTGACAACAATGACACAGAAGCGGTGGCCAAGCAGCAGACGAAGGAGCAAGGACGCCTGCAGTGACAGCAACCCTGTAGCAGCAGTACACAGCAACAGCTCCAGGGCATGCGGCTGGCACATGAAGGCATTGCAGTGAAGGCTTCGCGGCAGGCGCGCAGCACAAACAATAAAAGAATAGAGAGGAGAGGCACCTGAGTCGTCGAAGGTACACGTAGTGCCTCTCAGCATCGTCCATTGCCGCCCTCTCCTCCACGTCCTCCTCATCGCCCTCCTCCTCTTGCTCATCCCCTTCTGCCTGCCCCTCCATCCCAGCTTGTTGCGCCGCCGCCGCAGCTGCTGCCTTGCTGCCGCCGCGTGCCTTTCCGGTCTTGGGGAAGGGCACCAGCTCTGGCAGTACACCTCCGATCCACCGACCATACCGTGCCTTTGCTGCCACCGTGTCTAGCCACACCACCTGGGTGCCATGGCAAGCAGGCAAGAAGGGAGGGGGATCAAGGGAGTGGTAGAAGGCTTGAAAGCGATGCAGCTGAACAAGCCAGCATGCACGCATCGGGTCCAGCACGCAGGCCCAGATTTGCAGCAGCAGCGCCATAAGTTGAAATCCCAGCGTTAATGCCAGCCTGGTCCTCGTGTATTGAGGTGCAGGCCAGGAGTGCTACTTCACACATGCATGCACCTCCCACACCACACACAATCTCCCCACAACCAGCCTAGAAAATCCCTTGCGGCACGCGTCTTGACCCTCCCTCCAGCCTCTCTTTCAATGCCTGCCGCCAACAAACCGCCAGCCGCTCATCCCCTTCACCCGCCCACCCATGCTCTTGGGCCCTCACCTTGTCCAAGCTGGCCTGCAGCTCAGCATGCGCGTCAGCCACCCGCCCCGTCAGCACCCACAGCACCGCCTCCTCCGCCCCGTACAGCTCGCCCCGGGCAGCCGCCAGGTCGTTGTTGAGTTGTACCGCTGCGGGGGGCTCGATGTACCTGCAGAGAGGCAGAGGTGGTACTGCAGTTTTTGTATTTGTACAGGCTCGACAATCAACACAGCAGGCTCGTGGCAGGAAGGGTTCAAGGTTCAAGGTTTGATGTTGATGTGCGACATGGCTCTTAAGGCTCAGAGCACACAGCCACAGTATCCTGTGCTGTGCTGCGTGTGCTGTGACGTGTCGTGCTGTGCTGTGCTGTGCTGGGTGAGCAGATGGCGGCAGATGGCGGCAGTGACAAGCCTGCTGAGGTGGCTGATGGCAGCACAGGCAGCAGCCAGCAGCCCTCACTCACCAGGAGCTTCCTCCAGGGCCGCTGCCCAGCAGGATACCCTTGGGGGGTCCATCAGGGGAAGAGGGTACCGCCACACACATGCGGCCTCCCTGCTCAGTGACCTCCCCGTTGTAGCCCTGAGTGGGGGGTTATGGGGGGGGAGGCAACAAGTGCACCTAGATATTGACACACTTGGGTTGATTGATCGGTACTGAAACGAGCATTTCCAACAAAACGTCTGGACTGCTGATCACGTTACGATCGATCGATAAGTAGGCGCATGCGCAAGTCAGCACCGGATCGGTCACAGGCATCAGCCACGCCAACACACAAGCAGCTTCAAAACCTCTCTCAGAATGTGTCCTACGCTTCAACAAAGCTTAGATCCACCCACTATGGAGGTTTGCAATGCACAGTGAGCCCACCCACACATGTCAGTCATACCTTGAGTATGCCCCGGATGCGGCCCTCCAGCGTACGCAGCCGGGTGCGTGCGCGCTTCACCGCGTCGCTGGCAGACTCCCTCACAGCCCCGCCCTCCTCTATCGACGATCCGATGGCTCCAGCCAGCTCTGGCATGGTGGCTATGGTCTGTGGAGGGGGGGGAAAGGGAGGAAGGAGGAGCAGTGGGAGGAGTAGACAAGGGTGGCGGCGGAGGCGAGGGTGGTGATGGCATATTTTGGGCGAATTTCAGCAGGTCGAAGGAGCAGCCGGTGACACATGTGCAGTAGGAGGAAGGAGGGAGAAAGAAGAAAGAAGCAGGAGGAAACAGGAAGGAGGAAGCGTGCACAATTGTTTGGCGCAGCAGTGCACGCCACAGCGCAGTGCAGCACAGCGCGGCAGCCAGTCTGCTGCCCCTGCAGCCACCGCCCACCTTGAAGGCTTCTGTCACGGGGTGCAATCCTTCGTAGCCTGTACCCTCTGCCTCCCTGGCAGCTGCCTTCACAGCCCGCTGCAGCTTTGCAGCACCCACCAGCAGCGAGGCCACCGCCTGCAGTGCTGTGCCGCTCAGCATGCCGCCACGTGAGGCGCGTGTGAGGGCCTGGCCGCACTGCAAGACAGAGGAGGGAAGGGAGGGCGGCAGGTGCAACTGCTGTGTGTGCTACGAGTGCATGCTGCAGAGGCCTGGGCAATGTGACCGGCAACACATCGGGGTTAGAGGAAATTTAGTTTGATGCAAACGCCGCCGATGCTGCAATAGCCAGCAAGCACAAACCGCTCCCCGCAGACAGTACCAAAAGCCTGCTCAAGGTCGCCTGCCCCTCTCCACTTTCCAAACAGTAACAGCAAGCAAGCAAGCAAGCAAGCAAGCAAGCAAGCAAGCAAGCAAGCAAGCAAGCAAGCAAGCAAGCAAGCAAGCAAGCAAGCAAGCAAGCAAGCAAGCAAGCAAGCAAGCAAGCAAGCAAGCAAGCAAGCAAGCAAGCAAGCAAGCAAGCAAGCAAGCAAGCAAGCAAGCAAGCAAGCAAGCAAGCAAGCAAGCAAGCAAGCAAGCAAGCAAGCAAGCAAGCAAGCAAGCAAGCAAGCAAGCAAGCAAGCAAGCAAGCAAGCAAGCAAGCAAGCAAGCAAGCAAGCAAGCAAGCAAGCAAGCAAGCAAGCAAGCAAGCAAGCAAGCAAGCAAGCAAGCAAGCAAGCAAGCAAGCAAGCAAGCAAGCAAGCAAGCAAGCAAGCAAGCAAGCAAGCAAGCAAGCAAGCAAGCAAGCAAGCAAGCAAGCAAGCAAGCAAGCAAGCAAGCAGCAAGCAAGCAAGCAAGCAAGCCAAGCAAGCAAGCAAGCAAGCAAGCAAGCAAGCAAGCAAGCAAGCAAGCAAGCAAGCAAGCACAGTCCAGCACACACTGCGTGATCTTTGCCTTTCTGTCTGCTTGCCTGCGCGGTCTGGATGCCTCCAAAATCCAGGTCCCCGGCATACTCTGCTTCGAGTGCATCGACAGCTCCAGTCTCTCGGATGGCGGCAGCGCTCAGAGCGGCGGTAGGTGGCGGCCTCAGCGAGGCACAGGCCTGCTGGCCCAGGGTCGTTTGTGTGAAGGTGGCCACCTGCAGCAAGAAATAAAAAAAGCAGTTTTGGTTTGGCGTCAGCTTTAAGTTCAACTTCTGCATGTTCTATGCCTTCTTTTCGTTTGAATACGGGTTGGATGAGTGGCATTTGCTGAAAGCGTGGTGGCAGGTGGCCGGTGCAGGAGGACAGCGGCAGAAGCACTAAGTATCTGCGGCAATTTCCTTCGGCGGCGGGCGGCACTTGCCTGGCTGCACAGCCGCCCCCAGTCCAGCATCCTTAGCGTGGCCTGGGCGGCAGGACCCAGTTCCTCGTCCCCATCACCCCATTCCGCCCCTGCGCTCTGCTTCTTGGCTGTTATTTGAGCTACGGGGCGTGCGCTGCCGCCAGCCGCTTGCCGCCACCGTTGCGACGGTGGGGCGGCGGCAAGGCTACATCGCGCCACTGGGATCGACCTGGGTCCCTGGTGCGAGGCAATGACGTGCAGAGCGGCGCAATTTGTTGCTGGGTGGCGGCAAGCCGGGAGGCGAGTGGCGCCACAGCCAGCCATTCTGCGCGCCCGGTGCTGAACAAGAAGGTACTGACGGGAGACGATGCGCCGGGCTCGCCGATGGCCAGCCGAATTGGCAGAGCGGGAGGCGGCATCGTCAGCAATGCATGCCACCGCCTCTTGCTACATTCCACCCACTGCCTGCCTTCCAAAAGACTAAAGTATGTTTACAAGTCATGACCAATATGTCAACCAGAGTGAGTCCTTGGGAGGTTGATGACCACACCTATCAACCTGTATTGTTTTGCTGCCATCTGCACAGCATTCACATGCTGCTGTGGCGGTGGTGGGGGCGGGCGCAAGGTTTCACAAAAGCCTCACCACCGCCGTGTGAACAGTAGCACAGCTGCAACGGCTGCCACAGCAACCCCCGCTCCCGCCATCACGCTGCAGGCACAACAAGGAGGGGCAAGTTAAAGCACTTGCCTGCATAAACATCCATTCATCCTACAGCTTACAGCAGCAACTCGCCCAGCGCATTTCGCGCTTTCAGCCAGCTGCCAGCTATACACGAGCCTTGCAGCCGCTACCCTGAGATCGAACGAGCAAAAGGGCAGTCAGTGCACACCTGCCAGGATGCTCCTGCACCCACACACTCCACTCCGGCAGCCTTGCCTCCAGCCCGGCTCGGGCGGCGCTGGCCGCCTCGCTGGCCGCTGCAGCAGGGACAGCAGTACATTCAGCGGTACACACACAAAGAGTGGCTCAGAAAGTGGGTTTACGCAAGACTGCAGTGCACCCTCGCTCACACACAGAAAGGACAGCTCGTGCGCCCGCCAGCAGGCTATTCATGCACAGCAGCGGGCAAGGGGCATGTGAGCTGTCTACGTCGCTCTGCAGCTGCTGTGCTTTGCAGACGCGTGGACTGTACACACATCCACCAGCACCTATTAAGCGCCACTGCTCACCTGCAGCCGCGCCCTTTGCGGCGGCGGCAGCCTGCTCGGCAGCAGCGGCGGCCTTGGCATGCAGGTCGGCGGCTGCCGCCACCGCCGCCTCCTGCACCGTCTGCCCCTCCTCCATGCCGCCGTCTGTCACAGTGGCGGTGGCAGAAGCGGGCACAGGCGCAGTGTCGTTCGGCACCTTATCATCACGCGAGTTCCTGCCAGCTGCCGCAGCAGCGGTCCCGGAGGTGGCCACGGCAACCGCGGCTGCGCCCACCGCCGCCTGGGCCCCCTCTGCCAGCACCGCTTCGTGTCTCTCCTCCTCCGCCTTAGCATCCACCGTCTGCTTCCCTGCTGTGCCCAGCTGGGCCGTCGTGCTGGAAGCAGAGCCCGACTCCCTCTGCTGTCCTTCGTGGGGCGGCCGGGCCGCAACGCTGGCGTAGGAGGCATGGGAGGCCTCTGTGCTTGGAGTGACCAGCTGAGCTGCCGTGCTGGAAGCGGAAGGTGCCTCCCCAGCTTCCCTTGCTGGCGCCGGCCGGGCTGCAACACTGGCGTAGGAGGCAGGTGTGTCCTCCTCCTGCACCTCCCCAGCCAGACGCGACCGCATCACAACGCTGCTGTCGGAAGCGGGCGGCGCGGCGGATGAGGCTGGCGGCGGCGCTGGCGACCTGGCGGTGGACAGAGTGTTGCTGTCGGCATCAAAGTCAAGGTCGAGCGTGGGCAGCGAGCGCCCCTGCGTCAAATCGCTGGCAGGCTGAGGGCCCGCGGGTGCAGCTTGCGCTGCAGGCAGCAAGGAAAAAAGAGCGTGGCATTGGTGAGGAGCGAGATGGGGATACAGCTGCACCAGCAACAGCTGCTTCGTTGGGAGGCGGGGAACACGACCAGGGAAGAGGACAAGGGGTGCAGTTTCTCAACTTTCACTGTTTCAGCAGTACGTTAGCCGCTGTGCTGTCCCTCGAGGATGGCAAACTTTGCTTGAGCGGCTATTATAGCGCTCAGAAGTTTTTTTGGCTGAGGAGGTATGCAGTCCGCACCTGCTGGGGCCAGCGTGAGGTGCATGGAGGTGCCGCTCCTCATGGTTTCCATTACGTCATCCAGCGCGTCGCCCACAGCCACGGCCGCCGCCGCAGCCGCCGCCACCGCCGCCGCGCTTTCTTTTCGGAACGCCGCCGCCCGCTCCGTGCCCACGGTACCTCCCATGCTCTCGGCCTCCTCGGCAGCCCACTCGGCGGCCTCTGCTGCCGCAACCGCCACCTCAAAGGCTCGGATAGCAACCTCCTCTGCCGTGCCGGCAGCAGATTCAGCCGCCGCGGTCTCTTCCTCTGCGGCTTCCTCTGCAGCTGCCTCCTCCTCTGCTGCCTCCAGCTCTGCCGCCGCTGCTGCCTCGGCTGCCGCGTCTACCTCTGCTGCGGCCTGGGCTGCAGCTGCCACCGCTTCAGCCTGCTCACGAAGGGAGTCTGTGGCAGCACCTACTTGCTCCCTGGCTGCCTCGGCCTCCGCTGCAGCATCCGCCACTGCTACTGCCTCTGCCGCCGCCTCCACAGCTGCAGCCTGCTCTCGCATGGAATCAGCAGCAGCGGCGATTTCCTCACCGGCTGCTTCGGCCTCAGCTGCCGCGTCCGCCTCTGCTGCCGCCTCCGCTGCTGCTTCAACAGCCGCAGCCTGCTCGCGCAGCGAATCGGTGGCAGCGACTAGTCGCTCACTTACTGCCTCGGCCTCGGCCGCTTCAGCAGCTGTGTCAGGCTCCAGTGCTGCCTCTGCCGCCGCCGCTGCCGCCGGCCCTGTTTGCTCACGCAGAAAGTCAGCTGCAGCATCAGCAGCAACGACGGCTTCCACCGTTTCTTTGCCAGGCGCAACTGCACTAGCTGCACTTGCAGGATCCTCTTCACCCAACTCGCACCCGACTGCAAGGGGTGCGTGAGGAGGAGCAGAGTGAGGACAGGAAGGACAGGCCCTCCTGTAAAAGGTTTTGCAGGGTTGGCCAGAACTCCTGGCTGCCCCTCTTGTGTGCTGCATCCGGTGATTGGCTGTTGGAGGCTGGCGGGCCGTTGTGAGCGGGGCCAGAACACAAACATCCACAAGTAAGCAGTGCTCAGCGTGACAGGTGGCACGGCAGCGGCCCACAGAGTGCCGCACCTGTATTGCTGCCCTGCTCTGTACCGCTGCCTTGGTACTGCGAGTCCGCGTAGTCTCCGACGTTGCTGCCCACGCTTGCTGCCTGGATGTCGCGATCAGTGCCGCACACTGCAACCGGGGACGGGGGTGGGCTCATCAGCTGGGAGCCAAAGCATGCGGCAGCAGCAAGGCGTAGCAAAGACGCCAAGTTGAGGGTGGCCAAGTGTACCAATTGATTATCAACTTTCGCTGTTGCGTAGTGCCTGCGGTGGCGGCAACCTGCAGCACATCCGGTGCAAGAACCGGCCTGCCCGCCTCCAGCAGCAGCGGCCAGGAAGCCCACCTGAGACCGCCGAATCCACCTCGCTGGCAGCTGCAGGGGAGGACGCCACACTGCCAGCGCTGGCAGCGCCGGCAGCACTGGCAGCTGCCGCATGCACCACCGGTGCTGCTGGCGAGCCACCGCTGCGTGCTGCCGGCTTGTTGCGCGGTAGCCGAGAGGACTGATCCAGAATCGACTTGCCCTTGTCTGCATCAAAACAGGAACAAGGGGAGAGGGTACAAGGGCCAGGACGCGACAGCAGAAGGTGAGTTAGCACGAGCGGGCAGGCAGGCAGGCTGGCAGGCAGGCTGGCTGGCAGGCAGGCTGGCTGGCAGGCAGGCAGGCTTCACATTCTGGCAGCTGCTGCCTGCAACTTGCAAAGCTCCGCCCAATCCCATTCTAGCTGGGCCTTAGCTGGTAAAAGCACCGAAACCACTGAGTTGATGTGCACAGCAAATAATAACACACACCGCACCACACCTCACCGCACACCGCACCCGGGTCTCTGGCTCCTGCCCGCAGCAGCACGCCCTCCACATCGCTCTGCTCAAACTTGCGGGCGACCATCAGCGCCGTCCAGCCGTGCCCATCCTTCATTTCCAGGTCTGCGCCCCTGTCCAGCAGCAGCTGCAGCGCATCCATCTGGCCCTCTCTCGCCGCCACATGCAGCGGGGCCACGCCTGCAACAGGTGCAGAGGTGCAAGATGGTAGAGGGTCAAAAGCAGCAGTCAAAAGCAATGAGAGAGGGCAGAAGGCAGCAGGCAAAAGCGATGAGAGAGGGTTGAACGCAGCAGGCAAAACTGATGAGGGTCAAACGCAGCAGGCAAACCAGGAGGGGCTTTGAGGGTATGCATGTACAGGGACATAATACAAGATCTTCAGAATTCCGGTTGCTGATTCCCAGTGTTTGGGGTCTTTTGCCTGCCAAACAGGGTACGCCCGCCCCCCAACTCTGATCAACATGCAAACACCCACCGCCCCAGCACAGCCGTCCGCTGCAGCACACAGCACGACACCATCTCACACCTGTCTGCACGTTGAATATCTTTTCGCTGAGCAGGCCCGGCTGCGCAGCCAGCGCAGCCTCCATTGCAGCGGTGTCGCCGGCTGCCGCCGCAGCGCACAGCTGCTCCACCGCCTTCTGCTGGGCCGACTGCTTGACCCAGATTGCCTGCATTTTTTTCAAGGCACACGACAGTATGCGCGTTGTGAGCAATCAAACAACTACATTTCAAGACTGCCCAGATTATGGTCACTCTCTAGTCAAGCCTCCTTCAGTACCGCCTGCAGGTGCAGGTGGCGGTTGTGCCGCAGTGCTGTGTGGCTGTCTTAGCCCCTTACAGCTCACCTGAAGGTCTGCCGGCAGCACATCCTTGTGCACCATCTCTGCGACTTCATCACGGCTGACCTGTACAGGGCGGTATGGTGCTGTACAGTGAGGCAGCTGCGGTGCTGCACTGTACGAACAAAAGTGCCAGACAGGGCAGGTACACATGCGACACACACACAAGGTCCAGCCGGCACTGCGGGCAGGCAGGCAGGTAGGCTCTCGTACCTGCAGACCCTGCTGCAGTGCCCAGCGCCAGACCCAGAACGCCTTGTGGTCTTGCTTGGCGTCCAGAGCAGGCTGCAAGGTGGTCGAAGTGGGCAGGCGCCAGTAGAAGTCGATGTGGCCAAACTCGCCGGCAAAATGAGCAGCCAGGGTGGCAAGTGACAGAGGCGAAACAAGGCAAAGCTCCCAGGTGGCAACAGGAATGCGCTGAAATTTAAGGATTTAGTTTGTATGGACTTATTCGGGGGGGGGCATGCATCGCCCAGCAATGCGTTATCACACTCACCAGCGCTCGCTCGGCGCGTTCCTTGGCCAGCACTACAACCCGCCGCTCCTCGCCCAAGCCACGGCTGGAGGTGCCCAAGGCGCCAAGGCCCACCGCAGTGGCGGTCCTGCGGTGTGGTGGTCGCGCACACAGGGCCAGGCAGGCGGGTTTGGCAGGGAGCCGCTAGGAGCAAGCCAGCCCACCAACAGCAGGCAGATGGACCTTGGCTGCGTGCCAGACTCTCGTCAGCGTGCCAGCACACAGCAGCGTGTGGGCTATGGGCAGCCACAAGCAGGGTAGAGACTGCTCTGGCTTCCTTCCAATGATGGCGTTCAGATGTCAGGGGGCATCAGCCAGGGCATCAGGTGCCTTGCGTGGGAAATGGACAGCAAGAGACAATGTGGCTGGGCCTCACCCATGCACGCTTGCGCGCAGCTGCTTCGTGAGCTTGGGAGAGAAGGACAGCTCGGCCTGTGGGTCTGCCGCGAGGCCGTCCCTGAACCAGCCGATCAAAGCGCCCAGGTGGCTCCAGTCCGCCTGCAGGAGCACACAGCACACAAACAGCCGGGCGGTCCAGGTCAGGAAGAACTTGTAGGAGCAAGCTACATCAAGCTACATGGAGAGGAGGCCGGCTAGGGCTGGCCCAGCGGTGCCGACAGGTGGACAAAGATGGCCTCAGCATGTGGCTCCCATGAGCAAGGCAAGGTTGGCGCCAGGCGCCGAACGGGGCCAAGGGAGTAGCGTGGTAAAGATGATGAGCAGGCTGCTGCACCCACCAGCTCAAGTTCGCAGGTGCCAAGAGGGGTGGCCCCGTCAGAGGCCTCATGGCTCTTGGCCGGGCAGTCTGCGAGGCGTGGGACATGTGATGCTGGCAGTCAGGCACACTCAAAGTGAATGTCGTTGTTGCAATGTTGCTCACTCATTTCTGCCTTGACCGATCCCTGCCTTGAACTCCCTGGCTAGCAGAGGGAGCACGCTGGTAAGCAAGCGGATATGTATCCGCTTCGCCCATTGTTCCTCCCGCCAACTCCACCCCTCGGCAGCCACACGCTGCATACCTGTCCCCTTCAGTGCCTCGTGAAATTCCGGCGCTGCGCAGAGCTCCACAAGCAGCGCATCTCCAACAGGTGCCGTGGCTGCGGGTTGGCCGGGTCTGCCAGTTCGGCCGCTGGCGCCACCGCCCGGACCTCGCCGCCCGCCACGGCCACCTCTGCCTCCTCCCGCCGCTGATCTGCTGCCCCTGCCCATCTGAGCGTTGTATGGAGATTGCTGGCCCGTCGCCGCGCCTGGGGTGCAGTGTTTCGGGAGGCGTGAGCAGCGGTCAAGTGCGCTGCGCAGGTAAGGGTGCTGTGGGGTGACAATGCGAGATGTGGCAGTGCCGTGAGGTTTGGGTTCATTTCGCCCGAGCCGTGCAATTTTGCGTACTTCGATGGAGGGCAGGGCAGGCGTGCCATCAACAATCAGCCCGGCACTGCCAGCCATCGATCGAGGGAGCCCAGTTGCCGCAAGCAGAGACTGATCACTGCCTGCCCATAAGCTGATCGCTCGCTTGCAGCGCCGATAGCAGCCAGCCCTGCAGCCATGCAGCCAAGGCCGCAGAGCCACTCGGCCGCTCTAGGGCCGGGTTGCACGGGCCCCAGCCTCGCCAATCCCACGCCACTCGCTTTCGACCAGCAACGCCAGGTCGCCCAGGCGCCCAGCTGCGGTGCAGAGGCGTTCGCCGTGGATCCCGCAGCACTGGCAAACGGCCAGCCGCGCAAACACACGACGTGAGAGTGGGGCGGTCGGTGGCGGGGTGATCAGACTGGAGCGTGAGAGCGTGAGCCCTTTGCCACACTCGTCGATGCACTCTTGTTGCAGGTACCCCTACGTCACCGGCACGAGCGTGCTGGGCATCACATACAAGGATGGCGTGCTGCTGGCCTCGGACACGCTAGGTGCGTGCGTGCGGCGGCCAAACAACGCGCGGTATTCCTACCTCTAATCTCAAAGCATGCCAGCATCCAGGTTCCCAGTCATTGTATGTTGCGGTTGCCATTGTGAATTTCGATTCTGTACCGCAGGCGCGTACGGCAGCACCAAGCGGTACAAGTCGTTCGACCGCCTGCGCAAAGTGAACGAGTCGTGCATCGTTGGTGCTGGCGGCGAGCTGTCTGACTTTCAGTACATCATGAGGTACAGCTCCCGATACAGCAGGCTGCCCCGCTGGCTGTACAGCTGCATGGGGCGTGCACCTGGCATGCTGCAAGGCAGGGGTTGCAGCGGCGGGTTGCCAGCGCCGCCGCTGGTTTGGGTTCTTATGTTGTGTTGAGCCCGTCGTTGCTTCCTATATATCTAGGCCGCCTCAGTGGCACATCCTTTGATGCTCCTTCTTGCCAGACTGTGCCCCCTCCCCGCTCTCGGCTCCCCCTCCTCCTCCCTCACCTCTCCACCCCCTTCACCCTGGACTGTCGTCATCCCATACTTCTCCACCCTTCTCATGCTCCTCTCCTCGTGCCGATTGCAGGCTGCTGGAGGAGTTGAGCGACGACGACTTCTGCATGGATGACGGGCACACCCTGAAGCCAGCCGAAGTACACTCGTACCTCTGCAGGGTCCTGTACAACCGACGCAACAAGTGAGAGAGGCTGGGGCGGGTGTACATACAAAACGAGAGCGGGCGTGCATGATTGGCTGCAGGCGGGGCTGTGGGATGTGGCGGCGGTGGAGAAGGCGGCAGGCACCTGAAGCACCAGAAGAGGAGGGCAGGGCTGCGGCGGCGTTGCAGTAGGAGGTTGGGGCCGGTGGCGGCAAGAGAGGTTGGAGCCATGGCGGCAGCTGTGGATGGGGCCATCTCAAGGGGAGGATGGGTGGGGGTGCCTGGCTGCCCAGCGTGATGACCGCTGTCGCTCGTCCAGCCCTCGCGCATCCTCACCACACCACCGCCACCACCCTCATTCTAACCCCTACCCTCACCCTCACCCTTACCACATCTCTCACCCTCTCCCTTAACCACCACCACCACCCTGACCCCCCCGAACCTCACCCCCCCATCCCGTACCCTCTCCCTCCCTCCTCCCCCCACTGCCTATTAACTCCAGGATGGATCCGCTGTGGAACAGCCTGGTGGTGGGCGGCTTCCATGCGGGCAAGCCCTTCCTGGGCACAGTGGGCATGCAGGGCACCAACTACACAGACGCGCATGTGGCCACCGGTGAGTGCTGGTGGGCTGGAGGCTGGAGGCTGGTGGCTGGGGGCTGCAACGGTCCATGTTGTTGGCTGCCAGTGCTGGCGGCAGGAGCCGTCTCGACCGCTGGTGGAAGGCCAGGGCAGTGCTGCACGCTGGCAGTTCGAATGAGTGTGCGGGCAGGCAGGCAGGCAGCTTCGCCACAGCAGTGGCAGAGTGGGTGGTAGGCGAATTCGCAAGGTGTACCGCCAATGTACCGCCCACCTGTCCCGCCCCGCCCCTGCCCCAGGGTTTGGCAACCACCTGGCGCGGCCGCTGATGCGCGAGCACCACCGGCCGGATATGAGCGAGGATGAGGCGACGGCTCTGCTGCACCAGTGCCTCAAGGTGGGCGGGGGCCAGCTGGGAAGACAGCGCGGCAGGGCAGGGTGGTGTGTCATGTTGTGTTGTGTTGCACAGCGGGGCAGGGCGGTGTGTGGTATGTTGTGTTCACACACTGGGGCCTGGGTGGCAGGGTTGTAGGGCTCAGGACGGTCCACGGGAAAGGTGGGTGGCAGGCATTTGGACTATGCTGCCTTCACCTGGACTCCTGCAGGGGTGGAGCACAGGCAAACACTCTCACTTTCTAAAAGAGGCAGCCGAGAAACAGGGCAGGGTGGCGGCGTGTTCGAGTTGGGGGGTTGGAAGGACACTGGGCATGGGCAGGGGAGGCAAATCAGCAAATGTTGCTGATGCACTGTACCCAGTCTTGTACCGCTGTGCCGATATACTGCTGTACTGCTGTACCGCTGTGCTGTTGTGCCGCAGGTGTGCTACTACCGCGACAAGAACAGCATCAACAAGTTTACCATTGCCAAGGTTTCGGCAGAGGGGGTCACCATCAGCGGTGCGTGGCTAGCCCCTGCCTGTCTCCATCTCCTGCCTTCTCCCCTGCCTGCTAGCTTGCTTGCTTGCCTCCTTCTCCTGCCTGCTGCCTGTGGCCACATGCTGCAAGGCCGCAGCGGTTGCATGCAGCACGCTGTTGTGCTTGCGGTTGCGGCTACGCGCCTGCATAACCGCCGGATGGCTTCAAACCTCTTCAACCCTGCCTGCTGCTCGCTGCCCCATCCCTGCAGAACCATTTGCGCTGGAGACGGAGTGGAGGTACAAGCTGTTTGAGAACCCTGCGGCAAACGCGGCGGGCGCGTGGTGACGTGAGGAGGACGGACGGCAGCGCTGTTGTGGTGCACACACTCTACACACACACGAGGGCCCCTCACAGGAATGGGTCTGTAACTTGACGCTTCGGCAGGTCAACATCAGGGATGGAGCTGAAAGGGCAGGCGACTCAGGTCGTTGCCTCTGTAAACCGAACTGTTGGGCTTCACGAATGGCTCACGCAATGGATGGCCCACGCAGGGGTGTTCCTGGCTAGCCATGGCCATTTCGAGTGGCTGTTCTGCAAGTGTCGCCTCAAGGCGGACCTGGTCGAGCATGTGTTGGTCGTTGAGTGGCTATTCTGCATGCGCTTTTGCTGTCAGCACACTGCCAAGGGGGGGCAAACGGAAGGCCTCCTGGCACCCCTGTGGTGGCAAGCGATTACAGCAGCGTTTGCACTGTCTTGAAGCAAACAGAGTTTGATCTTTCCTGCAGCTCAAGGCTCTGCCGGCCCAGTATCTGCTGCTTCAATAAGTTTCACATGCGGCGGTCCCTCATGCCAACACAGCTCTGCAGCCTCGGGGCTGGCCAGCCAGCGCTGCTCAAACGCAGCGTACTCCTCCTCGCTGACTCCAACAGCTCGGCAGAACCGCTCAGTCGTCTCTGCCAGCTTGCTGGTGTTCAGCTCAGGCTCTGCTCGCTCCAGCTGTAGGCACCGGATGAAGGCCATGCGCGCACCAAGCTTCCACATGCTAGCCCAGAGCCGTGGGCCGCAACAAGGGGCTAGCAGCATTGCCGCTGCACATTAAAGAGACACAGCGCTGGGTGGAGGGGCTCTGGGACTAGCAGCTCCTGCTGGGCGTGCAGTGGAGGACAGCAGGCACCAGAAACATTAATGCCCTGCACACCCACCTGGGCTGGCATACCCATACCACTCTGTCAGGGCCGCCACACGGCATTGAAACTTGGGTGCTTCAAGCTTAAGTTGCGCAAGCTGCGGCGAGCGCATTAGCACTTTCTGTGCTTGCTGTACTGAGCAGCCATACAGCTGCTGCAGGGCTCTCAAGTTGGTGGCCAGCCGCTCAATGCCGCAACCAAATGAACTTGGTGAACGCCGTAGCAGGTCCTGAGCAGCGGCTGTGCTGCCCATCAGCTGCTCCACCCCGCCGAACACATCCCTGATGGTGGCCTCAGGTAGTTGCAATGAACCCAAGCGGGTCATGAAGCGCCGCTTGTCAGCAGGCTGAAACTCTCCTACAGCTCAATGAAGCGGGGCATACATTCAAATAATAATGGAAGCACTGCGCATATCATACACGCTTGCAAATCACTCACCCAGCAGTGACTGGAGCAGGTTCCAGCGCGGCCTGATGTGCCGCTCAAGGTCGAGCTCCAGTAGTTCAGCCAGGTATGGGAACAGCTTGCTGACCTCAGCATCCGACAGCTCAAACAGGCGCTGCATGCCTGACAACCGGGCCCTGTAACACATTTGCAATATAAAGATGACTGTTGCTAGCCGGTCTCCTACGCAACATGCCCGAGGAAGCAGGCAAACAGTAAAAAGGCAGGAGCGGCAGCCAGTCACATGATAGTGTCCTGACTGGTGGTCAACAGGCTGCAAACAGCGCGGCTGTTGACCATCCGCTTAGCCAAGGAAGCCACCGCTGCCTCAGACAGCCTATAGCGCTCTTGCACCCAGAGCCATCGCTGCCGCAATGTGCCACTGCTCCTTCTCAGCAGCGAGGGCTGCTTGAGGCACACTCGCAGTATGTTTGGCCTGCTCAGCTGCAGCATGTCGTCCAGCGCTGCAAACACATCGCCGACGCTGCTGGCTGCCCGCTGGAGAATGCCCGCTTGCCAACGAAGAAACAGGTTCAACTCGGCGACTGAACAGCCGTGTTCACGCAGCACTGCCAGGATTGCTGCACCATTGCTGGCTGACTGCATGTAGGGGCCGCCTTTAGATCGCTCAATAACCCGCTGCACAGTCTCCTCTGTCACGCCCTGCTGCAGCAGCATCTGAATGCGAGCAAGCCGCTCCTGCGCCGTCAGCTGGCTGTGGAAGTGTCGGTCCCCAACTGCCTGCGTGTCATACTGCTGGCTGACCTGCAGCAGGCGCAGGACAGCACTGCTGCTGGGTTTGGTGCTGGGTGCCAAATCGGGGCCCGTTGCTGCCCCGCTCTGCCAAAGCCGCTGCTGCCAGGCTGCAGCCAAGCCGAGCGTGGCAGTGCTTGGAGCATGGACACTGCAAGACATCAGTGTGCATGAAGTTGAGCGTCTCTTTGCTGGCATGGCAAGGCTCAACACATCAGCACAAACCTCCCAGACACATTGCGCCGCCGCCGCTCCCGCCTCCCGGCGCCCTCGTTCCTGTGCAGTCCTCCCGGCTTGCAATGGGTTTTGTGTAACTCACCCGCTGCACTCGATCAGCTGCGACACGACCAGCGCAGGGCAACCAGACAACGTGGAGGCCAGACATCTCCTGCGCAGTGCAGCCACTGCACGCAAAGCAGAATGCATGGCACGTGCAGATGGAAGCGAGAGACGGTTCAGCCCGGTCAGATTAGTAAGATGGGGCGGCGGCGACAGCTCAGCGGCGGGAGATCGGCGCCTGTCATGGACTTGGTCAGGCTTTTCAGTAGGTTACGAGAGCGGCAGATCACTCCCCAGCCATCATGAAGCGTTGCAAAAGTCCCTTTGGCCCTGCTATGATTAAACTTGGACAGCTGCGGAATGGAATGATGTAGATTGGTTGTTGAATGGCCATTCTGCATGCGCCTTTGCTGTCAGCAGACCGCCAGCGGCGCGCAGGCGAGGGCCTCCTGGCAACCTGTGGTGGCAAGCATATACAGTAACGTTTGCAATGTCATGAAACAAAAAGGAGTTTGATCTTTCCTGCAGCTCAAGGCTCTGCCGGCCCAGTATCTGCTGCTTCAATAAGTTTCACATGCGGCGGTCCCTCATGGCAACACAGCTCTGCAGCCTCAGGGCTTGCCAGCCAGCGCTGCTCAAACGCTGCATACTCCTCCTTGCTGACTTGAACAGCCTGGCAGAACCGCTGAGTCGTCTTTGCCAGATCGCTGGTGTTCAGCTCAGGCGCTGCTCGCTCCAGCCGTAGGCGGCGGATGAAGGCCATGCGGGCTCCCAACAACCACAAGCTAGCACAAAGCTGCCGGCCGCTACCGGGAGCCAGCAGCATTGCCGCTGCACAGTGAAGGGTGCAGCGGTGGACTGGCAAGGCCTCGGGTGTTGTGACAGCAGGCACCAGAAACATTGCTGTCTGCCCTGCACACCCACCTGGGCTGGTATGCCCATACCACTCTGTCAGAACCGCCACGCGGCACTGGAACTTGGGCGCTTCAAGCTTGAGGTGCGCAAGCTGCGATTCGCGCAGCAGCACCCTCTGTGCCTGCTGTTCTGAGCAACCATACAGCTGCTGCAGGGCACTCAAGTTCGTAGCCAGGCGCTTTATGCCGCCACCTATTGACTTCGGCGAACGCCGCAGCAGGCTCTGAGCAGCAGCTGTGCTGCCCATCAGCTGCTCCACCCCTCTGAACACACTGCTGATGGTGGCCTCAGGTATCAGCATTGACTCGTTGGAGCCAAAAATGAAGCGCCGCTTGTCGGCAGGCTGAAACTTGCCTGCACACACACGCAGTTGAAGGAAATCAGGGGCCACACAGACGTATGCTTACTGCCGTGCGAGTTAACGCATGCTCGCAGTCCACTCACCCAGCAGTGACTGGAGCAGGTTCCAGCGTGGCCTGATGTGCTGCTCAGGGTCGGCCTCTAGCAAATTAGCCAGGTAAGGGAACAACTTGCTGACCTCAGCATCCGACAGCTCAAACAATCGCTGCAGGCCTGACAATCGGGCCCTGCAGCACATTTGAAATATGCAGGTTACTGTTGCAAGCCGGCCTTCTACGCAACATGCTTGAGCTGGCAGCCAAACAATAAAAAGGCAGGAGCGACAGCCACTCACGTAACGGTGTCCTGGCTGTATAAGAGGAGGCTGCAAACCGCGCGGCTGTTGACCATCCGCTTAGCCAATGAGGCTACTGCTGCCTCAGACAGCCCATAATGTGCTTGCAGCCAGGCCCAGCGCCGCCGCAAAGTGTCACTGCTACTTGCCAGCATTGGGGCCGATTTGAGGCACACTCGCAGTAACTGTGGCCTGCTTAGCTGCAACATGTCTGCCAGGGCTGCAAACACATCGCCGATGCTGCTGGCTGCCCGTGCAAGAATGCCTGGTTGCCACCGCAGCATGAGGTTTATGTTGGCATCTGAGAAGCCGTGTTCGCGCAGCACTGACAGGATTGCTGCACCCTCACTGGCTGACTGCATGTAGGGGCCACCTTTAGATCGCTCAATCATGCGCTGCACAGTCTCCTCAGTCACTCCCTGCTGCAGCAGCATTTCAATGCGAGCAAGCCGCTCCTCTGCCGTCAGCTGGTGGCAAAAGTGCCGGTCCCCAGCTGCCCAGGTGTCATACTGCTGGCTGAGCTGCAGCAGGCCTTGAGCAGCAATGCTGCTAGACCTGGTTCTGGGTGCCAAATCCGTGCCCGTTGCTGCCCCGCTCTGCCACAGCCGCTGCTGCCAGGCTGCAGCCAAGCCGAGCGTGACAGTGCTTGGAGCATGGGCACTGCAGGACATCAGTGTGCATGAAGTTGAGCGTCTCTTTGCTGGCATGACAGGGGTCCATACAACACAAATCTCCCAAACACCCAAACACCACCGCCCTTCGCTGCTCCCGCCTCCCGGCGCCCTCGTTCCTGTGCAGTCCTCCCGGCTTGCAATGGGTTTTGTGTAACTCACCCCTTACAGTCAATCAGCTGTGAAACGGCCTGCGCCGGGGCAGACAGCGCGGAGGCCAGACATCTCCTGCGCAGTGCAGCCACTGCACGCCAAGCAGACTGCATGGCACGCGCGGATGGAAGCGAAAGACGGTTCAGCCCGGTCAGATTATTATTATGGGGCGGCGGCGACAGCTCAGCGGCGGGAGATCGGCGCCTGTCATGGACTTGGTCAGGCTTTTCAGTTGGTCACGAGAGCGGCAGATCACTCCCCAGCCATCATGAAGCGTTGCAAAAGTCCCTTTGGCCCTGCTATGATTAAACTTGGACAGCTGCGGAATGGAATGATGTAGATTGGTTGTTGAATGGCCATTCTGCATGCGCCTTTGCTGTCAGCAGACCGCCAGCGGCGCGCAGGCGAGGGCCTCCTGGCAACCTGTGATGGCAAGCGTTTACAGTAACGTTTGCAATGTCATGAAACAAAAAGGTTTGTTTGATCTTTCCTGCAGCTCAAGGCTCTGCCGGCCCAGTACCTGCTGCTTCAATAAGTTTCACATGCGGCAGTCCCTCATGGCAACACAGCTCTGCAGCCTCAGGGCTGGCCAGCCAGCGCTGCTCAAATTCAACGCACTCCTCTTTCCTGACTCTAATAGCCCGGCAGAATCGCTCAGTTGTATCTGCCAGCTGCTTGGTGTCCAGCTCAGGCTCCGCCCGCTGCAGCCGTAGGCGGCGGACGAAGGCCATGCGTGCACCAAGCTTCCACATGCTCGACATTAGCTGAGCCGCGAGAAGGGGCCAGCAGCATAACAGCTGCACATGGAAGGAACACAGCGCTAGGTGAAAAGGGCTCTGGGACTAGCAGCTCCTGCTGGGCATGCAGGGAAAGACAGGCCCCAGGCACCAGGATCATTGCTGTCTGACTTGCACACCCACCTGGGCTGGTATGCCCATACCACTCTGTCAGAACCGCCACGCGGCACTGGAACTTGGGCGCTTCAAGCTTGAGGTGCGCAAGCTGCGATTCGCGCAGCAGCACCCTCTGTGCCTGCTGTACTGAGCAGCCATACAGCTGCTGCAGGGCACGCAGGTTAGTGGCCAGGCGCTCGACGCCAGTGCTCCATAAATTTGGGGAACGCAGCAGCAGGTCCTGAGCAGCAGCTGTGCTGCCCATTAAGTGTTCCACACCTCTGAACACATCCCTGATGGTGGCCTCAGGTAGTTGCAATGGACCCGGGCTGGTCATGAAGCGCCGCTTGTCAGCAGGCTGAAACTCTCCTACAGCTCAATGAAGCGGGGCATACAGTCATACCGATGCAAGCGCATCGCATACCACACATGCTCGAAGTCCACTAACCCAGCAGTGACTGGCACAGGTCCCAGCGAGGCCTAATTCGCTCCTCAGGGTCAAGCTCCAGCAGAAGAGCCAGGTAGGGAAACAGCTTGCTGACCTCAGCATCCGACAGCTCAAACAGGCGCTGCATGCCGGACAACCGGTTTTTGCACGGTTGCAGAAGCACACCGCTGGGAATGCCGGCAGTTAGTATGACACACGCTTGAAAACGCAGCCAGCAGCTAAAGAGGCAGGAGCGGCAGCCACTCACATGATGGCGTCCTGACTGGTGGTCAACAGGTTGCAAACAGGACGGCTGTGGAACATACGCTTCACCAAGGAGGCCACCGCTGTCTCAGATAACCCATAGTGTGCTTGCAGCCAAGCCCAGCGCTGCCGCAACGTGTCACTGCTACTGACCAGCAGCGAGGGCTGTTTGAGGCACACTCGCAGTATCTGTGGCCTGCTCAGCTGCAACATATCGTCCAGGGCTGCAAACACGTCGCTGATGCTGCTGGCGGCCCGCTGAAGAATGTTCGGTTGGCACCGAAGCATGACGTTCAAATCGGCGTCTGAGCAGCCGCGCTCACGCAGCACTGCCAGGATTGCTGCACCATTGCTGGCTGACTGCATGTAGGGGCCGCCCTTTTTGCTAACCACCATTCGCTGCACAGTCTCCTCAAACACTCCCTGCTGCAGCAGCATTTCAATGCGAGCAAGCCGCTCCTCTGCCGTCAGCTGGTGGCAAAAGTGCCGGTCCCCAGCTGCCTGAGTGTCACACTGCAGGCTGAGCTGCAGCAGGCCTTGAGCAGCAATGCTGCTAGACCTGGTTCTGGGTGCCAAATCCGTGCCCGTTGCTGCCCCGCTCTGCCACAGCCGCTGCTGCCAGGCTGCAGCCAAGCCGAGGGTGGCAGTGCTTGGAGCATGGACACTGCAGGACATCAGTATGCATGAAGTTGAGCGTCTCATTGCTGGCATGACAGGGCTCCATACAACACAAATCTCCCAAACACCCAAACACCACCGCCCTTCGCTGCTCCCGCCTCCCGGCGCCCTCGTTCCTGTGCAGTCCTCCCGGCCTACAATGGGTTTTGTGTAACTCACCCGTTACAGTCAATCAGCTGTGAAACGACCTGCGCCGGGGCAGACAGCGCGGAGGCCAGACATCTCCTGCGCAGTGCAGCCACTGCACGCCAAGCAGAATGCATGGCACGGGTGAATGGACGCGAGAGACGGCAAACCCCGGTCAGATCATTATGGGGCGGCGGCGACAGCTCAGCGGCGGGAGATCGGCGCCCGTCATAGACTCGGTGCGGCTTTTCAGTAGGTCACGAGAGCGCGAAATTACTCCCTCACCCATCATGGGGCGGTACATTGAGTCCCTTTGGCTTTGCTTGGTGTTGGTCAGCTGCGGAATGAGAGGGAATTTTGTCCTTTGTGCCCCACCCACCCTTTTTCGTTCCCCATGCACGGCACCGCCTTTGCTGTTGTGTTTGAAGTTAGCCTGTGTCTGATCCTTCCCTTTCAAAAGCCTGAGGCACAGCGATACTGGCTTGCAAGGGTGGCAGACAGCAGGCTCGCTCCTGGCAAGCAGCAAGCGGACCTCCATGTACAACGCGCAGTCACTACCTGATGCAAGACTGCTGGGCAGCTGCCAACTGCTCTTGCCCGCCGCCTGCCTGCACACCTGTGCGCTTTTGGTCTGCCTGCCTAAGAATATTTCTTGCCTTCAGCCTGAGCTGCTGCACGGGTAAGCACACCGGGGCCGCCGTCCTGCAGCCCACACAGGGGCGGCACACAGCGGCTCTATGGCTTACGCTTGGGCGCCAGCCATAGAACAATGAAGCAAATACGGCGCCTATCAGCCATCGGTCGCCGCGATTGCCACATCCTTCAACCCCGACAAGGCCCACTGGCACGCTCACCTTGCTGCTAGCGGCCGCATGCGCATCAGCTGCCTGCTCCCCTTCCTGCCCCTGCTCCGCCTCCCCTTCCTCCTTTTCATGCCAGAAGAACAGCTCACGAACCTCCCCCCGCATTGCCGCATGAATGAACACAAAGCCCAGCACACTCGGCACAATGTACAGCAGGGCAGGCTGCGCAGCCTGCAGCAGCAAGCGGAGCAAACAGGCGCGCGGGTCAGCCAGAGGATACCAGAGAGGCCCTCACAGCAACATGCCACATTGTATCACATCACACTATGCATTCATTTTCAGCAACACACCTGGAACACATTCATCACTACGATGGTCGCCACCAGGCCCGCGGTATATCCGGCAAACGCGCTGCAGCAGCGGCAGAGGCAGAGGCAGGGGTTGACATGACTGACATAGACGGATGTAGCAGTAGTGAGTAAATAAAGTAAGTGAGTAGCCAATCAGGCGCTGAAGGTGACTTTCGACAGCCTCGTTCCACAGCTCCTACGCTGGAGTCGCAAACTGCTGTGCCCTGGTGCAGCCGCCCTCGCCGTAACCACTTGAAACACACAGAGAGCAGGTTGCCAGGCCAGGCAGTACGCACCTGTGGAAGTACCGCGCCTGCTTGAAGTGCCGTACCGCATCGTACCGCAGCAGCAGGGCAACAAAGATGCCTGGGATCACGATGTCTCCCAGGCCCAGCATGGAAAACTGAGCCTTGCCGTCGACTGCAGAGAGAGGGTGGGAAGCAAGGCCAGCGGCGGTTTCAGCGCCTTGGGTTGAGAAAGGCCGTGTGGTTGCGAGCTGGAGATGGAGACGAGCGCAGCCAGTCCAACATTCAGCTGCAAGTGACGCCCAAGAAAGCCGCCGCTGCCGCAAGACAAAACGAGCTAACTGCCAAACGCAACGTGGCAACAAGGATGCCAGCCATGCAACAAGCCACATTGTTCATTCATAAATTATTTGCTGGTCCTCTATATGATGCACATAACTCCAAAGGCAGGACAGCGACCAGCCGAGACTCGGCTAGGCAGCACTCACCAGCGAGGGCGTCGGCGCGGGGGAAGAGCAGCTTGATCGGGGCATCAAAGTTCTTTGCGACGTGCACCATGACGGGCGTGCCAAACACCCAGAAGATGTCTGCAGCACATGATGCATACAGGGGTGAAAGAACCACGGCAGCCGCAAACAGCAGGTGGTGGCAAGCCTTGAAGCCCTCACAATGGACAGTGGCCACGCATCCACGCACGCAGCTTCTTTCGGCAAAGACAGAGCGCAGAGAGGGACGAGGGCGGCCGCAGTGCATTGCCTTTGGATGCCACCAGCTGTCACACGCAGCAACCGCCGGCAGCCAGGCGACCCGCCCACCACACCCTCCCGACCAGTGCAAACTCTCCCCATCACTCTGTTCCACTTGCGCTGCCGCACCGTAGAAGAAGAGGCCGCAGAGCAGGATGACTCCGTTCTGCACGGCTCCCAGCGACAGGTGCTCGATGCCTTGGATGCTGCACACAGACAGCCGGGTAGGGGCATGCGTGCCGTCAGTACAGGCAAGGCACTGTACCACAACGGCGGTACAAAGCAGTACAGCTGGAAGTTTACAAATGCCATGCAGCTGCACAACATGCAGAGCACTGCACCACGGCGGAGGTACACAGCAGTACCGCCTGATGCCATGCAGCTGCAGGTACAGGCGGGGCAGGTCCCGACCATGGCAGGACTGAGGCCGGGGCAGGCCAACACACCAACAGCCAGCTGAGAGCGGCAGTTGCGGGTGGTGCATCCCCGCCGCCCAGCCTGCCTGCCTGCCTGCCTGCCTGCACCCGCACTCCTCCTGCCTGCCACTGATGATGCAATGCCCCGCACCTGAAGGCCAGCCCCAGCACGTTGTTGGCAAACCAGTGCTTGCGGCGGTAGTACCAGACGCAAAAGGCTGAGGCGGGGAGGGAGGTGAGCAGCTCCAGCGGGGTGAAGCTGAAGCCAAGGCCTTCCTGCGCACAGCCAAACAAGGGGCCGGGCAACAGAGACATGAAGGGTGAGCAGGGACGAGCAGAGTGAGAGGGTGAGCAGGGATGTGAGAGATGTGCAAGAGAGGGAAATAGGAAAGGACTGGCCAGACCGTCGGGGGAAGCCGGAGAATCCCACCAAAGCGACCAGCTGAATCTGTCCCACTGCCCGGCCACCCATCCACCCATATTTCCATCCATGCAGCGCGCTCACCTTGAGCACCACAGGTATTGCTGGAATGCGGATCTTCAGCTCCCGCTCGCTCCACCAGGCTGGAAACAGCGGCGTGAGCTGAGGCTCCAGGCTGGCCACGATGGCCAGCATGCCAAGGAACACAAAATACGCTGCACAGGGAGGATCAGGGCAGAGGAGCAGCTGGGACAAGGAACGCAGCAGAGCAGGAAGTCGGCCTGGGCTAGTGAGCAAGCGGCGCAAGCATACTCGCACCACACACACGGGGGGTGGGGGTGGGAGTCCTGCTGCACACGGGGAGTCTGAGTGCCGCTCTGTCCTTCCGCCAGAGGCTCATGCTCATGCTCATGCTCATGCTCACAGCACAGCACAGCGCAGCACAGCACAGCACAGCACAGCACAGCACAGCACAGCACAGCACAGCACAGCATGAGGGAGTTGACTGTTGCGACGCTTGCCAATCATACCTGACAGGATTGCGTTGATGGTTTCCTTGGGCAGGAATTTGAAGGCGAGGTAGAGGGAGAAGAGGACGCAGGAGCCAACGAGCGGGAACTTCATGGCGTCCTGCAGCGGCAAGACAGGGGGAAAGGTATGAGGAACAGGGGCAGGGGAGGAGAGAAGAGAGCAGAGGAATACGCGGTGCGGCTGAGTGTCATGCGAAACAGCGGCGGTTTGACGTTGCAGAGCAAACACCTTCTTTGTCATGGACTCTGATGGAGGATCAGGCTTCAAAGACCGCCAGCTGCCCACGCACACCTGCAGTAAGGTCGGCAAGCACACAGGTCACTCGAGGCGGGTGGGTGGAGCTGCGCCGTTGGCCTTGACGGCGAGCGCTTTGCGTTGCCAGGCAGCGGCTAGCTTCTTGCACGGCTGTCTCACGCACCGTCAGGACCGCTGTGAGCACGATGTTGACGTTGGCAGGCACGTCAAAGACCAGTGGCAGCACTGCAAGCAGCCCAAGAGCCGCATGAGCCCAGGGCGCTGGCAGCCGCGACGCATCGTAGGCCATGGCTTGCAGCGATCGCAATGGACGAGTTGATGGTCGACTTGAAGCCGCTGCGCCGCTTCTGTGCACAGATCCAAGCTGTTTCGATGCAGGAGGATTGAATGGAGGCGCTCCCAGGCTGGTTTTCACTACGTCAGAAATTTGTACTGCTTCTGCCTACAAGCCGTGTTTGGCCCGATTCGCTGCCCCGGCATCCCGCAAACATACCGTCGACCGCACACGGGTCACTGGATCACTTGCCTCGCTGTTCTTTCGAGAAGAAGACACGCTTTGCTACTAGCTGCCTCAACCCCAACATGGACGACGAGCCCGACCTGGAGGTGCACCGGCTGCCGCATTGCCTGCTCGGTGACCACTCACCGCCGGCGCCCACCGGCGGCACCCGCCTGAACTGCGGCGCAACCTTGCCTTGCGATTACCACTCTTCACACACTTTGTCTCTGGAGTGCCTGAAGAGTGTTCTTATCACACCAGCAGGTTTTCAGCGATGACGAGGAGCTGGCGCGGGACACGACGGCAGTGGGGCTGGCAAGCGGACGGGATATCCAGGGCATTCCCTGGCACCTGACGCAGTACACCCGGGAGAGCTACAGGGTGCGTGGGTGGTACTGCCTGTATGTGTTGCAGCTGCTGCCGAATCCTGTGTGCAAATGGGATAGCGCTGCACTGCACAATGATGAGGTCAGCCACTCGAGGCGTTCATGCACTCTGCCTCATGCTGCCCCTTGAGGTGGTACTGTTGTGCTGGTGTACTGCTGCAGCATAGTCGCAACCAGCAGTACAACAACTACATGAACCTGGAGGCGGACGTGGCGGCTGCCAAGCCCGCCGTCGCCGCCGCCGCCACTAAGACCCGCCCGGCGCCCATGTACGGCTTCTACCGCAGCTGGCGGCAGGTCAGCACCAGCATCGTGCACTTCCAGCTGCGCAACCTTGTATGGGCGACCAGCGGTGAGTGGCACGGCTGCTAGCCGTGGCTGAAGCTGGCTAGCAGGCTGGTGCAGAGGGGCTGCTGCAGGGCAGTCTGCCATGCGAGCTTCTTTGCGGTATGCCACGCTGTGGCTGTTGGTCTTCAAACAGTTAGTGCCCCGCCTGCTTTTAAAGTCCAATGGCGTGAGCGACGTGTGGTGTGCGGCGTGTCTTCCGCCCCCTCCCTCCCCTTCCATGTACTGCAGCACACGACGTGTACCACGTCCGTGAAAACAAGGTGCAGCTGTGGAACAGCGTAGCGCAGCGGCTGACGAAAGTCATAGATGTGTCTGGAGGGCCGGGAGGAGGGGTGGCGCCCGGGCTGGGCAAGATACAGCTCTGCACGCTGTGTGCCAAGTGAGTGCTGCTGGACCGTGAGCATTGCAGCTGAGGGGCAGGGTTGGATTCAGGAGCAACAGCGACTGCCGTGAAGGGCGGTGCAGGGTGGGCAGGGTGGGCAGGTGTCTGTTGCAGTCGGGTCCAAGCCACCGCACCGCCTGCTTGTCTGCTCGGTCCTGACATCTGGCCTCGGCCTGCTGTGCCAGCAGCTGTGAGCGCAGCCACCGCTCACCTTGACCTGCCGCCTGTGTGCTGGGTGCAGGGAGGGCCTGGTGGTGGGCGGTGGATTCAGCGGTGAGGTGGTGGCACGGCGGCAGGGGTCACAGGACGAATTTTCTTGCAGGTGAGTTGTGAGTAGTGAGGCCTGTCCTGATGGCAGCCTTGCTTGTTTGCATGGCCTGCGGTGCACCAAAACAGCAAGTGTGGCGTGATGACGATGATGCCGCCCTGCAACCTTGCACTGCACTGAATGTACCCTGCACCGCATTGTATGCATGCCCGCATTGAACCTGTTCTGCCCTGTTGGTCTGGGACACCGCATCGCCGCCGTCACTGTGCTGTGACGCAACTCGATGCGCTGTGCTGTGCTGTGCTGTGCAGCATGCGGGTCACCCACAGCGACAACGGCATCACCAATGCAATCGAAATCTACCGCCCTGCGGCCGCACAGGTGTGGAACAGCTTGCTTCAGCCTCACATCGACCGGTTGCCAGCCCGCGCTTGGCTGGCTTGTGAGAGGCACCCACACAGGCAGCAGTCCTGCCAGCCTGCCTGCCTGCCTCGGCCTGGCTCGCTATGGCGCCTTCGTGTGTGCTGTGCTGTGTGTACTGTGCTTTGCCTGCTGTCGCTTTGAGCGCCTACTTGGCTACCTTCCCACGGCGGCACGGCTGGCATCCCTCCCTCCTGTGCAGGTCCGGGTGGTGTGCAGCAACAATGATGACTTAGTGCGGGCCTATGATGCCTCCACCTTCCAGCTTGTCAGGTGGGCTGCTCACACGCTGCTCCTCGCAGGCTGCCCATCAATTTTGTTCCTTTTCCAGTGTGTTCGTTCATCCTGCCCATCAATCCGGCATCCTAGCTCTCGCATGTTTTGCACACTGCTGCTCTTCGAACTGTGTTCTGACGGAGGGGTGAGGAAGGGCGTACTGCTAAGTGTGCCCCGCAATGGGGAAACCCTGGGCCCCTCCCTTACCCTCCCTCCCCAACCCTCCCTCCCCAACCCTCCCTCGTACTCTGCCCCGCAGCCAATACCGCTTCCCCTGGGCTGTGAATTGCACCGTGGCCCAGCCAGATGGCGGCCGCCTGCTGTGCACGGTGGGCGACCACCCGACCGCGCTGCTGTACGACGCGGCCAGCGGGCGGCAGGTTGCTGAGCTGCAAGGGCATGCCGACTACAGCTTTGCGGCCGCATGGCACCCAGACGGCAACGTGCTCGCCACTGGCAACCAGGTGAGGGGATGTGGGAGGGTGGCCCAGTTATTGAAAAGAAAGAAAGAAAGCCAGCCAAACATGTAGGCAGCAGGTGATACGGTTTGTGTCTGCTGGCTGATTGGGAGGGGTGGCGCGGTAGGCGGTTGCCAGCGGGACGAGACAGTTCGTGTGTGCTGGCTGATTGCTGGCGCTTGCTGGTTTTGGTGAATGCTGGTTGATGCATTGCGGGGCAGTCACACAGCCAGCACGGCTGGTGCATGTGCGTCAGGTCATGGGCCGCCGCGAGAGATGCCAGTCTTGGTTGCAGGGCGGGAGTCGTATCACTTTGCCCAGCCGCCCCTCCCATCACTGTGGCGTGGTGTTGCGAGCTGCTTGGCAGCGTTGCCCTTGTTGCTTTCCTCAGCTGCTTCCCCTCCATGCTCTGTCAGCCTCCTTGCAGCCTCACCTCGCCACGCCTTCACCCAGACTGACTGCCCATTGCACACCCCGTCACACTCCCTTGCAGGACATGACGACCCGCCTGTGGGATATCCGCTACCCAGCTCGCTCCTTTGCACTGCTCCAGGCAAACATCTCAGCCATCCGTTCCCTTCGCTTCAGGTGAGCGTGCAGCGCTCGAAGCCCGAACTGAATTGGTTGGCTGGGACGCATGCGTCTGGCGCATATCGTGCTCGCTGCAGTTTTGCGAATGGGCTGCTGCGCTGGGTCTGTGAGGGCTGCCCCCCTTGATGTTGAGCGTTGCTGCGGGTCTGCAACTGCACACTATGCAACTGTACTGCGGCCACCCGCCGTCTGCCGCATGGCAAGAGGCTGACCCTCACACGGCGGGCCTCCACACCGCTGGCCTCCACACCGCTGGCCTCCACACTGCTGACGTATCGCACTGCTGACCTGCACACTGCTGACCTGCTCACTGCTGCTGCTGCCTGCTGCTGCCACCGCTGCCTGCTGCTGCTGAACGCAGCTCTGATGGCGCGTTCCTGGCCGCTGCTGAGGCAGCAGACTATGTGACACTGTACGATGCAGCATCCAGGTGAGGCCTTTTGATGATGGTGCTGTGGCTGCCTGAGTGTGCTGCTGGCCGGTTGGTTGGCTGGCGCTGCATGGCGGCTACCTGCCTGGCACTCAAGCGGGATGAGCGGGTGTTGGCTGGCTGGCTGCAACTGGCTCTGCTTTCGGCTGCAGTGCGTTGGGCTGGCGGCTGGCGGCTCTGGTGGCTGTCGGTGCCTGCCTGGCGTGTGTTGCCGGGCACCCGCCCTGCATTGTGCAGGCATATATGCCTTCTGCATGCATGCATTTTTGTCCCTGCTTGCCAACAGGCCATTGCCTGGAGCATTTTCAAACATTCTTGCCCCTCTGCATGTGCAGGTACCGCCGCTGCCAAGAGATCGACTTGTTCGGCGAGTTGGCGGGTGTCTCCTTCACACCTGACGGCGGCCGCCTCTTCATCGCTGTTTCAGGTGTGTGTGTGGTGTTGTGTGGCACGATTGGTGGTCCGGGCTTGCTTCGTGTGGCTAGCGGTCTGCTGTGGTGACACAGGTCCGGCAGAAGGCTTGTGTGGTGGGCCTCTGGTTCCATGCACCCCGGGGCCACACCCAGCATGTTTTTGCTTGGGCCTGGCAGGGGCCTGCGATCCTGGGGCCTTATGTCGCGCAGTCCTGCTAAGCTGCATTGCCTGTGCCCGCGCCCGCCCCCTCCTCCCTTGTGCAGACACCCTCTACAGCAGCATGCTGCAGTTTGACCGCCTCCAAAACCAGCGCCGGTGGCGACACTCGCTGTAGTGCTACAGCGGGCTGGTGCGCCCCCGGGCCCTCTCCTCTCCTGCTGCCCCTCCCAGTGTGGTCCCCCCCCGTGTGCCTACAGCATTTCACGCTTCTCTACCATGAATTACGCCAGCAGCTAGGCAGCTCCGACCGTTGTATGTTTCGCAGAGGCCCTTGAATTGGGCGCCAGCCTATACTTAGCTTTACTGTATGTTGCATGTACCCTGTTTGACGATATCCTTGGGTTCTATCCTTTCCAAGCGGCACAGGCCGCTGTCATGCCCACTTCGGAGCACCTCGCCTGCCTCGCTCGTGCACTTCCCTTCTGAATATCCTTGCGTGTGGCCTGCCGATTCCTGCCGCGTTTTTCTGACTGTGACGTGCGGTGCCGCTCGTCACCTTTCTTGCTGTCAACCAGTGGTTCATGCAAATTTGCGGCTGCGACTGTAGTCACGAGACCAGCTCGGTGCTGACAGGCACCTATCATCAACATGTGACCTATCATCTATTCATCATCGAGTGTGGCATGAGCCACCAGCACACATGGACTAACTCCGCCGCCCGCTTGGTGTCGGCCCAAGGGGTAATGGTTGCCATTTGCGGTCCCTTCGTGTCATCGTGGTTTCATCGGCGCTGCTGTCTCGCTGTTCGATTTTGTTGTTTGTTGTGCTACTCATCACCAGGCCAGTTGCCGCGATGCAAGGCATCAGCCCGCCGAGCGCGGTGTTGCGGCCTCACAGTGTGCGGCGTGCCCCTTCGCCAGTGCTCGGTGCGGGCAGGCCGCAGTGGCGCAGAACAGCCGTGCCGATTTGCAGACGAAACGGCGGCGGCGGCGGCGGGCTGACCAGCGCCGCCATCGAGGCCCCTCCTCAGGTCTGTCCCTTGCTTTGCAAAGGCGCCATGTGCCGCAGACCAGTTGCGTTAGACTCTTAATAGCTCCAAATGACCGTTCCTTCCTGTGCTGCAGGGATCCTTGAGGCTAGGCAGCAGCAGGCCCTTCACATGGCGGTCTTGCAGCGCGAGTGCCAGCAGCGCTGTGGGCAGCAACGATGCCGATGCCTCACCGCCAAAGCGGCGCAGAGGGCCGGCCAAGTCTAAAGCACCCGCCTTCAGTGCACAGCAGCTGCTGTACAGCTTGAGCTTGAACAGCCAGCCTGCTGAGCTGCGTCGGAGCATGAGCAAGTTGAAGCACCGCACACGGCAGCAGGGAGTGCTGCAGCATGCGGCTGCGGTGGTCGCTCACCTGCGTGGCTTAGGCCTGGAGCAGCAATTCCTGGAGCAGCTGTTTGTGCGCTGCCCTGAACTGTTCAGCTGGCCACCCAAAGAGCGGGCAGAGGGGCTGTTCAGCGAGCTGATGAGCAGCGGTCTGACGGCAGCAGAGGCGGCACAGTGCTTTATCGCTCACCCAACAGCTGTACAATGCCTCAGCTATGCGGGCAGCATTGCAGTGGTGGATGAAGTTCTGTCGCACAGCCAGCACAGCAACAGAGGTGTGAAACCCAAAGTGCCGGCAGCTGAGCGCACAGCAGCGGCAATGCTGCGTGCTTATCCCGGCTCTGTCCTGATCTTACAAGTAGATGCCATCAAGCTGCGTTGGCAGTGTGATTGGCTTGTCGTGCTGGGCTGCTCGCCCGCAGCTGTCGCCAAGCTGCTTTGGTCATCGCCAGCGCTGCTCCGCTGCACAGCAGATTCTGTTGCACAGCTGCAGCAAGCCGCTGATATCTTGCACTCTGAGCTGGGTATGGCTCGGGAAATAGGATTGGAGCTGGTTGTATCTAAAGCCCCTTCCTGGTTGAACAGCAGTCGAGACACATTGAGGCGGAGGGCTGCAGCGCTGGCTGAGGTGCGTGCGCCGTGTGTGGCTGCTGCCCATGAAACCATTTTGCTTGTAAGGCAGCCGCTGTGTTGCAGGCAGCATTAGTGTGCCCCCTTCTTCGTGTCCTCACCCCTGCAGGAGTTTGGCAGGGACGAGGCTGCCAGCATCATGGTGCGCAGTGTAGCGTCACTGAATTGCAACACCAGCGTGTGGCAGCGCAACCTGCACTTCATGGGGGCTTGTGGCGTTGGCAACGCACAAGCTGTGCTGTTGAAGACTCCCCGCCTGCTATACTTGGACCACGCAGCTCCAGACTTTGTGGCTCGGCGCCTGCTGCTGCAGCGTTACACTGGGCTGTCAGCATCGCAGCTTTATCAAAAGTATGCACACAGCCTTATACAAATTCAGCTGGAGCAGCTGGCTTTGCGGCTACAGAACGTGGAGCACCGGCAGTCATCACTTGACGATGGCCAGCAGCAAGCAATCAGAGTAGCCTGGCCGGGACGCCTTTTCAGGCTCACCTACAGCGTTGAAGGGTTTCTGGCCACGCTGGGCAGCAGCCAGCAGGAGTGGGAAGTGTTTACAGCTGCTCACCCTGCAGGCAGCGGCCCTGTGTGGGAGTGGGCTCAAGAGGCGGCAGGGCGCGAGGTGCAGCGGCTGCTCGACGTGTTGCCTGTTGAGCTGCAGCAGGCATCGGCTGAAGTGTGGCCAGGTTACAGGGGCACTCGCTCAGCAACTGCTTCAAAGTAGTAGCATAGCCTTTGTTGAGGCGGCTGCCTTTAAGATTGCCACCTGCCTCTGCCCCCAACTTGAAACAGGCATCGGGTAGCCGTCAGGCACCAAACGAATGCCAGCTGTTGAAGGCGAAGCAGGCAGGCACTTGGCATGTGTGCAGGCGGCTGCGGGAGAAAAATGGTAACTGAGCACACAGAAAGTCTCGAGCAGCCCTTAGCTGCAAGCCACATTTCCTACCCCCGTGGGCCAGCAACCAGGCAGGCAGGGAGGCAGGGAGGTTGGGCAAGGCAAGGGGAGGCTACCTGACTCATGTGCGCGTCCCTTTCCGTCACAATGCCTGTCTGCTTGCTCTCTGCTTGCCCCTCGACTGGTCGTGTCGTGTTGCAACAGAAATAGAGTAACAAGGAAAAGAAGCTGGGGAGACAGAGGGCAGCAGAACGGTTGAGGGATGTGCACGTGTGGTTGGCCGAGGACCAGGCAGTTCAGGGTCAGGGTGTGGTGTGGGAAGCACACAGCAGGCGCGGGCAGCACATCAGCGCCCTGCAGCAGCCTGCTGAGGCAGCCGCCAGCACGAGAAGTGGTGTGCTGAGCGCTGCACTGGCCGCTGCACTTGCTGCTCGCACTGGCACATTGCAGCTAATATCCAGCAGCTACTGTCCAGCACCACACGGCAAGCAAGCCAGCTAGTCAAGTAGCCAGCTAGTAGAGAAGCCAGCTAGTAGAGTAGCAAGCTAGTAGATGGCGACAGACATGAAGTCCCCGGTTTGGAAGTTGAGCTGCTTCAGCGACTTGCTGTCGTCCTCTCCCAGACGCGTGGAGTGCACGAGGCCGACCTGCACGACAGAAGGCGGAAGGACGTGCAGGCAGCAAGCAGCATGCATCAGTGTAAGGGACGCGCCGCACCAAGCCCTGTGTGAGTTGTGTGGAAAGAGAGTATGCCGTAGCGGCACCAGCACCCAACGCCCTCCATACTCGTCCAGGACAGCCCACATGTCACCCGGCCTCCACCCACGCCCACACACTGAGCACGTTTCCATCCACCCACACATCACCACCGGCCCACCGACCCAACCCACACATCCACAGCCCACCTGTCGCATCACGTTCTTGCCCCGTCGGTCGGGGTACACAAAGGCAAAGGAGATGCGTGCCTGGGGCCGCCTCGCTGCTGGCTGCACCTCCTTCACCAGATCCGACAGCTCCCTGTGGCGGCAGGCAGCGGGGAGAGGGGGAGGCAGGGTCAGAGGCAGGGTCGGAGGCAGGGTCAGAGGCATGTGGCGGGCTGCGACAGGAATGGCGGCAGCAGGTGAGGAGGAGCACCAAATGGCAGCAAAGGGGCAGTGTAGCACGCCATGGCCAGCGGCCATCTCGCCATCTCGTGATCGCGCAGGTATGCGGGGAAGCACATGCCACCTACTGCTACATGCTCTCCGCACTCCAGGTCGCACATGCATATTTTGCAATTTGGTCGCATGCTGCTGCCTCTGGACCCTCGTGCTGCTGCCTTTGCAGGCACAGGTGCGGCATCTCACCGCAGCGTAGCATCCATCCACGTGTAAATTTGGACCTCATCTTTCGGTTCATCTCCCCGCCGCACAAAGGCATCCAGCTGGTGGTGGGCGCCCAGGCGCGGGAAGACGCGCAACAGCAGCGGGCAGACCTGTGCAGGCAGAAGGACCCGGTGCGCAGTGGTTGATTGGAGCGGTGTGGCGGGCGCACGACTGGTTTGGGATTTCGGGTTTGCAGCACCGGGCACGGCATTGGCAGGCTCCTGCTGCTGGCCCCATACACTGCTAATTTCGTGACATTGGGTCCTCCAACACGTACTGACACAGCAGCAAGTGCAATGGCGCGGCTTGTCCAGCGCAAGGCGCAGATGCATGGCGATGCGTGTTTCCAATTTACTGCTCACCTTCTCTCTATCAATGGCGGGCTCCTTGTGCACGGCCACCACGCCTGATCGCACCACAGGTGCAGGCCCGAGTCCGGGTCCAGGCATGTCGATTGCCATTCCCACAGGGCCCGGTGGTGGGCCGCGGCGGTCAAAGCCGCCGGGCGGTGGCGGGCCGAGGCGCCGCTCGTCGAAGGGCCCGCGTGGGTACTCGCCGGGCGGCGGCCCCCGCCGGTCATCCCGCCAGTCTGGAGGTGGTCCGCGCCGACCAAAGTCCCTCCCTTGCCGATACATGCTGATTGCAAGGCGATCGACGTCCAAGCGACTGGCCGGGCGTGCAGCAGAGGTGGGACTGCTTTTGACTGACTGACAGGCTGCAGGCGTCCCTGCGAGTGAGCGCGAAATTTGAGACGTACTTCTCGTTTGTACTGATAGGGCCAGGAAGATGAAAAGGACGCATGGCATGTCGAAGCGAGCCGACACAAGCCATTCATTTCATTCCTTCCCATTGCCTCGCACCGCCTTCTCTGTGTGGCGCTTCACACCTCTCAACGCCTGCCCTCGCATGCTCCTGTCGGCCCACTACAGCATACCATGCTTCTCCGCAATGCGGGTAAAGCAGGGCGGGCTGGCAGCGAAGCGCTTGACTCGCGGCATAGGGCTTAACGATAGCAAGACGCCCCAGCCCAGGCGCAGCCCGTGTCACGCTCCTCGCTGTCGCGGTCGACTAGTAGTGGAGGCGGTTGCAGCGCCTGCGCCACGAGAAGGGGATGTCGGCCGGCGCCGCTCGGCAGAAATAACAACAGCACCCGCCACTAGCACCGCGGCACCCAAGCAGCATGTGGGCAGCCTGTTTGGCGCAGTGGCGCTCATCACAGGCTCCACTGTGGGGGCAGGCATGCTGGCGCTGCCCGCCGTAACAGCCCCGGCCGGCATCGTGCCCACCGCAACCTCGCTGACCGTCATTTGGGGGCTGCTCACTCTGGACGCTCTTCTAATCGCTGAGGTCAACCTGGCGGCCCGTGCCGCCCGCGATGCCAGCCGTGCAGAGGCGGCGCTGGACGCGGTTGGGGCAGCAGCAGGGGGCAGCCCCAGCAGCGGTGGCATCGTCACCCTGCGACAAATGGCTGAGTTCACGCTGGGCAAGGCGGGCAAGGGTGAGTGCAGTGCTGCTCGCTGCAGAGCCTGATCTGTCCTGCTGCATTTCATTGCTGCTGCATTTCATCGCTGTGTTGCTGCCAGCATGGTAACGCATCCGTGGCAGCTGCCGTTTTGCGGGGCTCAATCACTGCACACCTTGCCTGAAAAAGCTCTTGAAGCAGTCCCTCCCCCACAACTCCCTGCCTTGACCCTCCTTGAAAGCATGTTGTGCATCCTGCACCCTGGCCCGCTACCCTACCACCTCCTCTCCCACCTCCCGCCTCACCTCCTACCACTCCATCCCCTGCCCCCCCTCCGCGCCTCCCACCACCCCTCCTGCCCGCAGGCTTCACCCTCGTGTACCTCCTGCTGGCCTACTCCCTCCTCACAGCGTACTGCACCAAGGCCGCCTCGGTGCTCGACTACTTTGCAGGAGGAGGCCTGCCTCCCCTGGCAGCCTCCACCGCCTTTGTAGGGCTGATCGGGGGCATGCTGTATACTGGCGGCAGCCGGACAGTCGATGCGCTCTGCCAGGCACTCACTTCCGTGCTCCTGCTGCTGTTTGGCGTCATCCTGACCGCGGGGGCGGCGCAGTCGGGGCTGCCTGGGTCGCTGGCAGGCGGGCACGCCGACTGGGCGGCCCTGGAGCCAGCGGTACCGATCATGTTCCTGGCACTCGTGTATCACGACCTCATTCCCGTGATTGTTGATTACCTGGGCGGCGATCGCAAGAACATACGGTGAGCTGCTGAGGAACTGCTGCTGTGATACTGCTGCTCTGGTGCTGCTGCTGGGTGTCCAGGCTCACTCACTGCTGGCGACTACCTCGGCCCGCTTCCTGCGCCAGCAGCACTTCAGAGTCACATGCCTGCTATCAGGCTTACGTCCGCTGCCTGCTCCCTCCCCTCCATTACTACTGCCAAGTTCCTCAGTTTTGCTGGCTCCCTGGCTCACTGCAGGTCTGCTATCGTGCTGGGCAGCCTCGTACCTCTAGCTATGTTCCTATCTTGGGAAGTGGTGGCCCTGTCACTCCTGCCCTCGGGCCTAGCCGAGAGCGCTGCCGCCAGCGACGGCCACGTGCCCCTGCTGCAAACCTCGCTGCAGCTGGCAACGTCCGGCGACGCAGCATCCGGCCCTGCCGCAGCGGTGGCGGTCGCGGCGGCGGGCGGCGGCTCTGCTGTGCCTGCTGTGCCCGCTGTGGCTGCTGCTTCAACTGCCGCCGCCATTGCCGTCGACCCACTGGAGGTGTTTGTGCGGCGGTCCAGCCCTGTGTTGGGAAGCGTGGTGGAGGCGTTTGCGTTTCTGGCTGTCATGACGTCCTTCATCGGTACCACCCTCAGCCTCTCGGGTGCGCTTGATGAGTGCTGCCCCTCACACTGGGGCACTGCTGCAGGGCACTGCACGCCAGGATGGCCTGGTTGCTGTGTGGGGCGGCCACCTCGCTGCCACCAGTGGAACACTGCTGTGTGCTGTGGCTTTGTGCCTGCTCTGGTGGCATTGGCAGGTTGACGTGTGTGCAGCACGCTGCAGCCTGCGGGGCACTCCCTGTCGGAAAAAAAGCGGAGGGAAAACAAAACAAAAACGCGCTCACATACCCTTACACTCTGCTCCCCTCCTCCGCCCTGCAGAAACGCTACGCACAGAGGTGCCGCCCCTGCTGCGAGAGGCGTGCAAGCAGCTGCGCCTGCTGAGCGGCGCTGAGGTGCCAGTTGAGCTGAGTGATGACGACCTTGCCTGCCTCGCCTCTGGTGGCTACTGCACGCCTGGCGTTGCGGGCTGCAGCGCCACTGCCGCGCTGCACAGCGAGCGCGAGGCCGCAGCCGCCGCGCAGAGCAGCGACTGGCGCGCGTTTGGCGGCGAGCAGCGCGGCATGGCGCTGCTGCTGACGCTCTGTCCGCCGCTGGCCATGGCGGCGGCCAACCCAGACTCTTTCCTGGGTGCCCTGCAGGTGAGAGAGGGTGGTGGGTGACGGACTGGCTGGTGTGCCTGCTGGCGTGTGCTGCTGTGCTTGAAGCGCCTGTCCTTATAGCAGGCATGCTGCTTTGAGCTGGACCGCACTCCACGCTCTCTTTTGCTCTTGTTGTTGTCTCGAAGCGGCTTGGTCTCCTCTTCTGCATATCGTTGAAAGCTTGCTCACCGCGCTCCTGCGGCTTCCATTTCTGCCCTCCCCCTCTGTCCTGCAGCTGGCTGGCGGGTACTTCATGACGCTTCTCTTCGGCATCCTGCCCCCCGTCATGGCCTGGCAGCTGCGCACGAAGCTGGCAGCCAAGCACGGCGGTACTGCACCCGGTACCGCTGCGCAAAGCACCGCCGGCATGCCAGGGAGTCATGCAAGCACTTCACCAGCACTGCTTGGCAGCGGCGAGGTGCTGCTGCCTGCAGTGAACGCGCCGTCGTCAGCTGCCGGCACCGCAGCTGCAGGGGCGCAGGGGCAGCAGCAGCGGCAGGCTCGCGGGCAGCCCTGGTGGCAGCTGCACGAGGAGATGGTGCCTGGCGGTACACTCGTACTGGGCGGCCTCTTTTCAGCAGCCATGTTCATTGAGCTGAGCCGGCTGGCGGCTGACCTTGGGTCGCTGGCTGGCAGCGGCAGCGATGGGAGCGGCGGCCAGCCTGGACACGTTCAGGTGGGCTAACGCCGAGGGAGTGAGAGCGGTGCGGTGCCGTCCTGTGCATAAGCGGGGCGGCGCATAATTGTAATCACTCAGCCTCCCTTTCTTTGCTCCTTGTGCCGCACCCATGTGCGCTGCCGCTCTCACGCCGCCCCGCCCTCACCCATACCCCTCCCGCCACGCTGCTGCAGAGCCTTGTTGAAGCTTTCCTGCTCAGCCCTTCCACTCCCGAGGCTGCTGCCGACGCCATTTCACAGGTCACTGCCGCACTGGCTACATTCCAGGTCTAGCAGCGTTAGGATGAGGCTGGCTGGCAGGCCCCATTGGGCTGCATTGGGATGCAGTCCGCCCATTCATCCCTCCCACGTCTTTCCCAGCCAGCCAGCACGTCACACATACACCCACGTAGCGCCGGTTTCCCCTGCATTCGGTTCTCTGCACCTCCTCGACATTGTTTGGGCGGCAAGCCCACCCATTGCCCTTCACTCCAATCCCCTTTCCCGCTCCCTTTTCCGCGCATCTCACGTGGCGTTTTTCCAGCGCCACCCTGCTTTGCTGCGACCCGCCGCCACTCTTTGTGTACCCAACCCACACTCCACTCTGCCAGCGGGCGCTTCCTTTGCCCTGTGCACTGTAGCATTGTACTTCAAACTCTTAAAACCTCGGATTCGGTTTGCTGTGAACCTATCCACCTCCTGTACCAACACCTCGCATTGTTGTTCGTCCATGCTCTTCCACCAATTGTATCTCGCGTTTTCCAGCACTTCAAATCCACTCCCCCGCCCTTGCTCTTCTTTTATTTGCGGCGCCGGCACTTGCGGCCAGGCGCCGCGCGATTGATCGATTGATGTGCGGGGCAGGCACCCTGGCTGGCAGGTAGCATGGCCTTCCGACACGGCACAGGCCGGTCCAGGCGGCAACCTGCCAGCAGCCCCTGCCCCCTTGCACCATGCATGGTGCGTTGCTGTACGACTGTTGCACGCACTGGTGTTGTAACACACACTGGTGCAGCACGAAAGCTGGCAGGGTAGAGAGAGAGGTTGGGAGCAAAGGCGGTCAGCTGGAAAGCACATTGCGAGGGCACAACCGCGGCACCCGAAACTGCTCTTGTTGCTCCACCGCCTTCAATTGCTTGTGTGAGGTTACAGCCCCATGTGTCTGCAGACATTTGCAATGCACAGCAGGTTCCCATTCAACCAGCAGCCAGCAGCCACCAGCCAGTGGGATTAATCGGTGCGCTGCACCTTTGCAGGTGGGGCACTGTCAGGCTGCGGCTGCTGCTGGCTGCTACCCCCCAGCACATCTTGCAGCTGCGTGGTGGCGCCGCCGCCGCTGCCAGCAGCAGCAGCAGCAGCAGCAGCAGCAGCAGGCGCAGCAGGGCCGGGGGTCTTGGGCGGTCCGGCCGCCGCCGCTGCCGCACCACCAGCCGCCACTGTTGCAGCAGCAGGGTCGGCAGGCCCCTGCTGTGCCTGTATAGCCTTACGGCTCTCTTCAAAGTACTGCACACGTGAAGAGAGGGATGCGCATGGGCAGGGGAGCGAGGTGAGGCACGGAGTACATACAGCGAAGGGAGCGCAGGTGGCTGCTAGCAGTCGAGTATCAGCAACCTCACCCCACCACTCACAGAGCGCTCAGAAAACTCAGCAGAACTTATCACCTTAACAGAGGTCCACACCACAGACACACACACACACATGCACACCGCACTGCATGCACACGGCACCCTGCTGCACCTGCCAACTCCCAACGGGACCCCAAACTCTGTCAACAGAGTTCAACAGAGCCAGCCGCCCGCAGCAGCGCACCTGGTTGGGGTGGTTGATGCCGGTGTTGCAGGCGCAGCCGTGCTTGCCCTCCCAGGCCGACTCACAGGCCAGCTGGAAGTTGCCGGCAGCCGCCATGCCCACCGCTGCTTCGATGTTCGAGGGGGCCACCTGACGGGGATGGGGGGGGGAAGGGGACGGTGGTCAGTGCGAGGGGTGAGTGGAGGGGAGAAGAATCGGTATGACAGGAGGGCAGCGCAGAGAAGGGGCAATTCGATTTGGAGAGGGGCAGGCCAGCGTTCACAGCCGCACCGCAGCACCACAGCCGCACCGCACCGCAGCACAGCACAGCACAGCACAGCACACACCTGGAGGCGTGCCAGGGCGCTGCGCAGGCTCTCCTGGCTGAAGGTCTTGTATGGGCAGCCGTGCACTTGGCCCTGCAGCCGGGCAGTCAGGGGGCAAAAGAGGGCGGCAGGCGGGCAGTCAGGGCATTGAGGGCACGGGGCGGCAGGAGCGCCCGGCAGACGACGGCGCAGACGACGGCACGGGGATGAAGCTGCAAGAGTGGCAGAGCCATCGCCACAGCTGGCAGCGGCCGAATGTCACGCCGTCGTGCATGCCAGCAGCAGCAGCAGGTTGTTGCAGTACACCAGGCAGTACACCAGGCAGTACACCAGGCAGTACACCCAGCGGGCCTCGCCACCCACCACTCCGGGCGTGGAGGTGATGATCTTGGCGCAGGTGTAGGGTGTGTAGTCCTTCCTGTTGCCTTCCTTGCCGTAGTTGTGCCGCACGTTGTACGCGTACTGCTTGTCAAACTTGTCACCGGGGGCCACCTGCGGCGGTACATGTTGCGGTACACATGTTGCGGTACAAGTGGCAGTACACGTTGCACCGCAAGTGGGGCTGAGGTTTACGTCAGAATGTGCCAGCGCTGAGCAGCATGCTGGTAAAATTGCCAGCCAAGGGTCAGAGCAAGGTTTTTCAGTGCACACAAATCGACTGTGAGCACAAGCAGAGGAGCAAAGGAGCAAGAATAAGGCAAGGGCCACCCACCGCCGCCATCTCAGTGCGCCAGAAGCACATGGCTTCCTCCAGGGGCAGGCCGATGCCCTGCGGGTGTGTGTTGGGAGGGTGTCGGGTAAGGGCGGGACTAGCTACCGAAACAGAGTCGTGGAGCCATGGTCGCTGGCGTGCGGCTTTTTTGGGGCCAGTCACATTGTTGTGTCCCAGGTGCAGCTGCTGTCTCAGGTGCAGTCAGCTCTTGCAGGCCAATGCTAGGCCAGCAGCACCCACAAGCACCAGCACCAGGCACCAGCACCAGGCAACGGTCACTGGCAGCAGGTGCCAGGCACAGGGCCGCACCCACCTTCAGGAACAGGCCCAGCTGCATGCGCCCGTCGTGCTTGAGGTGGTGGCTGTCATGCAAGGCCTGCTGCATGCTGACCATGCACAACGGGAAGGAGGACTTGGACAGGACAGGGATGTCGCGGGCTGCACGGCAGTAATTGAAGAGGTGAAGGGACAGGCAGAGGGGTCAGGCAGGGGGGGGGGGGCAGGGACGTGTGTGCTCGACACCCCAAGTCCCAGCATCCGGTTCCGCCCACCACTAATCAGCCGCCCACCTCCCCACACACACACCCTCTCCACCGCCACCCTCCCCACAACCGCCTAGCCCACCACCGCCCTCTCCACCACCACCCAGCCCACCACCGCCAAGCCCACCACCACCCTCTCCACCACCACCGTCTCCACCACCGCCCTCTCCACCTCCTCCCAGCCCACCACCACCCTCTCCACTTCAACAACCCACCAGTGATGGTGCCCGCCACACCCCTCTTCTCAGCATCACTGTAGTCGGGTCCCAGGTAGCGCTGGCTGAGGCTCTCCACCACAGGCGCCAGCCTGTCGGCTTCGGCAGGTGCCACCACTGCCGCCCAGCGCCGTGCGGTGAGCACCAGGGCTTTGCTGAGTGCAGACCTGTGTGAGGTACTTTGGAGGGGGAGGAGACGCGTAAGAAAACATTTGCAATTGGTAAATGTTTGGGTCATTACTTTGATTGAAATGGTGCAAGAGGGAAGCATGTGTGGGGCCTTGTGTGCGGTGTGTTGCATGAAGCAAGTGGGCGTGTTGTGGATGTGTGCAATGTGTGTGTGTGTGTGTGTGTGAGGAGGAGGGCGTGTGGGTGGGGAGCGTGGGGCGATGTTCGGGAGCATGTGGTTGTGTGAGCACACTGGCAGCGAATGTGGTGGTGGGGTGGCCAGCTGCTGGGGAGAGATTTACGTTTGCACAAAAGGCGTGTAAAGAGCATGCACCCACCAGATCCAGCCCGCACCCCTCCCCCCCACACACACACACGCCACCCACCCAACTACCCGCCCACCACACCCACACCACCCACCCAACTTACCCCCCCCCCCCCCCCCCCCCCCCCCCCCCCCCCCCCCCCCCCCCCCCCCCCCCCCCCCCGCAGCCGCACCCACCTGAAGGGCTGCACCACCAGCGAGCTCATCTGATCCTTGGACACATACGCGTAGCCAGCCTGCGCCAGGCAGTACACGCACCGGTTACCGCAGCAGTACGATCAGTCAGCAGTCACAGGCCAGGCCAGAAGCAGGGCGCACAATAGCAGCAGTGGCAGCAAACGCAGCGGTCCTCCACAACCCTCACTCGCTCCCCCCTCCCATCCCCAGCTCCATCCTCCCGCGGCACAGCCACCACACCCACCTACACACCCACACCTCAACCGTACACCCAGACTTCCCTCTGTGCCTCCCCTCCCCTCACCTCCTACGCCTTTGGCCCCCTACTACACACAACCACAAACCCACACACCCTCAACCCGTACCTGCAGGTAGACTCTCCGGGAGGCCACCAGATCGGGCACCTGCTCAAACGGCACCTGCGGGGTGAGGGAGGTGGAGAGGGAGGAGTGAGCGGCGGGGAGGGAGGTGTAGAGGGTGGAGGAGAGGGTGGTGGAGAGGGAGGAGGAGAAGGTGGTTGGGGAAGAGGGTGGTGGGAAGGAGGTGGTGAAAAGTCGGGTTGAGGACACAGCACAAGGTGCGGTGAGCAAGCAAGCGGCTGCGCACTGCAGGTTGAATAGTTAATGCAGTGCCCACATCTCCGTGCCGCATGGTTGACCCACAGAGAGAGAGGCAATGAACACGGCGTGCCAGAGACGACTGCAGCACGGGCCTCCGCCTCCTGCTGGCACACACCTCCACCTCCAGGGCAGGTTGCTTTGACATCTGCCCCCTAACACCCCCACACCCGCACTCGCTACACGCTCACACTTACACCCAGACATCGGCCCCCAACCTTGGCACACCCGCACTGCCCTTGGCACCTCACCAGCAGCACGCACCTTATAGTAGCTCTCAGGAGGCACCTTTCCGTTCAGGAGGGCGGAGGCCTGCTGCGCCTGGCCCAGGCTCAGCAGCACCTGCGCCAGCTGCTCCTGGACCTCCTCGAAATCGGGGCGCCTGCGGGGGGGGCGGGGGGGGAGTGTTACGTGGAGGTGTTGTGTGGGGGTGTTACGTTGAGTTTGTGTGAGGAAGTGTTATGGGTGTGGGGTGGTGAAGGTGGTGTTGGTGGCGTCAGTGGCGATGAGGGTTGGGGGGGAAGTTGCGGGACAGTACAAGGGAGGCGAGCAGACACGCACACGCCGCAAGCAGCACCCTCCGCCACCCGTGCCACAGAGCAGCCACCAGACTCGCTGCTTGCTGCCTGCTGGGTGAGAGGCCTCCCTGCCTCCCTTCCTCCTCTGCCTCCCTTCTTTCTGCCATTTCTGTCGCTCACTCCACACTCCCGCTCACTCTTCTTATCACTCCTCCCTCCCACCCAACCCCCACTCCATCCCGCACGCACCCAAGGGGCCGGAAGGGCAGCTCGTTTGCCTCCATAAACACACGCTGCAGCAGGGAGGGGGGGGGGGGGGGGGGGAGAAAGGAGAGGGACATCGTGTGATGTGTGCGTGAGGCAGGGAAGGAGGGAGGCGTCAGGCAATGACAATGGCGGGGGTGGCCCCTCACAACGGCAGGCAGGCAGGCAGGCAGTATGGCATGCATTCAACCACAGTGCGTTCCCCAGCCCAAAACGCAACGTACTGCAGCAGTACCGCCCGACCAGCCTCCATCCCGTCAGTTACTTTCCACTTGCCCATCCAACCCATCACACTCAAATCGCGCACCTGATCCCTGGGAGGCAGGTCCTTGAACCGAGCCTTGAACAGGTCACACTCCTGTGAAATGAGCCAGCGCCTCAAATCCTCTGCTTGCACAACGCCAAACAAGGACAGGGCGGCAGGCTCAGGCGCTGCTTTGGGAACGTACGGGACGCGGCTGGCAGCAGCAGGTGGTGCAGGGACAAGTGCAGGCAAGCCACAGAAAAGCTCTAACGCTGCTGCGAGGAGGGCTTCCTGCAAGCCAACAGCTAGCAGCAACCAACAGCAGCCGCCAAAAAGCAGCAGCCCGTGTAGCAGAGGCGTGTGTGGCAGCAAAGCACGCGGCGGCCACGCTTCAACAGTAGCCAGGGCCAGGGCCAGGGCCAGCAGCAGAAGCATGGGAAGCAGAGGGGTACAACGGTGTGTGTGCGTGCTTGTTTGTACCGATGCGCACCCGTACGGCAGTAGGCGAGGCGCAGCACAAAGTGAGATACGGCATCCTTCCTCTGCTTCTCCTCCCGCTGCGCTGTGGCCATGTGCTTGTCGTACAGCTCTATGACCTTGTCCTGCAGGGCAAGGCGGTACAGTGCGGTACATAACGTGGTACTTCAGCACTGCACATGCGATACAATATGCAGTGCAAAGAAGTGGCCGGTTGAGTCGGGGCTGAACCAGCAATGCAGTCAGCAAAATGCGTGTTTGGGGGCTGTGCGAGGCATAAGAATAGGCATAAGAATAGGAGCCCTAAAACACTAGGCGGCATGCCAGCCAGCATCAGCACCTGCATCTGGTCAACACGGAAGCCTTTCGCTTTCAAATCGTCAACGCCCTTGAGCACTGCAGGCAGCAACAACAGCTGAAGCGCTGATTCGTTTGTTGGTCCCGAGACCGGGTGGCGGCGATTGGCAGCCTGGGGCTCGATACAGAAGCAGGGCTGTGCAGCAATTGCATCTGCAGAACTTTCGCCAAAGAACGCAGCTGCCGACCCAGCAGCCAGCTCTGCGGACACAGTGCAGGCCTGGGAAGGCCAGCAACCCACAGAGCAAGGGAGCAAGGGACGGGAGCCCCCTCATGCAGCCAGCGCACCTCGCAAGCGGTCCATGGCAAACCGCTCAAACTCCTCAATGGCAATCTCTCCCTCTGGCATGTCGCGGTACATGCTGAGCGCCACTTTGGAGCGGTGCACCCTGTTGGGCTGCTGCACCTCCGCCAGCACCTTGCGGGCGCCGCCCACGGCACCCGCCGCAAGGAACGTGGCCATCGCCGCCGCTGAGGCTCAAACTCCTGCGGCTGCTCTCGCTGCTGCCGAGTGAGCTGTCCCGTTCGGTTGCTGGGATGCACGAGGGTCGCTGGCTGCTTTGCCGCTCCCAACACAGCCGATGAATTTGAACTTGCGCTCCCGTTTATCAAAATCCGGTGGACACGTGATGAGATCGATGGCCGAGCGATGGCGGGGCGGTGTGGACGTGACGCAGGCTTTGGAATCGTTCCCTTTCCTTATTTTCCGAGCTCAGCATGCGAAGCACGCTGTGCTGGAACTCATTGCACAGGGCCTCAAACGCCGCAGTGTTTGGCGCATCTACATCACAGCAATTCAATGCATATGGTGTGCCTTGTTTCAGGCGTTTGGAAGCACGCAACTCGCCACTTGGCCCCGCTAGTGAATGGGGCTCCGGGAGAGCGTGGCGGCAGCGCTTAAACAGCGGAACAACCGGCCGCAGCAGGCGCCGCCACCCGCCATCCCACCGCCTGCGTCTCCGCCGACCTCCGCCGATGCGACAGGTCAACCCGCCGCCTCGCCGGTTGCCTCATTCGATGCCAGGCCGTCTGGCGGCCTTGCGGCCAAAATGGCCCACATGCGCCGCCTGCAGCAGGCGAGCCAGGCACCTGCGCTCAGCCAGGCGCCTCCAGACCTGCCGCAACCCACACAGCAGTGCGGGCGCCGAGAAATCAATGGCCGCTGGGTGGCCTTTGGCAGCTCCCACTCAGCACCCACATCCCCAATGAACGGTGCCGGTCTGCCAGGGCAGCCCTTGCTGCACACAGAATGCCGGCAGCAGCAGCAGCAGCAGCAGCAGCAGCAGCAGCAGCACGACGGCATCAACCGCAGCGCCGCCCGAGCAAAAGTGGAGCTTCCGGCCGATGCAGATGACTTCTTGCATGATGCCAGTGCTGCCCTGCGCCGAGCAGGGGCCGCCAGCGGCAGCAGCGCTGCCACAGGCGCCTCCGGCAAGCAGCAGCGCGAGGCAGGTGAGCAGCGCGGCGCACGCTCTGGCTCCCAAAAGCAGCAGCAGCAGCAGCAGCAGCAGCAGCAGCCGCAGCTGCAGCTGGCCAGCGATCTAGAAGACTTCCTGCCAGGCAGCTCCCAAAGGCCGTCCCCTCAGAAGGCAGGTAGAAAGCGTGGCGGCTCAGCCACTACTCCTGCCAGCATGGCAAAGCGCAAAGCGGCAGGCGCCGTGGCGAAGGCCAAGGCCGCAGCCAGCGGCAAGGGCGGCGGCGGCAAGGGTGGCGGGCGCCGAGCGGCAGCTAGCTCAAGAAAGCGCGGTCGGCACGTGATTGATGACGACGATGAGGAGCAGGAGGAGGAGGCGGCAGAGGAGAAAGAGGATGAGGCGGCGGAAGAAGAGGAAGAAGGCCTCCTCGACAAGCTGCTGGTGCCACTCTCTCCTGCCCAACAACAGCAGCAGCAGCAGCAGCAGGCAGAGCCAGCAGCGCCCACCAATGCGCCGCTGGGAGGCCCCAACGAAGAGCTGCGGCTGGTTGTAGACGAGAAGGGGGAGCCTCTGCCTGACGACAGCGCCGGTGAGTGAGCAGGTGGCACTGCAGGAGAGCTGGTACTGGGGGCTGTTTGGGGGCTGTTTGAGAGCTGTTTGGGAGCTGTTTGGGGATTGCCTTAGAATTTGTTTGGGAGCTTCTTGGCGTGCTGCGACATGCTTGGAGTGCCCCTGCTGCGCTGTGCTGTGTCTGTGTTCGGGGATACTGTCCTTGTGCCGTACGCTGACTGATTCATGCAACTGTACTTGCATGTACCGCAGAGGAGCCGTACCTCGAGCTGGCGGTGCCCGCCACCATCAACCGCTTCCTGCGCTCGTACCAGCGGGACGGCATCCGCTTCTTGATGAGGTGCGTGTTGGGCAGCCACTGCAGCAGCACTTGCAACCTGGGGGCATGATTCACTGCAGCAGCGCTTGCAACCTGGGGGCATGTGTCACTGCAGCAGCGCTTGCAACCTGGCTGCTGGTCTGGTTCGCCACCACCTTGGTAGGGAGGGCAGGGCTGAGCAGCAGCAGTGCCGAGCATCCTCTTCTGCTGCTAGAAGCAAGTAAATCCGTAAATCAGGGGCATGGCCACTTGACTTCTTCCTGGGTGCGCACCTGCCCCACTCATCCCTGCTGGCCTGCTGCCCTGCTGCAATGCACTGTGCAGGAATTACGCGCGGGGCACGGGCGCCGTGCTGGCTGATGACATGGGGCTAGGTGCGGCCTTCTTGCTGGCTCTGCTTGAGACTCGGCTGGCTGAGCTGCCTCCATGGCTGTGCGGCCGAGTGGCTATGGCTGCCGACTGATTGCTGGGAGGGAGCTGTTTCCAATGGATGTGGGGATATGGAGGGGTTGTTGAGGCATTGCAGAGCGACTGCTGGTCGGCTCCCAAGACCTGCTGCGGGAAACCGAGGGGCTGCCGAGGGCTGCACTGCACAGCTGTCGCCGAGCGCTGCTCAAGAGCTGCCCAGGAGCCATCATGTGGCGTCCTTTGAAGCACTGCCGCCGCCACCACTGAGCCCCCGTATTGCTGTGCTGCAGGCAAGACTGTGCAAGCCATTGGCTTCATCGCTGCTGTGCTGGGCAAGCTAGGCGACCCAGACGATGCCTGCGAGCCCAGGCTGGCGGTGAGCAAGAGATCAAGCGTCACTTGAAATAGAACATAGGGTTTGGATTAGACAGCTTTACAGGAAGGGCTGTGCCACAAGCCTCCCAGACCTCTCTCCTGTTTGTATCGACCAGCCCTGCACCCTTCTCTGCTCACGGATCCAACACCGGCCTGCCTCGCCTTGCTTGCCTACTGCCCACATGTCGCCTAAAACGTGCCACACTCCTGGCCCCTGCCACCTGCCCTTGGCCAACCCGCCAATCTCCCTGCCTGTCTCCTGCCGCAACCCTTCTCTCCCCCCCTGGAGCCCAAACCCTCTGTGCAGCCACTGGAGGCGGCGGAGCCGCTGGCTGCATGGCACAAGAACGTGTGTGTGGAGGACCTCTCTGAGGAGCGGTTTGAGCCGAACTACGCGCGCTGCTACCCCATTCTGGTGGTGGTGCCAGTGTCTGTGATGGACAACTGGGAGCGGGAGTTCAACATGTGGGGCAAGTTCAGGTGGGCTTGTTTTTGATCAATAGCAGTGTTGGCGTGTGTGGCACATGAGTGCGGGGCTGGGCGCGAGTGAGGCTGTGCTTGGTGCACAAGGCAGGGTGCAAGAAGAGTGATGGAAACGCGGTGGAGCGCTGCGGGGTCACATTGCCTGAGGCATCCCGATCGCTGCTCGGTTGGCCCAGCTCCCACACGTGACTCGCTCCCGCCCTTATTGCTGCTGCTGCTGTGCGCCTGCACCTGCAGGGTCGCAAAGTGCGACAGCAAGCACAAGAGCACTGCCCTGGCTTCCATCAAGGCTGGCAAGAAGGAGGTCATGCTTGCGGGCTATCCCATTTTCAGGTGCGTCGCATTCCTCCTGCGCAGGATGTGCATGCGCCCTTTGCATCACCTACGGTGTGCCTGCTCGTCTCCTCGGCCCGTTGTGCCCCCTGCTGCGCCTGCTGCCCCACCTCTCAATATGTCCCCCATGCGCTGCCGCCATCTGCGCGTGCCGCCTGCCCCACAGCTGTTCATTGCGGCGCCCTGCCACGCCTGCCAGCCACATGCAGCCACATGCACATGCGACAAGCGGCGCGCCGGCCGTGGCCCTTTCACCCATGCTAGCTGCACCTGTTCTGCTGCCCCTGCAGCGCCAAGGGCGACCTGGTCCAGGCACTGCTGGAGATTCCGTGGCACATGGTAATCTTTGATGAGGCCCACAACCTGAAGAACCACAAAACAAAGGCGAGTGTGCCCAGTGCGCCATATGCCGGCGGGTTATCTTTGAAGGATGAGGGAAGTACGTCTCTGCCTGCTGCCTGGATCTAGGCTTGGGGGTTGACCGCATGCCAGTCGTGCCTTGACATCGACAAGTGAAGCGCGGGTGAAACCAAGCTTGGCTGGCGCTTGCGACGGCAGTCTTTTGTGTCTGCTCGCAGCCGCTGGCTTCTGGCGTGCTGCTGAGCTGCTGGGCGGCGCTGCCTGTCCACCTGCCCGCCTGCCTAGATTCATTGCCTGCCTGCCTGCCTGCCTGCCGCCTGCCTGCCCGCCACCATGCTGCAGCGGTACCAAACGGTGGACCAGCTGCCCACGCGCCTGCGCTACGGGCTGACCGGCACCCCGTTTCAGAACGATTACACGGAGCTGTTCGACCTTATGGATATTTTGGCACCAGGTGGGTGGCTGGCGGGCTGCCTGCTGGCAGGTAATTGTGTGTTGGTTTGGTTGGGATGCGCAAGGTGAAGCAGGGGTTTTGGGGAGCAGGGCTGCCAGCTGGTATGGCACCTGGCCAAGACTTCCGCTGCCAGTGTCAGTGCCGGCCATCTAGGTTTGGACCAGGAGCGCCCCATTGGTCCCCCAGCGTCCGCCCTGCCTCTGCCGCTGCTGACATGCAGCGCTGGGCTGTGCTGGGCTCAGCAGGGGTTTGGCGTCTGGATTCTTGCACGCCTGCTGTGGTGATGCATGTGTTGGTGAAAACGGGAACACTAACACAGGTTTGTTTGTGCCTGCATCAGGTTGCCTGGGTTCTGCGGGAGAGTTCTTGACCGGCTTCTCAAAACCGATCATGCTCGGGCAGAAGAGCGACTCCACCGACTTCCAAAAGGCAGTGGTGGGTGCTTGCTGTGCCTGGCTGCAATAGCCTCGGCTTTTCAGCGCAGCAATGTTGCAGCTAGTCATCTGCAGCCTGCCTTGAGGCAGACAGGGAGGTAGTGAGCAGCCGAGTGGCAGAGTGCGCACCTGCCCTTGAACTACCCTTAATAAGCAGGATTTCACTTGAGGGAGAGTGCGTCCCCTGCCTGCCGTTCCAAGCCCCATACTTGCTTGCTTGCATGTGGGGCTGCATGCAGGGTGCTGAAGCACAGCAAGACCTGCGGCGCCGGCTGTCTGGGTACCTGCTGCGCCGCACCAAGCGGCTCATTGCGGACCAGGTGCGCTGTCTGGCGCTTGGGCCTGCAGCCTTGGCTGGCTTGGCTGATTTGGCGTTCAAGCCATGTTGGGCCCGCTTCTGCTGCTGCTAGCACCATCCCTCCTGTGCTGCGCTGGCTCGGAACCGCTGCGCTCGTGAGAAACCGATCGACATGAAAGGTGTCCTTGAAACAGCATGGCGGTCCCCATACTGTCCTCCCATGCTTGCACATGTTGAAAACAAAATGTGTGTGCCGCAGCTGCCGAGAAAGATGGATTTCGCTGTGTTTTGCGAGTTGGCGCCCCTGCAGCTGGCAGCCTACAAGTGAGATGTCAGCTGCTGGCTGCGCCGGTAGCGGTGGCAGCGTGCTGTACTGCCTTCTTGTGGTGCCTCCTGGCCTTCTGTTCTGTCTGCTGTCTGGCGCATGACATCGTGCTATCTTTCCTCCCGCTCCGTTCACCTGTGACGCTGTGGCTGTGGCTTCTCTGACCTCTCTGTGTGTGCCTCTGTGTGTTCCTCTGTGTGTGTGTGTGCAGGCGGCTGCTGCAGTCACCAGATGTGGAGCTTTTGTTAAACGCTTACAAGAAACCCTGCCTGCTCTGTGACAGCCGCTCGCCCTACTGGATGTGCTGCGGCTGGAGGGTGGACGAAGATCAAGGCGGCGTGCTGTGGCCCCTCTATCACCTGTGCGAGTGAGTCCGCGGGGTGTGTGCATTCGCGTCTGGTTGGGCGGTGCCGCGTCCTGCGGTATGTATAGTACAGCGCAGCAGCCAGCGTGGAATGTAGAGTGCCTTTCAACAATGTGCGATGTGCCTGCCGCGTCACCTTGGCCTGCGCCTGGCCTTGCACCCCCCATGCACACCCTGCAGATGTGACAACCCACATGACCCTGTGCTCAACCCCAATGGTGGGTTTAGCTGGGTGCTAGTTGGTGCACCACATGCTGCTTGCCTGGGCCTGCCTGGTGCCCGCCGAATCATGCTGCACATTGGGGCGTCCTGCGATTGCTGCCCCGGCGCAGCTTGTCGTTCGTTCCACCCACCACGCTGCATCGCTGCGGGCCCCGCCTGCAGGCTGCAAGTCTCACAAGCCAGACGGGCACTATTTCCCAGGCGGAAGAATGCGCTCATGCCCCTTCTGCCTCATCCTGCCCGTCTGCAGCATCCTGCGCAAGATCAGGCAAGCCCCCACGGCGGCACCTGCATGGCAGCAGTGACGGCAGCAGCAGCAGCAGCAGCAGCAGCAGCAATTTGGGTGCAGCCGACTTGCTACCCAATCACTTGCTTGCGGCAGTCGTCGCTGGCACCGGCGCCCGCTGATTCGTGTGCCTGGTTATCAGCCAGCTGTCCCCTTTGCCCTGAGCGTGTAGCTGCTTGGCCTGGCTCCCTGATTGCAGCAATCATCTGGAGCTGGTCAAGGCGCTGCAGGAAGACGAAAAGAAAGACCCGTTGAAGTTTTCGCGGGCCCTGCAGATAGCAGAACTGGTGCGTCTGTTGGGCTCTGCCTGCCTGCCTGCCTGCCTTCTTCTATCCTGCCTTGCCTCGCCTCCTTTGCCAACCGGCCAGCAAGACGATTCGCAGCGGAGTTTTGCGTGCAGCTCTGGCCCCTGCTCAGCTTCGATTGACAGGCGCATCAAGCCCTCACTTGAACTCGCTTTTAGCATCCCCCCTGCCTGGTGCAGGTGATTGGGGAGGACGACGAAGCCCTGGGCGGCTACGTCACCACTGAAGACTTTGTGCGGCTCAGCGACACCTCCACATGCGGCAAGATGCAGGTGGGAGCGGCAGATGAGGGTGGGCTGGGTGACTGGGGTTGGAGAGAGTAGCTTAAACGGGAAGAGTGTCATTGCAAATGGGTGGTTTACTGGGCAACCAGCCAGCCAGCCAGCCAGCCAGCCAGCCAGCCAGCCAGCCAGCCAGCCAGCCTACTGGCAGGTGCTGAATTGCCAGCACCAAGCAGCGAGCAGTTGGCACGTTGAGTCTGCCTCTAAGACGGTTAAGCTGTGACCGCAATGCACCGCATTTCCGTGGTTCTGTGTGCCAGCCGGCCATCAAGCTCTCCTGCTTGCATGCATCTGGGGTTGTGCAACCTGCAGGCTTTGAGTGCTCTGCTGGACGACTGGTACAGCAAGGGGGGGAACAAGGTGCTGCTGTTCAGCAACAGCGTCCAGGTGAGTGCGTTGAGAAGTGTCGCGGTGGTCGGCCGGCCAGGCCTGTGTTGTGCTGCGTTGCGTGATGCGCCTGGCAGGGGCTTGGGGGATGCAGCCCTTCAGCAAGCAAGCACGCGCCTGGCTCCTTCGGTTGCCTGAGGTCATGGTGCCACTCAGCTGCCTCGCAGCTTGCGCATCCTTGAGCTGGCAGCTCTGAAGCTTTAAGGCCATTTCGGCAACTGCTTCTGGTGCTGTAGATGCTCAACATCCTGCGCAAAATGGTGATTTCCAAGGGCTACGGGCACGAAATGCTGGACGGCAGTACCAAGGCCGAGGTACGAGGTAGTTGCACTGCTGGAAGGGTGGTCAGGTCACCCTGCCAGCGATGCCATAGCCACATGGCTGCTGTCAACCCCACCAGTCCGACCTGCCTGCAATTGGAGTTGATGGCTGAAGTGTGTGAGCATCATCGCTGCTCCCTCGACTGTGTTTGCCTGCGCCCAGTGTGCGGTGTCTGCAGGACCGGCAAGTGATGTGTGACAGGTTCAACACCCAGCCGTCTCTCTTCATCTTCCTCATCTCAACCATGGCTGGCGGCACCGGCCTCAACCTCACAGCTGGTGCGTGCATGGTACCGCGCCGTGGTACCGCGCCGGCAGGGCCCCCTGTTGACAGCAGCAGTGATTGCGTGTGGGCGGGGCTCTTAAAGCCTGCATGTTACTACATGCTTGCTGGCTGACCTGTTTCGCTGTGTTTTGGTACTGTCTATTGGCTGACTGCTTTCTTTCCCATCTTGGTGCCCTTCACACTCGTGTGCAGCCAACAAGGTCGTCATTTTTGATCCCAGGTGCGGGCCCAAGCAAGAAGTGGGGAATTGAGGGCAGCTGGGGTTGCAGGGGAGTGTGTGCTTGGTGCTGCAGCAGCTGCCCTATGCACAGCTGCTGCCACACCAGCCCCATTGCGCTGCGAACGTGTGGCAAGTTGCCTCCTTCGTTATCCTGACGTGTCCACATCCCTGCCCCTGCACCTCCCGCTCTGCAGCTGGAACCCTGCCCAGGATGCACGTGAGCGCCCGGGCTGCTGTCTGTATGTGCGCTGGCTGCGCCACTATCAGTGCCGAACCTAGCTGTCGTTGTTTCGGGCCACTGTGCTGCAGCACGGGTAGTAGCTCAGCTGCTCGCGCAGCTGGGCGCGCCTGCGTGCTGCTCCTCCCGTTCATGTGTGTGTGTGTGAGCGTGTTAATGTGTGTGCCTGCCTGCTTGCTTGCCTGCCTGCAGAGGCGCAGGACCGTGCGTTCCGTATCGGGCAGAAGCGGGACGTCAGCGTGTACCGCCTGATCGCCGCGGGCACGCTGGAGGAGTGCATCTACGACCGGCAGATCTACAAGACCATACACGCGGAGATAGTGGAGGGGAATGATGCAATGGCGCGCACTTTCCAGGGTGGGCGCGCCCTGCTGCTCCGCGCTGTGCTGTCTCTTCCGCGCTGTGTGCTGTGCTGTGGAAGATGAGCAGGCACCATTGCCGTTGCGCCATTGCCGTGTGCCCACCTCTCGCCTCTCGCCTCAGCCCCACGCTCGCTGTGTGTGTTCACTCCTGAATCCTCACTCCTGTATCCCCACTTCTGTATCTCCCTCCACCTCTGCGTTCCTCTCCCCTCACTCGTCTCACCCCCCAATTCCCTTGCACCAGGCGCAAAGACGGGCAAGAGGGAGGACCACGGCGAGCTTTTTGGCATGCTCAACATGCTGCGCTTCAACACAGAACACATCCTGACCCTGGACCTGCTCGAGGCCGAGCGGCGGCGCAGGGCGCAGCTTGTGGCGCCTCGTGTAGTGGACCTGGACATTGAGGCTGTGGCGGCGGCGGCCCCGGCAGCGGCGGCAGCCCAGTCCCAGGGCCAGGCGGCACGTGACGGCAGCGCGGGGCTGGAGTATGTGTCTGATGGAGATGACCCAGGGCTGCAGGTGAGGTGGTGGCAGGTGGCTGGCCGTGAAGAAGCTGAGAGCAGACGGCAGATGGGGGGCTTGTGAACCAGGTTGTAACTTGGTGCCTTGGCAGCAGCGTGCGGCTGGTGCCGTGGCAGCTGCCTGACGCCGACCCAGCACGGCGCGCTGCTCAGGATGGTGACTACCGCCTTTTTTTGTTCTACACCCCCTCCTGCCTTCCCTTCCTCCCATCCCTTCTCAGGCGCTGGTTGAGGGCGAGTTGGGGCTGATCCACGGAGAGGGAGCGGAAGGGCAGCCCCCACCGCCATCAGCAGGAGCAGCAGCAGCAGCAACAGCTACAGGGGGAGCCGCAAGGGGAGCGCCCCGCGGCAGTGCAGCAGCGGCTACCCAGCCAGCAGGCGGGGCAGGCGGCGGAGAGGAGGAGGAGGAGGAGGAGGAGAGCGAGAGGGGCGGCAACGGCGGTGTTGTTGACCACGAGAGGTACAGGCTGTTGGCGGCGGAGCATGCGCAGGAGGAGCGGTGGGCGGAGCACAGGGATGAGACCGTGCTGCTCGCAACTGTGGGAGGCGCCACAGGCGAGGAGGCGAACATAAGGCCTGCCTGCCTGCCTGCCTGCCTGCCTGCCTGCCTGCCTGCCTGCCTGCCTGCCTGCCTGCCTGCCTGCCTGCCTGCCTGCCTGCCTGCCTGCCTGCCTGCCTGCCTGCCTGCCTGCCTGCCTGCCTGCCTGCCTGCCTGCCTGCCTGCCTGCCTGCCTGCCTGCCTGCCTGCCTGCCTGCCTGCCTGCCTGCCTGCCTGCCTGCCTGCCTGCCTGCCTGCCTGCCTGCCTGCCTGCCTGCCTGCCTGCCTGCCTGCCTGCCTGCCTGCCTGCCTGCCTGCCTGCCTGCCTGCCTGCCTGCCTGCCTGCCTGCCTGCCTGCCCGCCCGCCTGCCTGCCCGCCTGCCTGCCTGTTGCGGTGGGCGGCATCATTTCGATGCCATGCCTGCCTGCTTGGCAGCGGTCTCTGGCGACTGCAAGCTACTGCTGTTGCTGCTGTTGCTGCTGCTGCTGGATCCCCGCTTGTTAAAGCTGGTGTTGACGACAAAAAACCATTGCTTCCTGCACGCCTGCCTGCTTGCGTGCAGGCATGCTGCAGCACCGCTTGCCTTTCAAGCGGAGCGAAGCTGAGGTCCAGATCACACAGGCAGCCAAGGCAGCTGTGGAGCGCAGGTCAGTGCTGCCTCTTTGTCTCTGTCGGGACTCAGCAGCGGAAGCTCAATAGAGCCAGCCAGCCTTGGGCTGCCCTGCGATTGCCGTCTTGCGTCTGCGCTGCTGCTGCCACTGGCGTTGTTGAGGCTGCCAGGGGACCTCAGCCCCTCGCACGGCTGCTGTGCATCACCAGCCCTCAACCAGACACTGCTGCCCTGCTGCAGCAACCAGGCAAAAGCGGACCAGTTTGCCAAGACAGCAATCGCTCTGGCAGACAGGCCGAAAACGAGCCGCGCGGTGCGTGCCAAGCCAGCCAAGGTGCTGGCTGCCGCTGGCTTGGGCCAGCAGGACATCCAGCAGGGCCTGCTGCAGTCGGAGCCCTTGCCGCTACTGCCATCGCTGGCACAGGCTATGGGCCTGCCGCTGGAGGTGGCGGCCAAGCAGCTGCTGGAGATGTCGCCCAGCGGGCGGCGGCAGCTGCGGGAGGACCTGGCTCAAACTGATGACCCTGGCCTGATGCTGCGGCAGGGTTGAATCCGGCGCCTCTGGCTGACTCCCAGTCAGTCAAAACGGAGCAGGCTGTGCCTCCGTTGTAGTTTTCTCCGTAAGCATCAAAGGACTGTACCACCCCCCCACCGCTTTGTCTATTGTGTACTCTGCCTGCTACTTTGCCGTCTCCACAGTGGGCTGTTTCGGCCCCTCCTCCCTTTTGGTCCTGATTTCCGCTCCCTCTTCTTGCACATTTCATGTCACTGGTGGAGTTCACTTCAAAGTTTCAAAGTGCACATGCAGGGAAGCAAGCAAGCAGCTTTGGCACTTGGTGGTTGGTGATCAAAGGCCGCCGCCGTATCAGCCCTGCTGCGACACTCGGGGCGTCATGGAGGCTTTGCGCGCCACAGGCTGCGGCACAGGCGGCAGCATGCAGCACTCCGCCGCGTGGTGCCAGCGATGGGTGCGTAGGCGGCAGGCGGCTGATCTGTTGGCTGTGGATGTGCCGCTGCAGTGGGCAGCTGCAGGAGCCCCTGCTGCAGTGCTTCCAGAAAGAGCTGTGGGCTCAGGCTGGCAACGTAGGTAGCCAGCGGGAAGGCCAGCATGGGAGCCGCTGCCAGCCCATCGCGTGCCAGCAGGCCTGCGTCCACCGCTCGAGCCGCGTCTGCCTCGCAGCCAAACGACCCCAGACTGGTTTGGCCGCTGACTGCCTCTGAGAGCTGGCGCTCCCACGGCTCCAGCGGGGCGGGGTCTGGCTGGAATTTTCCCATGGCCTTGGCGTGCGCGCGCAGGCTCTGCACTAGCGCCTCCATCGTGACCTGCACGAAGGGGGGTGCCAGGTTGCCGAAGCGGAGGGGCAAGGGGGAGGCAAGGAGGCACCATGCCACTCTTCTCACCGCGCTTCTTTGATCCAGTTCTCGAGCGTACAAGTTCTGCGGCAGGTTGGTGACTGCTTGCAGCCCCCGAGCTTGCACCTGCATACAGACAGAAGCGCAGCTCGGTAGGGGCAGTGGGGCGACGCGCACCGAGCACTGCACATCTCTGACAGGCGCGCGCACCGCTGCGAGATCGTAGGCTATGGCGGCCACCTCCTCGTGCGGAAACGAGCCAAGGTATATCTACGGCAAGGTAGATCTGATGTAAGAGAGAGAAACAGGACCCCACAAGCGGCATGACGATCGGCGGCACAGCATGAGCGCAGCCAGGCCGCGCCCTCGCCTGCTTGCCCTTGTCGTATATGTGCGCCTCGACTCTCCCAGAGCTCGGATGGTAGCTCAGGCCCCTGTACGCACTGCTCCTGCGCCGCTGTCGCTGCGCTGTCTTGCAGTGATGAGATGTTTCAGCCATGGCGCGACTTTCCGCAAACACACAACGACAATCCACCTCGGCAATCGGTTACAGGCCCTGTGTCGAGCGCGATCCCCGCGCTATCAAATCGAGGCAGCGTGACGGCGGGACGGCGGCAAATGCATTCAGGTGCACAATCTAAAAAGGCGTGAATAGATAGATACTGGTGGCGCTCAGAGGGTATATCACATAATACCATCGTTGGGGGCGGCCGGTGGGCCCAGAGGTGATCTGGTCAGCTGCGGAGGGGATCCAGCCGCGCTGTCACTGACATCAGCAGGCTTCAGGCCGCAAGGCGTTGGTTAGCTTTCTACATCGGCACGGCCTGCCGCGCTGCCTGTGTAGTATTCTGTTGCGGCCCCGGCGACAGCAACGGATGGGCGCAGTGTAAGCTGCACAGCGGTTGATGTCGGCGATGGCGGGGCGGTGCTGACCTCGCTGGCTGCAGCGCCAGCAGGCGCGGCGCCGACTGGTGCGATACGGCGCTTTGTCGCATCATCAAGCATGGAGCAGCATGCAATGCATAATTGTAAGACGCCGCCCAGGATGAAAGCACCCAGAAGGACCCAACCCACGGTTTTTAGGATCTTCCGCCAGGAGGGCCAGGAATAGTACTTCCAATCGACCTGCAGCGCTCGGGCGATGGCAACACAGGCTGTGTGTCAAGGCTGCGGGGTGTGCTGCTGCAGCGGATGCATGCATGCTAGGGACATGATGCAATTCAGCAGCCTTGCCCTGGCACAACTGCAGTTGTCTGACACCCAGCCACCTATTCTCACAAGGCCCCCTCGTTGACAAATCCACCACGTCACCACGACGTCAAACTCCAGGGCTGTGGAAGCCTCCCCAGCGGCAGTCGCGTTGGTGCAGTTGTAAGCAGCAAACACGTAGCCCGTCTTGAAGGCAGCAGCATGTAAGGTGCCAGCATCAAATTTGATGAAGGAGGTGGCTGCAGGCAGGGGCACAGCCGTTGAGAACAGCGAACTGAGAAGGCAACAAGATGGCGGCATTGCAGACTGCGAGTCGTGTCGAGCCAACAGCCACTTCTCACATCCCAACACTGCACTCACTTGGGACAGGAGGTGTGTGCAGCGCATCACTGGGCGCGTCAGCAAACACAGCACGACAGAAGCTCGGCCCGACCTCGCTGCCGGTGCTGGTGCTGCAGCCCCGCTTCCCGTTGTTGCGTTCCGAGGAGCAGGCGCCTTGCATGTAGAGGCCTGACAGTCTGCACACCAGGGCGATGCAGCGGGGCAGTCGTATGCATGTAGCAGCAAGCACATATATATAAGGCTTTCCTCCAACCCCGGTGCAGCCCATCAGTAGCAGCCAAGCGCGTGGCAGCTTCTTACCGCAGCAAGCACCCAGGCGGTAGATCACTGAAGCTGCCAAAGTTGACAGTGTACTTGAGGTATGTTTCATCAAACTCATGCGTCAGGGCTATGCACTGGCCAGGAAGGATGGCCTGCAGGCATGTCAGTGAGGTGACAACTTTGAGTCAAGTCAGCATGTGTACGCGATTCATAGCAAGCAGAGCTGCAGCTCACCGCGGTAGTCACAGAACTCAAATCCTCTGCCAGTGTCACAGGGGTGAGCAGCAGCAGAAGCCCGCAGCAGGAGCGGCGGCAGGGTAGGCAGCTGAAATGGGGACATGGCTCTCGCTTAGCCGCGTGCACTGCGCGCTTCAGGGACTCTGCTGAGAACCAGACGGTCCGGTCTGTTCAACGCGGTGAAAACGCAAATTGCCCGTGGCGAACGGGCGGGCTGCGTGACAGCTGCAGCATGGACAAGACGTGACTGGCGATGCAGCAGCGCAATGAGTACGCAAACAACTCGCTCCTCAGGTCCCGTTGATTGCAACAGGATGTGGCGGCGGCTCAATGCGCGAGCGATTGCTACCATGTGTCCCTGCTTGCTGTGGATGATTGCACCTCATTGCTCGATGCTGCTTCATGGTGACAGGGGCTACATGAAGGCAGGAGCTTATGCTGACAGTGGGAAGAGAAATAGCAAGACAGCTGCAGTCAAGCCAGTGCCGCCTTCACACTTTCGCCTGCGAATCGCCACCACCGTTCCCTGGTGCCTGCACACCGCTGGGCGGGCGATACAAACCCCCACTGCCGGCAGCTGACGGCAGAGGCATGCCTGCCTCCGGGCCGCCGCTGCTGTCCTCCACGGGCTGCCCCAGCGTCACAGTCGACATGGGAGGCGGGAAGTACGGCTGCGGCTGCGGCGCAAACCCTGAGGGACCGTACCCAGGACCACCAGCACCACCAGGAGGGTACCCAGCAGGAGCCGAGTAGCCACCCTGGGCACCGCCCCAAGCCCCTGCGTAGCTCGGCGGCACATCGGCGCCATAGGCGGCACTGCCAGAGTAGTAGCCGCCGCCGCCAGCTTGGCCGCCGCCGCTGGGCGGCGCCAGCTGCACCACCGCCGGCTGCGCGGCGCGGCGGCGCCGCCGCGCGCACTGGAGGAACACGAAGGAGAAGAGGCCGATCGCGATGAAGGTAAACACGACTGCAATGAGATAGCGTGACCATGAGGTGCCGCTGCAGCCGCCATTCCCATTCGAAGCGATCTGCACACCGGCACCGCACACACGCCAGCAGCGTCAGCAACAGGCGTGAGCATGCAGCCGAGCACTGGCCTCCAGCCTGACTTCCGGCACTGGTCCTTGGCACTGGTGTGGTGTTGCTGCTGCCGCAAGGGCGGCGGCGGCCGCCTCACATCAACATTGAACTGCAGCGGCGTCGGCCCGGCAAGCGGTTCTGAGGTGCAGTTGTACGTGGCAAAAAAGTAGCCAATTGAGTAGTAGGTATTGCAGAGGGAGCCTGAGTCAAAGGTCTCCTGGGTGCCTGCAGCAGGGCAGCACAGAGGCTTGGGGTGTGTCCCACCAGCAAGGTGAGCAGCACACGAGCTCGAACGGGAGGTGTCGTGGCAAACTGCCCCACTGCCGGCCGCTGCTGCAAGACGCTGGGCTCCACCAGCGGGTGTACGGCTGGCCAGTAGCGCTGCTGGGTAGCTCTGCGCAGTGCATGTTGGCACGCAGCTTGCGGTCACCCCCGACAGCAGCGCCAGCCGCTAGGGTGATGCTAGCTGCACAACTCGGTCACCTGGGATTGACGGTGTGTGCAGCGCATTGCTAGGCGCGTCAGCAAACACAGCTTCGCAGGAATTCGAGTCCACCTCGCTGCCGCTGATGCCGTTGCTGCAGCCGGTTCCCTCGTTGTTGCGCTCCGAGGAGCAGGTGCCTTTCATGTAGAGGCTGGACAGCCTGCACAACAGCCAGCGGTGGGCAGAGCAATGCCGTGTGTGGTCAAGTGTGGAGGCACTGCAGTTCCAAGCATTGGGTGACAAACCCCAGCACGCAACGTTGGGTGAAGCCTGATAAGGGTCCGGCCATAGCAGCATGTCAGCATGCTCCGGTCGTTGCGACACTGAGTGTCGCTGAGAGGACTCAGCATGCTTACTGGAAGGTGCAGTCCGCTGGAAGGTTGTCAGGGCTGCTGAAAGCCGCGGTGTAGGTGAAGTCAACGGCACCGAAGTTGTGCGTCAGAGTTACGCAGTCCCCGGGCTGGATGGCCTGCCAACAGTCAGGGCACACGACAGTTGGTTGTTTCCAATGCCCTGTCCAAATGGCTGCCACAATCAACCCAAAAACTGCAGTTGTAAGCATGGCATTCAAACGGCCCGGACACAGCAGCCAGGTCAGCTGCAATCCTCACCGTGGAGTGGGCTGGGGTGGTGAAAAACAGGAGGATGCACGCCAGCAGTGCCGCTCGCGAAACCGCTGCGGCGGGCGGCAGACACTGGGGCATGGTTGTGGGCTCCGGCTGGCGATCACTTTGGCCTGGCCAACGCTTGATCAGTGTGTCAGCGCTGTGGATGACCGTCCTGCGCCTGTTTGTCTTTATTTACGCACGCACGTTTCTGCAGGCTTTCGGCAACCGGCGATGGATGCCCTGAGCCGTCTGCACTGCTTTGAAGCGCTGCAGAGCATCGTTGGGGGTGCTGAAGGGCGCAGCATGCGAGCGAAGCATGCGCATGGAACTTCGATGCTCGAGCGCAGGCTCGAGCTCCCATTGCCGCCTCGCTTGGTCAGCAGCGTCACAGGTTGCAGCAGCAGCCAGCCCCGTTCGTCAGGAGTCCCCTGCAGCCAACCGCCGGAGGAGGCAGCAGGCGCCATGGGCCTGACCTTCACCAAGCTGTTCGCGCGGTAAGGCCATGAGGGCCGCCAGCAACCCCAGCGCCGCTGTCCAGGCTGATCGAGCAGGCCGCTGACCTCATTGGCCCGCCCCGCACCCTGCAGGCTGTTCTCCAAGAAGGAGATGCGGATCCTGATGGTGAGGGCGGGGTGTGCACGGCCGTGCAGCGCCACGATCGGCGGGGAGCGGCGCCTCGCTCAAACTCCGCGCGCTGATGGCCTGGCCCGTCCTCCCTGCAGGTGGGACTTGATGCGGCCGGTAAGACCACCATCTTGTACAAGCTGAAGCTCGGAGAGATCGTGACCACCATCCCCACCATTGGTGCGAGCTGCGCGCCGTCCCTGTTGCTCTGTGATGCGCGTGGCACTAATATCAGCTGGTCGTCAAGGCAAACAGCGCGTCGGAGCCATTCCCACCTTCGTCGCTTGAATCTGCCGCTTGCACGTCACTCTTGTTCGTCCTGTGTGCTTCCCTTCAGGGTTCAACGTGGAGACTGTGGAATACAAGAACATCAGCTTCACTGTGTGGGATGTGGGCGGTCAGGACAAGGCGAGTCAGCTCACGGCAGCACTGGGCCTGCTCAGCTCTCGTCATGGCGGGCAGCTGTGCCCTGGCATACAGATGCAGCCAGCTGCTCATTCACAGGCTCTGTTTGTGGCAGGATCTGTTTCAACCTGTCCCGCCGCAAGCTTCTAGCACCACCAATCGTGCCATTCCTCCCTCTCGCCGCCGTCCCACGTGCCTGCAGATTCGCCCGCTGTGGCGCCACTACTTCCAGAACACGCAAGGCCTGATCTTTGTGGTGGATAGCAATGACCGCGATCGTATTGGCGAGGCACGCGACGAGCTGCACAGAATGCTGAATGAGGTTCGTATCCGGGGGCTGCCACCCTATCCAGGGGCTGCCACAAACACAGCATTGGTGTCCGCGAGGTGGCTGGTATCGTCAGATTCCAACAGCAAAGGCTGGTGGGCTGGAAGGTTTGAGCAGCAGAGGCAACTCAACTCATATCGCAGCTGCAGTTGGGCAGAGCACTTGCAGCATGCTTCTGCGGCACTTTGCGTGTTCATCAGGTCGTGGACTGGCATGGGCAGCAAGCCCTGCTGCTGGCACAGCCCCGCCCCGCCATAGGCTGCTGCGTGCCGCCACCACACCGCTCTATACCCTGTCCCTGCTCTGCTCCTCTCACGCTCGCTCCCTCCTGCTTGGGCCTCTGCAGGACGAGCTGCGCGATGCTGTGCTGCTGGTGTTTGCCAACAAGCAGGACCTGCCCAACGCAATGAATGCAGCAGAGATCACTGACAAGCTGGGGCTGCACTCGCTGCGCCAGCGCCACTGGTGAGAAACCTCCCGCAAATTATCGCTATAGAAATTGCCTATTCAGTTTGGAGGGCTTTTGCTTTAGTATCGAGCAGTCACGTGTTGCTGCTGCTGCTTCTGAGACTCATGGCTGCCAGAGCATTGCAAGCGGCCCAGGGTTCAAGTGTGAGACTCAGTTGGGCGCCGCTTCCTGACCTGCTTGCCTGCGCCACCTCCTGACCTGCTGCCGCAGGTACATCCAGAGCTGCTGCGCCACCAGCGGCGAGGGTCTGTACGAGGGACTGGACTGGCTGTCACAGAACATTGCCAGCCGGTCATGAGGAGCCACACAGTGCAGCGTGCCGCCAGCCAGGCGCTTGCCTTGCACCTCCACACACGGGCGTCGCGTGTGGGGCTGGCGGCAGCGGCGGTGTGCGCGCCTCATGTCGCCAGCAGCAGCAGCAGTAGCAGCACATCTTCATCTTCTTGCGTGTGAAACAATGTGGTCTTGTCGAATCTAGCCGCGGGGGCCGCTGGTGGGGCAGGGGTTGGGTGCGCCCTGCCGGCAGGCAGCCGCACACGATACCGTGCGCACACGCACGCACACGCGCCCAATCAATCACTTCGCCCGCCCAGCGTGCATCCGGCTTGTGCTTCGTTTCCACTGACGCCTGGGCTTATTTCTGGCACCCGGAGTGCTTCCACCGGCCCTGAACTTTCTTTCTCGTCTCGATCTCTGCTCCCTTGCTTGTGCATGGCCGTCGAAACACCTTCACTTCCAGTCACAACACCAGTGTTACAAATAATGCCTTTCGAGTTTCAGCTGGCAGTCGGCCAATCAGGCAGGCAGGGCAAGCACAATGGCAGCTGGCAGGAGGGTGAGAAACAGAGCCCGCAGGTTTGTCCACTTGCTGGCACAAGCTGAGAAGGTAGGGAAGCGGAGGAGGAGAGCTGCAGTGTGTGTGGCTGTTGAAACTGCAGGCGCAGCAGCAGTACTTGCTTCATCCATCGGTGCACGCAATGCCCTGCCACAGCTGGCAAAGGCTAGGCATCAGTCTCACTGCCACCGCTGTCACCATTACAGCTCACACAGCGGTCGCCACTTGACCCCCTCAAACCTCTTTCAGCATCTTTTTCTGGAATGCGCGGTCCACGGAAGCAGAGTCCAGCGCATCTGTGCCGCCGCCACCTTCACCGCCGCCATCTGCGCCGCCGTCGCCCTGCTGCGCCTGCTGCCCGCCCGACAGCTCGGCAAACAGCGCCAGCGACTGCTTGCCCAGCACCGCTCCTTTGTAGGTGAAGAAGCCGAGCAGCATGGGCAGCAGCGTCAGCGTGACTCCTGTCTGGTCTGCCACCAGCAGGTTGTACCTGCAGGGTGGAGGAGAGGGCCGAAAGCGAGGGAGCTCACTCAGGTTGAGGCAGCAAGGTCGACGTGTTGCCAAGGAGGAGCGCAGCCACAGCTGCTCCATGTGCTTTGCTGTCAGCCAGTGCTCAGGACCTGACCGCAAGCCCAGCTGCAAACGCCCCGGTTTGCATACCGCACGACACAACATGTGCACACAGCTGCGCCTGCACAGGCCAGCCCCGCTGCTGAGTGCCAGCAGCCTGCGGCTTGTGTCCTGACGGCACGCCTACAGTACAGTGCACGCATAATGCAGTACAGTGCAGTGCAGTGCAATGCGGTACGCGCCTGTTGTACCCCAGGGCGAGGATGACTGGGATGAGCAGCCGGGGCTGCCCCAGGGCTCCGCCCAAGCCCACACCGTCGACGCTGCGGTTCAAAAGGCGGAGGTAAATGAGGCCGCCCACCGCACCCACGCCGTAGCTAGCCGCCACATCCCTGCATGGCAACAACCAGAGGGGGGATGGAAAGGATGGGCATAAGAATGTGGCAGCTGACAGTTGGGCGCTTTTGAGGCAGCTGGGGGCTGCACTGCAAGCTGCTCCACTGCTTGCCTATGGCAAGGCGCCACATGCAGAATGTGTGCGGGAAAGCATCACACAACAGATGAGCACCCGGCATCGGCCCAGCCCGACCACAGCCTGACCACAACACGCTCAGAGAGTCGCACACCACCGCCTCACCTGCCGTAGAACGCAAAGGTGGTGGCCAGGCAGACAGCCGTGAGGCCCGCAGCCCAGGCCTGCAGCTCTTGCTTCAGCTCGTCGTACCGCCGCCGCTCCTCCGCCACCTTGGCCGCAAGCGCCTCCTGCAACACACAGGCACAGAGGTGCAGGTGGCGGCAGGGCGGGGTAGGAAAGGTGGTATGCGGCAGAACTTTTAACTTGACCAGCTGAATAGCGTGTGCGTGTGTGTGTGTGTGTGTGTGTGTGTGAGAGATGGGTTTCCAGCTAGGTCGAAACGGAGAGTGTACCGCAGTGGATGGGCGTACGGGCAGCAACATGGGGCGCCTATGTGTGCCACAGGCAGGCAAAGAGAGGAGTGAGACAGCAGCGCAGGGCAGTGCTATAAGGCAGGGTGCAGAGACGACATGGTGCTCAGCCGCCGCCAACGCCACCACTGTCTCGACCACCGGCGGCCCGCCCACCATGTCGGCTTCGTTGGCGGGGTTGACGGCCACCACTTTGCGCGAGTACTTGCCGCTGCGCTGCCAGATGCGCTGCTCCACTCGCGTGGGAGGGTCGTTGGCAAACTTGCCGACCGTGGTGCGCCGCCGCCGCGCCGGCTGCTGCGCCTCCTCCAGCGGCCGCCGCCGCGCCACAGACGGCGGCGAGCGGTTTGCGGCGGCGTTGCTGGCGGCGGCGGCGCGCGGATCGCGCAGTCGCGGTCGCAGCTGTTTGGAGAGATCCACATCCATGGAGTTGAGGTCCACCTTGCCGCGCAGGCTGAGATACCCCGCGCCGGTGCCGCCAGTCTCGCCCCTCGCCTTTTTGGCGGCCCCCTCCTCCTGCTGCTTGCGCAGGCTCTCCTCGTAATCGAGCTGCTTGGCCCAGTCCTGCAGCGGTGTGGCTGGGTGTTAGCGCCGCCAGGTCAGGGCGTGCAGAGGGAGGCAATGGCAAGAGGAGGAGCGCACACGGCGTGCAACAGAGACTCCACAGGCTGCAATGGCTGCACGCCGTCTGTCATAATGGCGGCAGCTGCTTTGACAACGGTTCGCGTGGGGTGGCTGCCGTCGGCGACAATGGCTTTGCAGCCACTGCCATCGCCGGAGCGGTCCCTCGATGGCCTGCCCGCCCGCACCTTGTTCCAAATGAAGTCGCTCTCCCAGCGCGACTTGCTGCGCTTGGTGATGTCGCCAGACAGCCCGCTTTTCACCGGAAGCACCTCAGCTGCAGGGAGCCAGGCAGAGAGCGACCAGCGTTGAACTGGTGGGGCACACAGTGTACGGTCAGCGGCGGCGGCGCAGCAATCAGGCATGGGATCTGAGTGCGAGGAATTTGGACATGGCATGCTCACCGTTGGGATCTGCCTCTGAGAAGAAGCCCCGTTCAGGCACATTCCCTGCTTGGCAGCGGCTCAAACTACGGCGCGCAACAGCGGCAGAGGCGGCGCCACCGCCAAGCCGGCAGGCGCCCGTGCACTGCGGCGCTGGTCGCAACGAGTGCACATGCCTTGCGGCTGGGGGCGCAAGCGGAGCGTGTTGGAGTGAGGCTTGCATGTTTTGCGGCGGCCACCCAGGAGCTTTCAAGCCGCGACGAACGGAGCGTGTACCGGCCCCGTTACGGGAGGAGCGCACCAGGGTTTCCAACGGCGGAATGAGGCGCCAATGTGGAGCGGCGGCGGCGATGAAGACGCAGCGTGCCGCCGCCGCTGGCAGCTTGAAATTTGCCGCATGCTGCATTGCCAGCCCCTGGATTCCGACATCAATCGCTGTGTGCCTTCAACTTCAATCGTGTTCGTGCTCCGCGACAGTCAAACGCAAGCAAGTTTCGCACGAACAGCCCGCGTTGCACCGGTCGGCTGGCATCCACAACAGGTCAACGGCCGGCCATGGCGCTCCCAGAATGCACAGAGCAGGAGCTGACTGCAATTTACGAGTGGGTGGACACCGTGCCGCTGTCCAGGCCCAAGAAATCCATCGCTCGAGACTTTGCCGACGGAGGTGAGGCGCCTGGAAGGCACCGGAGGCATGCCACCGAATGCTGCACCCCCCACCCGACACCCACCCGACACTGCAGCGGTTGGCCCTCTCGCCATGCTCTGCAGTGCTCATGGCTGAGATTGTGCACTACTTCTTCCCACGCCTGGTGGAGCTGCACAACTACTCTCCAGCTCACAGCAGCGTGCAGAAGATGTACAATTGGACGACACTGAATCAACGGGTGCGTCTCAGACCGCACACTGCGTCCTGCTGCCCCGCTTGCCCTCCTCCTCTCTCCGGCTGAGCACCGCCTTGAGGTGGCCCTCCAGCAGGTGTTCAAACGTCTGGGCTTCTCGCTGGCGCGAGAGCAGTACGAAGCAGTGGTAAACGCGGAGGCTCATGCTGTGGAACGAGTGCTGAAACTGGTGCGCACAAAGATGGCTCGATTCCAACTGGAGCTCACAGAACGTGCAGCACGACAGGGTGACAGCTGGAGCCAGCCCGACTCGCCAGCAGGCTTCGGCGCAGCGCGGCAAGGGGCTGCCGGCCACCACGCGGCGGCACCCGCAGCAGAGGCGGCGGGCGACGGCAACGGTGTTGTCCGCAGCATGGCGGGCAGCATCGCAGCGCTGCGCCTGGGCGATGTGTCCAGCAAGCTGGCGGCGAGCGGCATGCTAGGGCGCGCGTGCGACGGCACAGCGCCTGCGTCCTTTCCTTCTTTGGACCAGGCAGTGGCGGCCAGCATTGAAGACAGGGAGCAGCAGCTGGACGAGTTGAGGGAAACAAACGAGGTGAGGTTGTGACTGGCTGTGTGTGTGGCTGAGGCTGAATTGGTGTGTGTCTGACTGGGTGTGTGGCTAGCAGGAGGAGGGTGCTGAGCGGGGAGGGCAGCTGCAGCAGCTGACATGGGGCTGGTCAAGACTCCAACTGCATTGCTACAGCCATTGCATGCAACATGCCCCCACCCTACACGGTCTCAAATCTGTTTCAGCCTGCCTGCCTACGCACTCAGCTCCCAATTGCGCTCTCCCCCTTTGCAGATCCTGGAAAACAAGATCAGCAAGCTGGAGCAACTGCTGCGCCTCAAGGATGCAAAAATCCAGGCGCTGTTGGCACGACTTGCGGCAGATGAACCTCCGCCGCCGGCAGTGGCGGCCAGCTGAAGTGATCTATGTCGCGGTGGAGCCAGCTGGCTGCCCATGATCTGTGTTGGCTGGTGTGTGCGTCAGCAGCCGCTGCACAGTTCCCGTGGCATGCCGTGCTATTTTCATGTGATGTATGCTGTGGTGTTGAAAGAGTGGCATCAACGGCAAACGGAACCATGGCAAAACACATTGAAGAGTGCTCTCCTGCACTGCTGCCAACATTATGGGCTGTGAGGCTAGCGGCCGCACCAGCAGCCGCACCAGCAGCCACCCTAATACTCGGGCACGGCTGGGTCTATGCGCGCCATGGCGGCGATGCCTCCCGTCACGTTTTTCACGTTGGTGAACCCTTGCTGCAGCAGCCACTGGCTGGCCTGCATGCTGCGCACGCCGTGGTGGCACAGGCACACCGTCTCCTTCTCTTGGTCCAACAATGTATGGACCTGCGTGCTCCAGGACTCAAACCTGCGCGTGCCCCGAAAGGTGTGGGGGGGGGGGGGGGAGGAGGGGGCTCAATATGGCGCTCAGATGCGAGCTTCACACGTAACAGTATGCAAGAAGTGCTCAGCAGCAATGTAAGCAGCTGGGTCGGGAGTAAGTGTTGTTGAACAGGCAGACAGCAGGAATGGAATGCTGGGTTCCTCTGCGCAGCTCTCCTGCCGCCACAGCACACTTGCACTCAGCCCAGCCACACACGCTCACTTGCTGAGTGGCAGCAGCTTGAAGTGCGGCAGGCTTGCCAGCTGCTCCTCCCGCTCCTCCCGAACATCGATGAACTGCACATCCTCGTTACCGCCAGCGCTGCGTGTGGCCAGCAGCTCTGCCAGCTCCTGGACCGTCATGTGCTGCACCTCTGCTGCCTCCCTGCAGGCAGGCAAGGGCAGCTTGTGGTGCTGATGCCCATTCAGGCAGTGGTCTAGTCCAGTGCTGATTTCACTTGAATTCGGCACTTTTTGAGGAGATTGCGGTGACTGCACTCACCGCTCTGCCGTCACCGTCAGCAGGTGCACACCAAACCGCGTCTCGCAGACTGCCAGGCTACCAGGCGCGCAGCCAAACGCCGCTTCTTCAAACTCAGGCACCGTCTGCCCGCGTGCAATCCATCCAAGGCTACCACCGTTGCTGCAGCGGGCCGGAGAGGGACCGACGAGCGACGTGAGTATATGCAGCACAGGCGTGGTTGGGTCTGCAGGTGCAAGCTGATGAGCAGCAGCAACAACAGCAAGGCGTACCCGCGGCTGGGGCACTGGCTGTGCTCGCTAGCCAGAATGGCCAGGGTCTCTTCCCCTGCTGCAATGCTCTTGCGCAACTTGGGCACCAGGCCTTTGTTCTCCTGGCTCAGCAGGATGTGAGACACCTCCACTTGCTTGGCTGCCATGCACCGCAGGGCACAGCGATGCAGGCGGTGCCGCTGCTGGCGGCACCGGCCAACGACTGTCAGAGCAGAGGCGCTGCGCGCCAGCTGACCCAGCATTCAGCAAGCTGCTGCTGATAGCTATCACAGGGTGGAGCGCTGCGGAGGCTGAAGTGTGCAGCGGCCCAGATCGATGCGCTATGCAATGCAATCTTCTCAATCAGGCGGTGCAAGTGAAGCAGAATGGGGCGGCAATTGAGCTTGCTGACAGGAAACTCCGGTACATGATGTACGTTCGGTGTGCGCACAATTGGACCCCCGCGCGTCCCATTACTATTAACTGAATCATTGGTGACACGTCTGGCAATGGAGAGAAAAGGTCACCTCGCCCTTGTGCTCTCACCTCCACAGCGTCGCTGCTCGGTCAGTGGACAAGCTCCCAGAACCGGCACATGCTGATTGCAGATGTCTGCGCCATAGGTGGCGGTGACGCCCAAGGCGGCGGCAGGGAGGCGGGAGTTTCAGCGGCAATTGTGAGGATGCAGATGCAGCTCAGCCTCAGGCCTGGACAGAGGCTGGCGCACAGCCCGCCATGTCTGCGTCGCTGCGCCGCTTCACTGGCAACACATGCAGCCTTGCTCAGCGGTCATGACGACAGCATCTGCTGCAGCAGCTCAACCCTCTCTCGCTGGCAAGTTCAGCGTGCCTGCCAGTCTGGCAGTGGCGGCAGGGGCAGCAGTTGGGGACGCAGCGGTCTGATCTGGAAAGGGCTGTGTCTGCTCAGCTCGCGTGTGCAGCTGCTGCAGCACACGCTCACCACACTGTCTTGGGCATGCGTCCTGACGGAGCGTTGGTCGATTAAAGCAGCGGGCAGCCGAAATAAGTCGCAGGTCGTTGCCGTGCATGTCAGAGATTCAGCCCTGTGCATATCAGCCGTGATGAGTCCGCAATGCGGGCATGGCAGCAGGCATGGCAGCCCCAGCCCCTGTTGTTGGTGCGTGTGTCGGGCCATTGCACCTGCTGATCCTTCGCCCCATCCTCTGCTGCCCACATGAGCACAATAGGAGGTGCCGTCCCGACACAACGCCTTTTGCTGTCTCTGCATGCTGAAGATATCTTGGGATTTTTTGCTGTTGTAGTGGCAAGCATCTGTAGCCACGAGTCAAATTGGCAGCCACTCAAAACGGCGGGAGAGCGACAGGAGAGAAGGGGGCGCACCAACGCACAAGTGTGCACACCTGTTTCTACTGGCCGCTAACGAGACAGCTGGCTGGCTTCAGGAAGCCTCCGTGAGCATTGCCGCCTTTCGACGTATCTGGCTGTTCGACGCCAGCTGTGATGTTGCAGCCACTCTTTTCCTGGGATGTGGCGTGCAATTTGGCCATTATACTAGCCTGTGGCGTAGTTCCTGGCACCAGGTGATGCTTCTTGAGCCTAAAACATTCATCCCCCCCATATCAAACTGGATCTATCAACAGCAGTTGACGCAGCGTGCAGAGCGCCATAACGGCTTCCCACCCCAGCTGCGACCCCCATTGTTTCTCGTCGTCTGGCCGTCTCTCTGTGATACTTATCTTTCAAATACCTCCGTTGTGTGCTCGACAACGCAAACGCAGCCTCGTTGCCGCGGATGAATATCTCACCAGGCGAGTTTGGCCAAGCGCGGCGCTATTCTGGGCGTCGCCCTCGACGGTCGTTGCTGTAGCGGTGGTCTTGAGCGATTCTGGAGGCCCTGGAGCGTGCAGTCACACCCCGCACGGTTTGCCGCTGCTCGATGCCCTGCAAACCGCGCACCGAACGACCCCTCCCGCGCCCATCTGCAGATGGCGTTGAAACTGAAGCAAACCCGGGCATGGTGGCCACGCCCTCGACCAGCAGCGCCTCAGCCTCGCCCGCCCGGCCAGCTGCCCGCCCCAAGCGGCGCAAGGGAGCCCGCGGCTCGCAGGGCCGCTCATGCCGCGTGCCAGGCTGCACAGCCGCTCTAGAGCCTGGTTACTGTGAGGTGAGGGCCCCAGCTGTGCGCAGGGCGCAGCCGCCGAGTCTCCGCGCCCACCTGCCGCCGTTTTGCCGCCAGCTTCCGAAGTGCCTGATGGTTGGTCACTTGGCTTGTCGGTCCTTTAAAAAGGTCCTTTAAAAAGCTGCGGCTTCGACTCCACCCCCACACAGCCCCTTCCTTGTTTGTTCCTCTGCAGGCATACCGCATCTGCCGCACCCACCACCGCGCCGACTCTTTCCAAATGGATGGCAACACCTGCCGCTACTGCCAGCAGTGCGGCAAAATCCATTGTCTCTCAGAGTTTGACAAGGGCCGGCAGAGCTGCCGCATGAGCCTGTCCCGCCACCAGCGCGCCCGCCTGCTGCGCCAGCTGCGCAATGCACCGGCTGCAGGGCAGGCCCGCGGGCAGGCAGGCAAGGCGGGCAAGGCAGGGAAGAAGCGCGTCCGGGAGGAGCAGCGGCAGCCGACGCAGCAGAAGGATGCAGGCAAGCCAGCGGCAGCGGCACCAGCCCCGGCAGCAACGGCTGCATCTTCGGCTGGACCAGCACCCCCTCCGGCTGCCACGAGCGCAGCCAGCTGCCTGGCCACGCAGCTCCCGGCGCTTGCCTTGCCTGCCGGAGTGCCGGTGCCGGTGCCCCAGCCAGTGCCGCAGCTGATGCTGCTGGAGGAGCGCCTGCAGCCGACCACGCCCCGCATCTCACTGCAGTCCGTGCTGCCAGGCACCATGCACGCCGCGCTGTTGGCCAAGGACGCCGGGCGGCCCCCGCCTCAGCCCGCAGCCCTGGCCGTGCCCTTGGCTGCTGCCGGGGCTGCAGCGGGGTTGTCCGCCCCTCTGCCCGCTCCGGACAGCGTCATCGAGCAGCCCCTGCCACAGCAGCACTGCCTGCCGGTGTCAGTGGTGACGGCAGGTGGAAGCAATGCTGAGGATCTCGTCCCCCTGGTGCCAGAGCTGCTGCACCCCGTGCCCTGCCAGCCAGGCCCGCCCTTCCCGCCCCAGCCCCGCCCCGACCTTGTGCATCGCGCTTTGGAAATGCTCGACTCGCCGCATGAGGTGCGGCTTGCTGCTGCCCTGCGCTGTGCTGTGCTGTGCTGGATTACTGCTCTGCTGGGTGTCTGATGTACTGTGCCTTGCAGCTCTGCCTCTTGACCCACTGAGAACGCGGCACCTGCGGTGGCTTGCATCTGCGAGACATGTTGCGTGCACCTTGCATGAATGTATGCCAGCCTAGTGAGCCGTCACCCTGACTGGCCGTCCCTAGCCTGTTGTCTGTTCTACCCCTCCGCTTGTTGCAGCCAGGCAGCGGCGAGATGCCTAGCGTCGATGAGCTGCTGGATTTCAACGCACAGCTGGGCTTGCGGCTGCACAGCGGCGGCAGCAGCAGCAGTGACCTGCCGCTGCTGCTGGATATTGGCGCGCAGCCGGCGGCCTCCAAGCACGCTGCCGCGCTCCACGCCTCTTCCAAGCGCCGCCGCCTGGCTGAGGTGCCGCCGCCAGCGCTCACCCAGTCGCTGGTGTCAGGCGGGGCGGCGAGCGACCAGCTGGTCTCCCAAGCCTCCTATCCGCGGCTGCATCTCAGCCGCCCACGCTCTACGGCCACGCAGGCGGTGCATGCCGCTGCTGTCGAGTTTCCCACTGATGCAGCGATGAGCGACTTCCCAAGAAAGCCTGCTGCCAAGTATGTGCTGGGAGCGGCCTCTCTGCCTCTCCCCAGCATCCAGCACCCGCTGCAGCTGCCCCTGGCTGCCTGCCGCAGCCTGGACGCGGGGTTGTCCCTGCCTCTGCACGCAGTCCCCGTCACTCCTGAAGGCAACTGCGGCAGTCTGCCGGCCATGCTGCTGGGCCCAAGCTTCATCGCCTGAGCCCTCCCGCAGCGCTTGCGACCCCTGCTCCAGCTGCCTGCTGGGCCCCTCCTTGTTTTGGCACGCCGCCTGGAAGTGCCGCCGCGTGCTCAAACGCTTGTCCTGCAAACCGCCATGACCCCGCCTCAAGAACAAACCCCCTCACCTTGCCTCACCTCCTCGGCCCGCCTCGGCTCCTGGGGCACACGCTGCCCAGCCACCTTGGTCCTCAAGACGCCTTGCTCTCCCTCAAGCACACATCCCTGCAATTTTATTCGAGCCTACAAACGATCCAGCTAAGTTCTTCCATCCTACCATCAAAGGAACCCGAGATTCTTTCCCGTTTTTCCACACACGATCCATTTCATCCATCCAGTTCAATCCAAACTGTTCCTGCCAAGCTCCGTTTTCCTCAAGCCTGCTACATCTGCTTACTCAGTCTGCCTGCTGCTGTTTCCCAAGCCTGTGCGCCAGTTCAGTGTAAACTAGACAAGCTTTCCCCTCCGGCACTGGCAGCAACCAACGCTCTGGCAGAGAGAGCGTGTGTTGGTACTCTGGAGCATGCTGTGCCGCCATGTTCCTGTGTTCATTCCATTTCCATGTAAATGCCACTCTCCCTGCCTCGCGTTTACAAACTAAGCACAAGGCAACCAACCATCAACATGCACAGTTCACAGCACGCCTGCCGTACCGCACAACCGCTGGTCGCGCTGTCAGCATTAGCGGTCCCCTTCAACCTCCGGGCACCCTGCACGCCAAGCAGCCCAGCACTTATCGAATCAGTATCCTCCTTCGTCCTGCCTCATGCAGCGGCAGGGACCGCTTCGACGCTCCTCGGCAGTCGGCACAGCAGAGCAGGCAGCTTCAGGGGGCAAAGTTGCAAGGGACAAGCAGCTGGTTACAGGGCTATTCTGCAATGAAGCAAAGCAAGTTGAACGCAGCTCACCTGCGCCAAAGGTGCGGAGCCAGGGGTAAGCCGCCTCCACCGTCTTAGCGTCCGTCGCGTAGGGAGTGCCAAACTGCTCCAGCAGCAGCCGCCCAGAGTAGCAGACGCTGCGGCCCTCCAGGTTGCCTGAGGGTGCCACCTGGAAGCGCTGCAGGGTGGAGTAGGCACGCAGCAGGTCTCTGCATGGCAGGGAGACAAGCGGGCCAGGAGGCAACTCGGCAAGCAGGAGTTTGCGGGCGGTTGAGCAAGAGCAAGAGCAGCAAGCAGTTGAACGTTGCCAGCGTGAACTTGCCACACATCTGGCTGCTGGCTGGCGGGTCAAGCTACTGATGCAATCTCCATAACAAACAGGCGGGTGTGCGCCGTATGCACCACGGCTCCAGACCACCTTCCTGCCACCTTCCTACCACCTTCCGTATGCACCACGGCTCCAGACCACCTTCCTGCCACCTTCCCACCACCTTCCGTATGCACCACGGCTCCAGACCACCTTCCTGCCACCTTCCTACCACCTTCCCGCCGCCTCTCCTGGCAGGTGAGAGTCTTACCTGATGTACAGCAGTACATCCTGCATGCGCACGTTCTCCAGGATGAACCGCTGCCCATTGGCGGCTATCTCCCAGGGCATCAGGCTGCTGCCCCAGCTGAAATTGCCGCCGCTTCCTGAAGCAAGCGGCAGCCCCACCTCGGGGGCAGGGCCCCGCGCGCCAGCAGTCACGCCGCTGCCTTCCAGCACGCTGGCCAGCCGCTTGTCGCGGCGCATCTTCTTGAGCTGTCGGGCCAGCAGGGGGGTGGTCTCGCCGCTGCTGGCGAGCTGGCCGCTGGCGTAGGCGGCCCCGAAAGCTGCGTTCATGTCCCGGGTCACAGCAACCACCTGCACCGGCACAGCACAGCAGGGCCAGGGGAGTGAGCAGAGTCCAGGGCCCTGCATGTCTGGTGGCATGCCTGTGCCCTGTTGCTGGGTTGCTGCTGCTGCCGTTTGCAGCCTGGCGCAGCAGGAGCAAGCCACCCTCACTGCACCCACCCTCACAGTTTGGCTTGCGGACAGGGTAGGGTGCCTGGGAGGCCGCAGACACACTCACCAGGCTGTACCCTGCACCCTAACAGCACCCTCACTGCACCGTCGCTGCACCCAGGCACCCATCTGCTCCTCGCTCACACACACTCTCGCACTCAACACACACATTCATGTTCGGACACACACACACCCTTTCAAAGACACCTGCTCTGCACAAACACACACACCCACCTGCTCGCACACAGCATTTGGGTCGCTGCTCAGCTCCACAAACTCGCCCCCCGGGCGCATGCCCCTCGAGAAGAACTCCCAGAAGTTGGTGCGCAGCGCGACCAGCAGCGAGCCGCACACCACCTTCTGCTTGAGGTTGGAGGCGTAGGCGCGGCTCTCGATGTACACGTTGTACCTGCGAGGCAGGGGTGTACAGCGGCAGTACAGAGGCAGGCAGGCGGTACATGTTCAGGCGTGAGAGGCACCGCATCGCAGGGTTGGACGTATGAACGGATCGCTGGCGGCCAGCTCACAGGGAGGCAGCCTCGAGTATTGGGGAGACGAAGAGGCACCCTGGCAAGGCCTCCAGCCTGCCTGCCGGGGGCTGCCTGGGGCTGCAGGCCTCACTCAAGCCTGCCTGATGCCTCACTTGCCAAGCATCACATCGACACCGCTGCCCTGCCCTGCCCTGGGGGATCAGCCTGCACCCTCATGCCTCCCACCCAGCCAGCGTCTGCCCAGCCGATTCGGCCAGGCAGGCAGCGCTGAGATTCTGCTGTTGTTCTGACGTTGCGTCTGGTTCATCCAGGCCCACCACCGACCCGCCAAGGACACCAGCAGGCCCCAGCAAGCAGGCAGCGCCGCCACACCTGTAGTCGCAAGAGTCTTGCAGCGCCAGAGCGGGCGACAGTACGTTGAGCAGCGCAGCATCCTCTCCCCTGCCAGCCGCCTTCAGCTCATCCATGCAGCCCACAAAGACGCGCCTGGAGGCGGGCACAAAACAAAAAAAGGAGGCGGGTCAGTGCACACTGGGGCAGGGCACAGCAGCTGCAAGCGGCACACAGGCAGGAGGCACGCCGAACGGGTCAGACGCACGGCACTGGCCAGGTCTCTGCAGCTCTCAGCCTGCTGCCAGGGGCCCGAACTACCACAAGCAAGCGTACCGCAGGTGGTCCCGCCCAGGGTACCGCTCGTCCTTGGTGCGACCCCTCCATTGGGCTTGAGGGATGCGGTCCAGCAGGGACACCTGCACTCACGGTGGGTGGTACCGTGCATGCGGGTGCTTGCATGTGCGATCTGTAAGTGTAAAGTTGTTCGTGTTATGCATGTGTGCTGGCAGGCAGCCGGTGCCAGGCAGGGGGAGGCTGCAACTGGAAGCCACTTTGAAGCCTGCTTTGAAGCAAGGCCATCAGTCGGGAGGCATCCTGCTGCCCACCAAGGGGAGCGGGTGCCCTCTCTGATGTAGGCGCTGTGCAACAGCACAGCACAGCACAGCACAGCACAGCACAGCACAGCACAGCACAGCACAGCACAGCACAGCACAGCACAGCAGGTCAGCCGCCTTTCACTCACGTTTTCATACTTGCGGACGAGCAGCTCGGCCTGGTTGGCCCAGCCCTGCACCGGGGCTCCCCAGGGGTCCTGCAGCACAGCACAGCACAGCACAGCGGGTGGCACAATGCACCGGGTAGAGGTTTGCTTGCTTGCTGTGCTGACGCACTGCGCACGTTGGTACTGTGCACAAGCACACACCCCGCCCTGCCTGATGCACTGCTAGCAGCCGCGGCCTTCACTGCCGCCTCACGACCCCATGCAGCAAAGCATGCTGTTTGTGGTGTGCGGTGTGAGTGCTGGTGTGGTGCAGTCACTGCTGGTCTCAACGGCCAGCAACAACATACCGCCGGCTTCATTGCCAGTCTCGGGGTGCGGCAGCAGCAAATGGCTGGCATCCATGTTTGGCAAATGCGCTGATGGCTGGCTTCCTCAACAGCTTCCTACACAGCAACGTGCCTGCAGGTACTGGTGCTCGTGGCCCCAGTAGGTTGCGTCAGGGAAAGGCAGGTCCAGGTGGTGCCTCCCGCCCTGGAAGGACAGCAGGGGACGCGGGGGGGGGCGGGCGGCGGCACCCACCCACGAGCTGCGAGAGACACAGGGGAAGTCTGCTGTGTGCAGCACCAGGTCCACGTCTGGGACCTGCGGGGGGGGGATAGGGGAGAAGTGAAGGAAGAGGAGGCGGTAGGTAGGTGCAGAAGGAGTGGGGGGAGAGCAGGCGGTAGCTTGGGTCAGAAGGGCAGCAGCAGGCTGCTACTTTGGTGGGTGGGTGCACAGGGAGGCGGAAGCCAGGAGGGCAGGAGGGGCAGCAGCAGCTCTCGAGCCAAGTGTCCGGGTGTCTTATCGGGCGAGTGCCGGCTGCACACACACCACAGCAGAATATAAGTGCAAGCAGCCCTACCTGCCCCGGAAAGGTGCGGAGGGTGTCCATGAAGGCCAGTATGGCGTAAGGCACACGACCCTTGGCAGCAGCATTGCCGGGGCCCAGGGAAGCCGGGTACCAGCCGCCCTCCAGCCTGCCGGGAAGAGCCAGGAGGAGAAGGAGGAGGCGATGGAGGAAGCACAGGCTGCTTCAGCTTCTGTACATGCTTCGGGCAGCAGCCAGCCGGCCAGGTCAGCGCCTGCCTCGTGCCTCACAGCCGCAGCCAGCCAGAAGGACAGACAGCCCGCGTGCCGGCCCCACAGCCCTGCTTGCCCGGCAGGTGTGCAGCTGCAGCCTTGCCACCCCTACCGCCGCTCCTAGCGCAGACGCGCAGCTGGGTGGCAGTGGCGCGCAGGCAGCGGCTCACCGCTCAGTGATGTGGTGCACCCACAGAGACCCGTTGATTATCTGAAAGAGACAAGGCGCGGAAAAGGGGAAAGGGAGTGTTCAAAAGGGAGTTTATGTCTTGGATATCAAGTCCAAGAGACGGGCAGGAAGGGGAGGCCGGCAGGGTTTGGGGTACACACGGCAAGGGCGGCACAGCGCGGGTGGCTAGGGGGAGGCTCCGCCATAGGCGGGCGACTGTGCAGGACTGCAGGCAGCTGGCGGCAAGTGCACACGCACACACACCAGGGTCGCACTCCCGGCAGCAGCAACAGCACTGCCAGGGCCAACGACGACAGCGACGGCAGCAGCACTGCCAGAGCCAGCGGCAACAACAGCGGGGAGAGCAGCAGCCTGTGAGGCAGGCAAGGCACCTGCACCCGTATCATGTCGCCATCGCACTTGTCATACAGCATGGAGGCAGCCTCGACCATGTCCTGCGGCACGGTGCGGTACGGTACGACACAGGTCAGCAGTGCATGACAGCAGCACATGCCAGCAGTAGAGGCATGCAGGCGTAACAAAGGTGACCAGCATGCAGCAGCCGCAGCATGCGGTGCCGTCAGCTCAACGTCACTGAGTGCGCAATCGCAGGTGCAGGTGCAGGTGCAGGCAGGCAGGCAGGCAGATGCACCCGTCCTCTGTCACCGCGAGTGTTGCCCTCTCATCTTCCCCCTCACCCTATCAGTTGAGCCTCTGCCAGCCAGCTGCGCACCTTTGTGATGCCGGTGTCCTTCCAGGGCTGCAGGTCGTGCCTGATAAGGTCCAGGTAGCGGGACTGCTCGGCAAGCAGCTGGGGCAGCATAAAGGGAGGGAGGGAGGAGGGGTGGAGGGAGCGAGGGAGGGAGGGAACGATGTATGGGCAAGCAAACAGCAGGGGTGGACAACGGGCAGCAGGCGGCTGGAGCCGGCCAGAGATAAGGTGGCAGCAAGAGACAGGCAGCTGACTGAGTGGATACATTTCCTGTCTCCGTTTCATGTCCCCGCCGCCGCTGCAGGCCATGCCCGCCCGCCCGCCTCCTTCCAGGCTGCTGGCTCTCGGCTTGCTTGCCTGTTGGGCGGCGACCTCGTCTGCCGGATCATATGTGGCGCTGACGTTTTTGGTGAAGCTGCCTGAGTGCTTGTCCCACAGCGCCCCCCGCAGGTAGGCGTGGCTCCTCCTGCTGACCTGCAGAGGGGAGCAGGGGAGCAGCAAGGAGGGGGTGGCCAGCGGTCGGCCCGTCTTGGGTCATACACCTGGCCGGCTTCCTCAACCCACGCAGGTGTATTTAGGGTTGCGGGTGTATCTTTTCTCTCTCTTTCGGCGGGCTGGGAGACGGTAGCAAGGTGTGGAATCGTGTGTGCTGTAATGATCGCGAGGCAGCAACTAGCGCTGCTCATCCGCTGCCGCGGTTTCCCGCGCTGGCTTGCTCCAGTACCCCCCTTGCACTGCCGCCTCTTGCCGCTGGCCCGCCCTCACAAAGCGTGCAATGCGCAGGCCACTCACGTCAACAAAGCTCGACCTCCAGGCTCGCTCTAGAGGGTCGTCCCTGCCCTCTGGTGTTGTCATGGAGGGAAAGGGGTTGGTGGTGACCACCTGCAGTCGGCGGCAGTTAACGGAGGCAGTAATCAAGCTCGGTGAGCAGGCTGGCAGCACAGCCCACCTCCTGCCAATGCGTCAGAACACACAACACAGGCCAGAAGGAGTGAAGAGGGGAGAGTTCGTGCCGCTTGCAGGGCACAACACAGTTGATACCACCTTGAAAATGAAGAGCATCAGCAGCGCGCCGCCAATGAGGTTTGCCGGCATCGGCGGGGCGCACAGCCGGCGGCGAAGCGTCGCGGAAGCAGTGCGAGAGCCAGCAGGCTGCCGTGAGCTGGTGATCATTGGTGCTTGCAGGAGGGTTGCTTCAGAGGCGTGGGCTCCTTCGTGCTGACAAGCGTTCCAGCGAGGGGACGGGTAAAGCGCTGCGGCGGGCGGCTCTGCCCTGGCAGTGGTTGCACTTGCTTCCAGCTGCTTGGAGTTGTCTGGTAGTGGGTTGAGCTGTGAGGCTTGCTGCAGCGGTTCCCGACTGCTTTGTCTCGGACCGCAGCTTTAGCGTGTCGCTTCCAAGCCCTGCGCTGCGTGCTGCTTGCTTTGCTTGCAACGGAACACGAAGGCGGCGGAACACGAGGAGCGGGGTTGGCGGTGGCGCATGATGTACCGGGGTGCCTGAAAGTCAAAATCAGGGCGATCGCACCGCTGGCATTGCCTCCAGCGTGTTGGTATGTGGCACCAGACGGTGTCGCTCAGGCCAGCGTGGTTTGGCCAGACGCGGCGGCCATCGGCCGTTCCACGGCCGGCATTGCGGCCTGCGGGGTACGCCAGGTTAGGAAATTGATACGCCGCCTTGAGAGGGTAGGGCAGAGCGGAGGTCATGACGGCGGCGGCAACCACCACCCGACACTGGCCGCAGCTTCATACCACGTTTTGTGATAATCTTGAATTCATGCCTGATTACCATGCAGGATCAACAGGCGCAGCTGGCCGGCAAGGCAACTGGAGCAGCAGCGGCTGGCCGTCACAGGAGCGAGCGCCACTCTCAGCAATGACAGCGGCAGTGCTGCCCGGCGCCTGCTGCAGCTCAGCCAGCAGTATGACTCACAGGAGTAGGCGACAGTCACTTTCACCAGCAGCTGACGGTGGAGGAGCGATTGGCTCGCATTGAGATGCTGCTGCAGCAGGGAGTGACAGAGGAGACTGTGCAGTGAATAATAACGAGCAATAAAGGTGGCCCCTACATGAAGTCAGCTAGTCAAGGTGCAGCAATCCTGGCAGTGCTGCGTGAGCGCGGCTGCTCAGACGTCGACATGAATCATGTGTTACAATTTCAGCCCACTCTTCTTGGACGGACAGCCAGCAGCGTCGGCGATGTGTTTGCAGCGCTGGACGACATGTTGCAGCTGAGCAGGCCCAAGATACTGCGAGTGTGCCTCAGGCAGCCCTCATTGCTGACGCACTACAGTGACACGTTGCGACAGCGCTGGGTCTGGGTGCAAGCACACTATGGCCTGTCTAAGTCAGCTTTGGCCTCCTTGGCTAAGCGCATGGTCAGCAGCCGTGCTGTTAGCAACCTGTTGGCCAGCAAACAGGACACCATCATGTGAGTGGCTGCCGCTCCTGCCTCTTTAGCTGCTGGCTGCGTGTTCAAGCGCGTGTCATACTAACTGCCGGCATTCCCAGCGGTGTGCTTCTGCAACCGTGCAGGAACCGGTGGTCCGGCATGCAGCGCCTGTTTGAGCTGTCGGATGCTGAGGTCAGCAAGCTGTTTCCGTATCTGGCTGAATTGCTGGAGGCTGACCCTGAGCAGCACATCAGGCCGCGCTGGGACCTGTATCAGTCACTGCTGGGTGAGTGGGCTGTGTGTGTATTGACTAATGCGGCAGTGCAGCTGTGCCGCGCGTGAGTTCGTGCACCTGCCTGTGTGTGCAGGCGAGTTTGACCCTGCTGACAAGCGGCGCTTCATGACCAGCCCGGGTTCATTGCAACTACCTCAGCACACCATCAGGAATGTGTTTAGCGGGGTGGAGCAGCTGATGGGCAGCACAGCCGCTGCTCACAGCCTGCTGCGGCGCTCACCAAAATCATTTTTTTCAGGCATTGAGCGGCTGGCCACGAATCTGCGTGCCCTGCAGCAGCTGTGTGGTTGCTCGTTACAGCAGGCTCAGCAGGCGCTGCTGCTCACACCGCAGCTTGCGTACCGCAAGCTTGAAGCACCTAAGTTCCAGTGTCGCGTGGCGGCCCTGACAGAGTGGTATGGGCATGCCAGCCCAGGCGAGTGTGCAAGGGGGTGACAGCATAGTTCTGGTGCCTACGCCAGCCATCGCATGCTGACAGGAGTTTTTTGGTCACCTAAGCCCCTGCTAACCAACACTGCGTTGTGCCCCTTTAACATGCAGCGGCAATGCTGCTGGTTCCCGCCCGCGGCTCTCAGCTGATGTCGAGCATGTGGAAGCTTGGTGCACGCATGGCCTTCATCCGTCGATTACGGCTGGAGCGAGCAGAGCCTGCGCTAAACACCAGAGCGCTTACAGCTACAACTGAGTGGTTCTGCCACACTGTTGGAGCCAGCGAGGACGAATACGATGCGTTTGAGCAGCGCTGGCTGGTCAGCCCCGAGGCTGCAGAGCTGTGTCGGCGCGAGGGGCCGCCGCATGTGAAGGTCATTGGAGCGGCAGAAGCAGAAACTTGAGCTGTTGGGATTGAAGTCCTGCCACTGTTGCACAGCGCTTCAACCACTCAATTTACACAATGCAAACGCTGCTGTCAATGCTTGCCACAGGTCGCCCATTACCCAGGAAACCCACCTGCCACTCGTCAACCTGCTGACGTGAAGGGTTATGACATTGGCCCTGCAATTAACTGTAATGGATTTGTACTCATGGTACCTCTTGCACGAACTGCCAACGCAAAAGCCGTACAACTGAAGAGGTGTACCGGTGTCCGCAACAGGCACGCCAGTTACTTGCCAGCCGTGCTGGCACTTTGTGCCGCACGCCGCCGTGCCGCCGCCTGTCGCTGCGCCGCCACCTGCCGTGCCTGGGCTTGATCCGTTGTGGAGGGGAAGGTTGGCATAAGGGCTTTGTCCTTGGGCAGTGGGTGCTCTCGGAACCTGCGCGCACAGGGAGCGTGCAGCAGCAGCACATGCCATACATGGTTTAAGCAGACTGGTGGCTAGAATGAAGGCTGTCTGTCGAAGGACGGCAGGGAGTCAATGCGACACACGGGGGGTCCTGAGGCAGCAGGTGCAGTGACACACATCCAACTGCATCTGTACTGCAAGTATCTTCACAGACACGCTGACTGTGCGACACGTACAAACAAGCAAGCAAGTCCTTTCCATCCTGCAAGCTACCCACCCAACCCCACCCAGCTGTGCAGCTGCCAAGCGCTCACCAGGAATGATCCAGAGCCTCCTCGCAGCTGATGCGCTTCTCCTGCAGGCGGCGGGCAAAGGCAGGCAGGAGCGGCGGCAGTCGTTGGCGAATGCAGGAAAGCAAGCACGAGTATGGTAGCAGTCGGCACTGTGCCGGATCTCGAGTGATACACAATGCGCTGAGCAACGCACCACTGCACAGGGCAACACGCAGCGGACGCAGCACCAGCAGCACCAGCGGGCGCAGCAGCAGTTGCAGACGCAGCAGCAGCAGCAGCAGCAGCAGCAGAAGACGCAGCTCACCGGGCACAGCTCCAGAAGGCGCGACAGCAGGTCGAACCCCGCCTCAGACAGCGAGGGGCGACCATCGAAGCCGAGGCTAGCCGGAGGAAAGCGCTGGCGCAGGGTTCCGGAAGGGAACTTGCCAAGGTTGACCTTGCGGGCGTTGGGCAGCTTGGTGAGGCCTGCACGTAGAGGCGTGCGTACGCGCAAATTGTGAGTTGCTATGGGAGGATGGGGTGTTAGGAAGGATAGAGGAAAAGGCGAGAGGCTGGTTCGGGGCCAAGTTCTTTTGTTCACACTCCCTTGCCTGCAGGAGCGGTGGCTGTCGATAGCCATGCACTGCTGCCCTGGGTGCTGCAACTGGCGACCCGTGAACCACCGCAATCAAGCAAGCAAGGGCGACGCCTGCCACCGCAGCGTTGCCCGCCTGCCCGCCTGCCTGATACACACCCACAGCCCGTCCACGCAGCCTACAACCGGCAGCCTGCAGCACCTGGCCAGCTCTGCTCTGTGGGAGAACCCATGGTCTTCAGTATCGTTGTGAGCAGCTCGATTTCTGTCCTGGCCTGAAACAGAGCCTCCTTGCTGCGAGACAGAGAGAACAACAAAACACACAAAAGGACGCGCACAGTTGTGAGCGACGCGGGTGAGGAGGTGGCACTACATACATGCAGGGATGCCAGCAGCGCGGCTGCCTGGTGACTGGGTCAGGCCTGTGCGCAGCCTGGCGAACTGATGGACGTGAAAAGGTGTGCTGTACCGCAAAGAGCCAGGCAGTACCATTCGAAGCCACCACACCGCCCGTGCAAACGCACCTGAGCAGCTCTGCCATGATGCAGCCAATGCTCCACACATCCACAGGAGTGCTGTACTTGCGCTGACCCAGCAGCAGCTCGGGAGCGCGGTACCACAGCGTCACCACCATGGCGGTGTACGGCGCCAGCGGGGACCCGTACTGCAATCCAGCAAAGTCGTACCGCAAGGGTGAGCGGTGCATTACGGCAGGCACAAGGCAGGAGGTGAGTTGAGCGCTGGGCAGGGACGCGCAGCGCTACTGAGTTGGCAGAGTGTTGCCTGCAAGATGCATGCAGGGCATGCGCTTCGGTGCCCAAGCCAAATGACAGCAGCCTCTTCAAGCCAGCGCCAGCACCAGCATTAACCCTTCAAAACTGAGGGCACGAGCACCAGCAAACCAGCGCCAGCACCGTACAAACACTATGGCCACAATACCCCTCTCAATGCACGCCCACCACCCACCTGTCTTGCCAGTCCGAAGTCACACAGCTTCAGCTCTCCTCTGTTGGTGTACAGGATGTTTGAGGTCTTCAAGTCCCGGTGCAGCACCCAGTTGTCATGGAGGTACGCCATGCCGCTGCAGGGAGTGGAAGGGGAGGATGGGTACGAAATGATGAAGAGGGCAAGAGATGAATAGAAAGGAGGACAGATGCCTGGTGCTTCCATGTGTGGCAATGTGTGGTTATGTGGACAGAGGTGGGTGAGATGAGGATGTTGAAGGAAGGAGAGCAGGGTTGCAGGTTGCGAGGAAGGGGGACTGAGGAGGCTGTTGCATGCACCCACACAACCTGCTCCCTCTCTGGTTACACCCCGGCCCTGTGTACCGCATGCATATACCTGTGTACCGCACCCCCGTGTACCGCATGCATATACCAATGTACCGCACCCCCGTGTACCGCATGCATATACCTGTGTACCGCACCCCTGTACCGCATCCATGCCCCTTGCCTGGCTGCCACACCTCACCTCAGCAGCTGCATCATCAGCGTCTTCACCTCTGCAATGCTGAAGGGCTGGGTCATGCGCTCCTCCATCACTGCACCGGAGGGGGGGACCATGGAAGGGGAGAGAGGGTGATACTTGGGTGCACGGCAGGGTGGAGCAAAGCTTTGGGGCTTTGCGTGTGTGTGTGTGTGTGTGTGTGTGTGTGTGTGTGTGTGTGGCGTGGCATCAAAGCCCTCCCTCAGCAGCATTTCACGAATCCTTCGGCCGGCAACCAGCATCACCACACCGTGACAACCCATCAAACTGCGTCGCACACGCCCATCCGCCACTGAACATGCCAGTCGCCATGACCAGCCACACCTTCCACCCACACCTTCCATCCAGCCACCAACTGGGGCCTACCCATCATTGATGTATCCGCCCGACTGCCCTGCCCACCACACACACCCACGCCACCCACCCAACTACCCCCCCCCACACACACACACACACGCCACTTACCCATCTTCAAGTCGTGGTCTGCGTATTCCATGACCATGAACACGGCATCCAGGGAGGGGCCCACCACCACCTCACTCACATTCACAATGTGCGGGTGGTCCAGGCTGCAGGGCAAGGCGGCGGTGGGGTGACAGAAACCTCGACGGCAGCCGTTGGCGTTTTGGGGCGCGTTTTGGGGCACCATGACGCACCCAGCATGCGGCGGCACGCGGCCAGCGGCGGCGACACACACGGCACAGGCAGCAGCGGCGGAAAAGTGAAGCTGAGCTCAGGATTGGCACATCCAGATTCATTTAAGTCCAGGAGATTCTAGGACTTAAGTCCAGCCCTGAGATGCAAAATGGTCCCACCCCCCAATCACCTGAGCAGGATGTTGATTTCCCGGATGGACGTCAGCGGGAAGCCGTCCCGCTCCTTCTCCAACTTCACCTTCTTCAGCGCACAAATCTCGCCCGTCTCTCGGTCTCGCGCCCTGTCCCGTGCAGGCAGAACAGTACCGCAGCAAAGGGGGGAAGAGGGGGGCAGGTTTTGAGATGCAGCATCCATATAGAAGGTGCAGAGTGAGTGGGAGGGGAGCCAGCCTTAAGTCTCGCAATGCACGACACCTGTCCTGCCCTGTGCTGCCCAGCTGCCAGAGGGGAAGCAGCAGTACAAGCCGAGCAGAAACCGTACCGCGCATGTTCCCTCACCTGTACACCACACCGTAGGTGCCCTCTGAAATGCGGTTCAGCTTCTCGTAGCAGTCCACGCTGCGGCACTCCTCCAGCATACTGACGCACCGCTTGCTGCACGCACGGGCCGGAAAGGCAGCAAGCAGCAGGGTGTGAAGGATGAGGAGGCGAGGCAGAGTAAGCAAGAAGCAGGCGTGAGCAGTGAGCGTGATGGCTGCTGGAATGGTGAGCTGCCGCGGGTAGCAAAGGTGCGGGAGGCAGCTGAGCCGCAACAATGCAATGCACAACAGGCACCATCTATGCTCTGCACCAGCTGCGTGTCAGGGCTGAAGGGCCGAGACACATGCAATGCCTGCCGGCAGCAGCAGATCCCCTCCATGCCTCACCCTGCATGCTTGGAGCCAGGAGAAAGGCCCCCCTCCTCGCCATCGGATGCTGCCCGAGCCTGCTGCTCGCCATCAGAAGCTGCATCCCCCGCAGCACCTCCTCCAGGGCTCCGCCCACCTTGCTGCTGCTGCGCCGCCGCCGCTGCTGCTGCTTCCGCTGCGGCGGCGGCTGCTGCCGACACCTCCGCCGCCTCGGCGGCATCAGCCTGCATCCAGCGGCTGGCACGCTTGGGCTGCGGAGGCGCTGTGGCTGCTTCCTCCCCTGCCTCCTGTGCTTGTTGGCCTGCGGCTTGGGAAACAGCCGCGCCTGCACCTGGAGTTCCTGCTGCTGCTGCTGCTGCTGTCGCGGGTGAGCGTGGGGCAGATGCATCTGCAGGCAGTCAAAGCGCAGGCAGGGGCACAGGCAGAGGATCAGCAATACGTCACGAGACAAACGAGTAGCATGCAGTGCAGCAGCCAGTTGCCGCACAGGAACGCCACGTACTATGAAGACTAGCTGTCTTGCACGCAGTCGGCCCACACCATGCCAGCCAGCATACAACAACAGGCGTGTGAGCAGGCGTGTGAGCAGGCCAGCCCTCCCCCACCTTGATCATCCTGCTGCTGCTGCTCCTCCTGCTGCTCTTCTGGTGCCTGCTGCTGCCCTTGCGCCGCCGCCACCTCCTGCTCCCCCAAACCCTCCTCCTCCTCGTCTTCATCACTGGAGACAGAGGGTGAGGGCTTCATGAGCGGCAGCCCATCACTTTCGCTTTCGCTGCCATCTCCTGCCGCCGCCTGCTGCTCCTGGAAAGCTCGCAGCTCTTCCAGCGCCCGGTCGGTGGCCGTCATGCCTGCTGTGCTGCCGCCGCCGCCTGTGCCAGCTGGCACGCTACCGGTGGCTCTGGATCCGCCTGCGGTGGCCGGCTGCCCGCCCTTGGCTGCCTTGGGGGGCGTGTGCCAGACGATGGGCGCGTGCTTGCGCTTGCTGCCCACGCCGCCGCTGTTCCCGTCCTGCTGCTGCAGCTCTCCGTCCTCGGGTGCCTCGCGGCTCTCGTCCTCTTCTAGCGTGGCTCGCCAGCCACGGGAAGCTGCATGCAGTGAGGGCAGCATCAGGGTGAATCGGGCATCCTGCTGGCCCTCGCGGAGCTCCTTGAAGCCCCATGCTACAAGCAGCACATGGCGCGACTCACGTGGCCGCTCAGCGGGAGTCTCCTCCTCGCCCTCGCTGCCAGAGGCCTGCTGCGCCTTGGCCAGCTCCCGCTCACGAGCCAGGCGGGAGGCCTCAGCTAGGAGAGGGTTGGCGGGGCCGCGCGGCGGGAGCCTCGGGCGGACTCGGTCGCGAACGCCATCATCGCGCTTGTCGCTCTTGCCGCCACGCCTGCGGGTGGTTGCAGGTGCACAGGTACTATTCAGTTGGTCAGAGGCGCAGGCTCTCGACATGAGTGCTGTTGGCTCGCCTCTAGCTGCAGCGCTTTGCTGCACACACCCACCTGTCTCTTCTGTCTCGCGACCGATCCCGTCGCTGCATCGCCGACCGCGCTGCGCAGCCTACCCAGCCACACCAGCGACGTGCTGAGCTTTGGTGTATAACTGTGTGAATAAGTGTAGAATTATTTGACGACGACGGCTGCGCCTTGCCGCAAAAAAACGCCACCGAGGCGCCATGCGGGCCGTGCCGCTCCCGCGCAAGTCCCGTGTGATCACCTTCGGCTCATTCTGGCTGACCCACCGCAGGATTCAGATGGAGCCATCTATCGACTCAACATGTCGAGCCGTTACATCAAGGGACATTTGGAAACGGGGAGACTATCAGTAGCTGTGGCAGGTACCAAAACTGTGCTGCTTAGCTCCTCACTTCTTCAAGAAAGCCCGCACAGCTTCCAGCCACTGCATGTACTCCCTGCACGACACAACAACAACAACAAATACACAGCATGGCGCCCACTTCAGCACACCACACAGACTCCAGTCAACGTCGCAACATCATTGCCGCGGTACCGGTACAGCCCGCCAGAGCATACCACTGGAAATGGCGCAGAAATGGCGCACAACTCACCGCTGCTCCTTGTCGTGTATGAGCGGCAGCAGGTAAGCACCCAGCTCCTTATCCACACCGCGCTGCAGAAAGGAAGACATGCAGGTGAGCGAGCGTCATGGCTCCTAGGACAGCTGCAAGACATTCAGCATTCGCTGGCTTTTTGTCCTGCTGCACAGCCCGGCCCTGCTGCAGTGCCCACCTCAGCCAGATAGCTCTCAAAATTTGCCTGCAGCTTCTCATCCAGCTCCTCATATGCCTGCTCACAGCACAGCACAGGGCAAACACATGTCAGTCGACCCATGCGGGCCATAGCACATGCCAGTCGGCAACGGACAGAAGACAGGCTTGTTGCAGGGTGGTTGCAGCAAGAACTACCGCTGTCCATGCACTGGGGTAATCCCAGTTCCCAGGGATCCCATCCCACTCAACGCATCGCAAGGACTGCAAACACACACCAGCACAACTAGCCTTTTGACCCCCGTTTTGAGCATTGTTTAGCCCTCACACTCACCGGCCCGCTGTACGCTGAATCCTCCATGTCGTCCTCTGCAGGCTCCAGGCTCACATGCTGCACAGAGAAGTACTGCCCGTCGCTCTTGCACTCAAAGCTGCAGAACGGAGAAGAGGTGCAGTGAGCGACGTGCAGGCAGGCATGGCACCAGAGTAAATGCCTGCCAGCTTAGGCCCACTGGACTGGCCACACTGTCAAGTGCTAGCAGACACACAACTGCTGCTCTCAGAAGCATGCTGCTCCTCCCCCCCTTGCCGCTTGCCAGGTTCAGCGCCGTGGATCGCCCCCTGCCCTGCCTCACACATCCCTCTCCGGGAGAGAGAGGGGCCCCGGCCTCCTCTCTGCCAAAAGTAGTGAATTGCTCTGCTTCTCTGCTGCTTTACTGCTATGCTGCCTTACTGCTCTATTGCTGTACTGCCATGCTGCGACTCACACTAGGCTTTGGTCTCCCTTGGCGACTGTGACTGTGAAGACAGCACCCACATCGGCATCCAGGGCCCCGTTTGCATCCTCCACCAGCTCCTCCTCGGGCTACAGGGGCGGCAGGCAGGACGGCAGGCAAGCAGACAGGCAGGTGGGCGGGGTGTGGAGGTGCGCAGGCAGAGGCAGGTGCACAGGTGTGCCAGCATAAGCTTTTCGAGGTACGCAGGGCAACTCTTTGGGGGCGTTCTCTCATGCACAATGCAGAAGCAAAAGCCTTGGGAACCCACATTCTTGCCCCACAACCCTCACAGCCACACATGGCAGCGTCGGGGGGGCCGCAGCACCCGCCCCCAGCACCCACCTGCTCATTGACCATGACATCCACAGTCACCACCTCGCCATCCACTTTCTTGGTCAGGCTCATCAGCGTGTCGCCGTCTGCCTCAGACAGTGCAAAACCGGCCGGCGGGCCAGCCTCCAACTCCTGGAAAGGGAAGGGTGCAGGCAGAAGGGGAGACAATGAGCGGTGCTTGCTCGAGGGTGGTTACGTGTGCAGCTGTGCACGGTGGCTGATTTGCAGCGGCACATGCCAGGCAACGCCTCCAATGCAGTCTCCGGCAGCCCTCACCTCAGGCACTGCATAATTTTCCTTCTCGTAGGCTGCTTCCTCTCTGAGAAAAAACAAGCAAAGGGGTGGCGTGGCTCTCAGAGCGGCAACAGGCAGCGGCAGTCTGCAACTGGCGGCGGCAAGCCCGCAAACCAGGATGCAGCATTGATAAACCGACCGGCTCACCCCAGGGACTCGATCAGAGCCGACTGGAAGGCCGTTGGGGTGCTGCTGATGGCGCGCAGGCTGGTGAACGAGACTTCTGACAGTGCCAGGCGGGAGAGGCCGGCGATCTCAGCCTGGCGTGCGATCAGCGCGGCACCTGGGGCAGCAGCCGCCAGCAGACGAGGCAGCAGCCTGCACGACGAGCGCATGTTGATATATGTGCAGCGCAGCGATCCAGCGGATGAAACAGATATTGCAAGCAATGCGGAGATTGAATTGATGCTCAGACAGCGCATGCACGCTGGAAAAGTGGCGGCGGCAATTTGCGGCGGCACGGAAAGAAGTGCTGCCAACATGGGTTGCAGCATCTTGATCCAACAGCAGCATGATGAGCGCAAAACGGTGCCACACAAGCCTTCGCTGCCCCTCCTTCTCTTCAACGGCGCCCATGCATTGCCGTTGCTGCTGCCGCCGCCGGGTCTGCCTGCAGTGCACCGAGCTCCTCGTTGTCCAGCACCCGCATACTCCACTGCAGGGCGACAGATTGCCAGCGGCAATGAATAAAAGTGCGACTAGCAAGTGCTGGTTGTAACAAAGCAGTTCGAAGTACAGTCAGGTGGCCCACAGCCTACGCCAGCTCCTCACCAAGTCTAGTAGCAGCTCGAACTTCAATTGCTGCATGTGGAGCTTGTCTCGTGCTTCTGCTTCAGCTGTCTGCGAGCGGCTCAGCTGCTCCTGCATTCCTGCCAGCTGCTGCGCCTGGTGATCGTACTTTGAACGCAGCTGGTGCAGCTCTGCTTCCAATGCCTCAACTGCAGCTGCGACCCTGTCGTCGTCATCTGATTGGGTCGCAGATCGCTGGTGTGGCAATGGCACAGCACCAGCACCATTGCCACGGCTTTGGGCACCGCTGCGCCGAATTGCGGGGCCTGGCTGGGCCCCAGCCAAATGCGCCGCGGCAGTTGAGGCACCACGGCTGTCGGCGGCGATGTGGAAGGCATCCAGTGCGTCGCCCTCCTGCTCCGCCTCCAGGATGCCGTTTGCCGCCCGGGACTTCTTCCTGCACTTGCAAGCAAAGCACGCTCCGCTAAGCCCAGCCCCGACCTTTCACCATTGGGATTGGCGGCCGCACACCGGCTGAAGATGGCGCTGAGCGGACTGCGGCTGGATTGTTGCTGCTGCTGTTGCTGCTGCTGTTGTGTGTCTCCAGCATAGAGCACTGAGGCCATATTTCGCAGCGTTGACTGGCGCTTGCGCGACTGGCAGGCCTCTCAGACGGAGCCCAGGTGGATGCTGTGCGGCAATTGGACAGTGCGGCCGGTATCGGGGGCCCACAAACTTCGTTCATGTCCTGCCAAGCAGTACGGTGTAAAACCACGCCTTTCCGCTGCCCTGGGCTTTACCGCGAGTTCTCAGTGCCCATCCTCACTTACAGCACAGCAAATACAGGCCACAGCAGCAGCGATGGCACCACCCCCATACCCCGCCGGCGAGGAGGAGGTGCGGGCAGCCATAAGGCGCCTACTCAGCCGGTGGTCGGGCGAAACTGGCGCTGCTGGGGCCAAACGGCGGCGGATCAGGGCGCAGGGCCGATTCGCAGCCTTCCCGCTCACCGCCAGCACCGACGCTCGCCTGCCTGCAGTTGTTGGACTATGAGGAGGCCGATGAGGACGCCACAGCTGGAGAGGCGGCCAAGGAAGGCGTTGCGGTGAGACATTGGCGAAGCGCCGCTCTGGCAGCCCTCCATCGGCCCGCTTGCCGCGTCCAGCGTGCACTGCGTCCCTGTCCTGGCTATGATCAGCACTCCCCGGCGCTGATGGCCCGCAGGTGAAGAAGGGCTATGTCGGCATTCACAGCAGCGGCTTCAAGGATTTCCTACTGAAGCCCGAGCTGCTGCGGGCCATCCAGGACTGCGGCTTTGAGCACCCATCGGAGGGTGAGCGCGCCGGCATTCGTTCGTCGAGCGGCGGCCATGGCGGCGGGAACCTCTTTGCGGGGGTTGTGCTGCTCTTTCTATCAGCACAGCAGCTCATGGTTGACCACGGCGGCTGTTCTACTGACCAAGGGTGCTGGCAAGTTCCTGCCAGCTCCAACTTCCTTGCTGGCAGCATTGCTGACATTTGTCCCGCCTTCTCGCGCTGCACTCATTTGTCTGTGTGCAGTGCAACACGAGTGCATCCCCCAGGCCATCCTGGGTATGGATGTCATTTGCCAGGCCAAGAGCGGCATGGGCAAGACCGCGGTGTTTGTCATCTCCACGCTGCAGCAGCTGGAGCCGGTTGACGGGGAGGTGTCGGTGGTGGTGCTGTGCCACACCCGTGAGCTGGCCTACCAGATCTGCCACGAGTACGAGCGCTTCACCACCTACATGAAGGTAGGTTGGCTGCTGTGAAGTGCTTGTGCCTGGTTGCCTGCCTGTGTGTTGGTGCCTGGTCAGGCGGGCTGCACTCGGCTTTGCACACTGGCTGCAACCAGCAAGGACGTGGTGGTGAACGGTCGGCGAAGCATCGATGATGCCGCATGCATGCAGCGTGTTTACGCCCCCTTCTCGCCTCCTCATCCCTGCTGCAGAACGTGCGCGTGGGCAACTTCTTTGGCGGCTTGCCAATCAAGCAGCAGCGCGAGCAGCTCAAGGACAAGGACAAGTGCCCCCACGTGATTGTGGGCACACCCGGCCGTGTCAAGGGGGTGCGTGCCGTGCGGCTGCTGGCTGCTGGCTTGCTGCTTGTCGAGTCTGAATCTCTGCGCCTCAGCAGTTTACTGCCCTGTCGCCTGCCCTGTCGCCTGGTGGTGCTGTGCTGGCTGCTCGAAGCACGTGTGGGGGAGCAAGAAACAGATCTGGCTGAGGATTTGCTAAGCTGTGACCAGGCTGCCAGCCCTTCTCTCTCTCTCTGCTGAGCCTCCGTCCCTCTCTCTCGGCCCTGCTTTGCTTGTGTTTGAGCCCGCTTTGCGGCTCCTCCCTGGCCCCTCCCGCTTATTTTTCTTGGTTTCGTCTTGCCGCCATGCCATTCTCAGTGCCTCCTTCTCTGCCGCCCTCACCTGCGCTTCATTGCTGTACCGGTCTCTTTGCTGCAGCTTGCGGACGAGAAGGCCCTGGACATGAGCCACATCCGCCACTTTGTGGTGGACGAGTGCGACAAGTGCCTGGAGAACATTGACATGCGGGGGGATGTGCAGGTGGGGCAGCAGGGGCGGGGTTGTGTTGTGGCCGGTGCATGCGTGCATGCTGTGCTTGTGCAGCAGAGACCTTTGGGGGGTATAGGGGTAGGATTGTCCAGAGCCGTAGGCCACATCCATGTCTGGCTGGTCTGGCACCCCTCTCTGCGTCATTCAGACGCTCTCTCGCTGCGACGCTCCTCATCCTTGTTCCTACGCCGTGCCGCCGCCACCCGCAGGCCATTTTCAAGAAGACGCCGCACGACAAGCAGGTCATGATGTTCAGTGCCACGCTCAACGCAGAGATCCGCCCAGTGTGCAAGAAGTTCATGCGAGACGTGCGTACCGCCTGGCCGTACCGCCATTGTGCTGCCTTTCACACCACTGCACCGCAGCCACACAGTTCCGCGGCGCGGCTGCCCCGCCCTCGCCGCCGCGTGCCCCGCCCGCTGCGCCAAGGGTAGCAGCCATTGAGGGCTGGGGCACGCAGCACAGCACAGCACAGCACCATACACACAACACACGCGCAGCCAGCACAGGCTGGCCCGGGCAGGCTCAGGGCAGATGTGCCACCCTGGCAGATGTGCCACACTGGCGGCATGTGCTGCTCACCTCGCTGGTAGCTTGGTGGCGCAGTAAGGGACCAGCGGGAGCAGAGGCCATGCCGGCTCAGGCTGGTGGCTCGCCCCAGATCCCTGGCCAGCACAGCTGTTGGGCAGCACATGTGTGCCGACCCTTCCCGCTAGCCGGCAGCTGGGTGAAACCGGGCGGGCAGTGGTTTTACTATGCTGGAGCCTTGGAGGAGGGAGGCACTGGGAGCATGGGACGTTGCCTGGCTATGCCGAGCGGCTGCGAGGGCGGCCCTTGAAGCGGCGCCCGCTGACCTCCTCCCCTTTGCCCTGCAAGTGTGCACCTCGCCCTTTCCTGCCCTCTGCTGCACACGCTTCCTCTTTCAGCCTCTCGCCGCCCTTCCCCAGCCCCGCCTCTTCCTCCTCTGCCCCCAGCACACACACATCAGCCCAACCCCACATCCCGCCTTGCACCTCTCCCTCTGTACCATACTCTCGTTGCAGCATGTGCGCCCTTGCCTACTCCTGCCGTACCGCTGTGTACTGCCCCCCTCTCCATTCTGTACCGCAGCCCATGGAGATCTACGTGGACGACGAGGCGAAGCTGACGCTGCACGGCCTGGTGCAGCACTATGTGATGCTGAATGAGGACCAGAAGAACCGGAAGCTGAACGACCTGCTGGACGCACTGGACTTCAACCAGGTGGGTGGTGGTGTGGTGGAGAGGGTGGCAGTGGGCTTGGTGGTGGTGGAGAGGGAGGTGGTGGAGAGGGTGGTGGTGGGCTTGGCGGCGGTGGGCTTGGTGGTGGGGGGCTTGGTGGTGGGGGGCTTGGTGGTGGGGGGCTTGGTGGTGGGGGGCTTGGGGGGTGGGGGGTGCATCAAACCGTCATTTTCTCCGTCTTGCCGGCTCTCTCTCTGCCCCATCACCTCATCTTGCTTTCCATCGTCTCTCAATCCATCCCCCCCCCCCCCCCCCTCCTGTCCCCCCTCACAGGTCGTCATCTTTGTGAAGAGTGTGGCGCGGGCGAGGGAGCTCAACCGGCTGCTGAACGAGTGCAACTTCCCCTCCACCACCATCCACTCGGCCATGCGCCAGGAGGAGCGGCTGCAGGTGCGTGCGGTGCTGGGCTGCTTGCTGGGCTGCTTGCTGGGCTGGGCTGGGGACACGTGCATGCCGCTGTCCTCTTCTGTTCTGCGCAGAGGGCCAGCCTGGGTCCCTGCACGGCCCCTACCGCCTCTATGACCGTACTGCCTCTCCAATACGGAGGTCCATCATCTGTACTGCCTTCCTTCATGCCCGCTGTGCCTTGAACTGTACCTCACCCATACCTCTCATTCGTACCTCTCACCCGTACCTCTCACCCATACCTCTCACCCGTACCTCTCACCCGTACCTCTCACCCGTACCTCTCACTCGTACTTGTCACTCATACCTCGCAGGTGTACAAGGAGTTCAAGGAGGGGGCCAAGCGCATCCTGGTGGCCACCGACCTGGTGGGGCGCGGCATCGACATTGAGCGCGTCAACATCGTCATCAACTACGACATGCCTGAGACGGGTGAGGCAGCTGACAGCGGCAGGGCGGTGGGCGGGTTGGAATCCCTGTTCGGTGGGGTGCTGGTGTGCTGGGCCTGAGACGGAGACGGGCGAGTGTGGGTGTGCAAGTGTGGGTGTGCAGGTCCTTGGGTGAGCTGCACAACGACAGCTTGCAAGCGTGCTGCCACCGGCAGCGGCCAGCTGGGGCTAGTGTGGCGCCGTCCTCCCCTCTTCCTCATTCACCTCACCTCGCCCCCGCCCCATGCCTCCGCTCTCCCTCCTTTCTGTGTGCCCGCAGACGACAAGCACGGCAACGGCGCCGACACCTACCTGCACCGGGTGGGCCGTGCGGGTCGCTTTGGCACCAAGGGCCTGGCCATCACCTTTGTGGCCTCACCCGCGGACAGCGAGGTGCTGAACCAGGTCCAGGTGAGGCTTGGGTGTGTGTGTTTGTTTTTTTGGGGGGGTGGGGGGGCGCTCTGGGCTAAGAGGGGAACGGGCTGTGGGAGATGGGAATGGGATGATGGCTAGAGGTTGGCTGGGGCAGGGCGGCTGGCAGACTTGGGAGGGAGGGGAAACGGGCTGTGAGGAATGGGGCATGTTAGTGAGGCTGCGGCAGGGTGGTTGGCGGGCCAGGGAGGGCAGGGGCCATGCTCAGACGGGCGGGCTGTGGGAGGTGGCATGCTTGAAGCGGTTGGTGGTGGTAACCTCCTCCCGCTCATCTTTGCAACACCTTGAAAGCTGCCCAAGTGCTTGCTCAGCAGCCCTCGCCTCCCTCTCCATCTCAAGTCCACTCGCGCTCCCTCCATCCTCTCCTCTCCTTCGTCTCACACACTTGCCTCGCGCTCTCCCCCTTCCTCCCCCTCCCTGTGGCCCCCTCAGGAGCGCTTTGACGTGGACATCAAGCCGCTGCCAGAGGTCATTGATGCCAGCACATACATGAACTCCGCTTGATGTGGTGCTTGATGCAACAGTGGCGCTTGGTGTGGTGCTCGGCGGGGCGGCAGCGCTTCTGGATGTGGCAGCCAGCTCTTGGTGTCGCGGCAGCGCTGGTTTTAGCAGCCAGCCCGCTTGGTTGTCGGGACTTGCCCATGTGATGACGCGGGCCTCTGGGCTGGCCAGGAGGCAGCAGCCTCGCTGGCTGTCCCTGTGAGTTGTTGGCTGGCCACGGCGCTGCGGCACCCACTCAATCGCCTCGCTGCGCCCCACTGCACGCTCTTGTACGTCTCCTGACTGTCTTGTGTGCCCGTCTGTCACACCCCGTGCTCTCTCCTTCTCTCCCCCTTGCTGAGCGGCCGTGCGCTCCTCCCTTTCCCGGCCTCCAGTTTGGCTTTCATGCTCGTCCTTTTGCTTGCTCCCATGCACACCTCACAACAACAAACAGAAAACCGCCAATGCCACCGCGCATACCAGCCAGGCACAACATCCGCCGCCATCTTGCAAGCGTTGACCCTCAACACCACTCCTGTAAGCGCTTGTACGCGCATGCGCTGTCACACAGTGGCACCGAGCTGCTGCAGCGGCCCCCGGCACAGCTCGGCTGCCTCAAAGGGCTTGTGCAGCCAGGCGTGTGCTGTGCTGTTCAGCCCCACCACTGCATCAGGGAAGAAAGGAGAAGCAAGGGCACAGGCAGGTTGGAGAAACGTTGTCCACATGGTGCTGCAGTGTGTTTTGGCTGGGCGGTGCTGCCTTGTGAACCCACGCAGGGGCGAACTCACAGTTCAAAACAGCAAGTACCGATACCTAGGGGAACACTTCTCCCTATAGCAAACACGCACCTGCATGCTGGTGCAGCAGGCGGTGCAGCTGTGCTTGCCGCTCAGCCCGCCGGCCACCCAAGCCAGGAGGAGGGATCGCCTGCGAGGCCGCCGCCGCCCACACAGCAGTTGCGCACAGCTGAAAGCTCGCCTCCAGCTGCAAGGCAGCTACCGCAGCGGGTTGAGAAGCGGCATGGGTCGCAGCAGCGGCGGCGGCCTGCTGTTGTGCCCACAGCCTGCGGTGGCAGAGGAATTGAGAACGTGGAAAGGAGGATGTCTGAGGGTGCATGGCTTCCAGGCCTTTCAGGCCTGCTTTTCAAAACAAGAGTGGGCCTGCCAAGCTGCGCAGCTGCAGCGAGTGGATTTGCCGTCACCAACTCTTCACTCACTCAAAGAAAGCCTCTGACAGCTCAGCATCGTCCAGTATGGCTGGCAATGCAGCCAGCACAGCATCTGCCACCTGCGCCAGCGCTCCGCCCCCCTGCAAGGCCGGCAAGGCCGATTACGCAGCAGGAAGGACGAAAAAGCTGAGAATGCACAGCAAGCTCCTTGATTGCTGCAGTGAAGCAGCGCCGCTGAGTCCTAGACATGCAACAGTGATGAGCTTGCCACGGCAGGACTTCTGTTCTGGTTGAGTGCTGATCAGGCAAATTGTTATGCACACCTGCAAAGCTAGTTGCTGTCGATACAGCCGAGCTGCCAGCGCCACTTCCTTTGACGCCACCGCTGCCGCTGGAAGCATGTGAGCAGTAGGGTGAGCGGAGGGAACTGGAGACAACCGGACAGGCATGCTGGCTCCGGCAACAGCCTGACGGGCCGGTGCAGCACCTGAGGCCGCTGCCGCTGCCGCTGCTGCAGCTGCGTAGGCCTGCAAGGAGCGACGCTGCGACAGCGGCCCGCCGCACAGCGGTGCACGGACGCTGCGTGGCGAGTGGAGGCTGGGCAGGGTGGCCAGGCTGACGACGGTCCACGCCACACACACATCATCCAGCTGGCAAGCTGCTGCGCAGGATGACAGGCGCTGTGCAGCTTCCTCTTCAGGAAGCAGCTCACACACAGCGTGGCTCACACACAGCTCGAGGTACAGCTGCAGGTACAGGTGCGGCCATGCAGGGGTAAAGCAGCCAGCAGTGGGACAAGTGGCAGTGTTGTTGCCAGCGCCACACTGCATGTGTGCACACAGCTTTGTGGCAGCTGCCACGCATGCATCCCGCAAGGAGCAGGAACTTACGTCCGCAGAGATTTGAGGCAACTTGCCGCCCTACCTTGCCTCTGCAACACCCAAAGCCACTGACCCACAGCCCTGCCTTGCCTGCATGGTCGGCAGGCGCTGCTTGGGGCACCGAACCAGCAGCGGCTGCGCATCAAACATCCAGGTGTCCCCTTGGCGGCCGGGCTTCACAGCTCGTGGCGTGATGGCCTGCACCAAACAGCTCGGCAGGCGCGCCTTGGGGCGTGCAGCTGGCAGGGTGGGTCGAGCAGGACCTGCCTGAGCAGACAGGCAGGCTGGGGCTAACTGTCGTAGCCGCACAGGCAGGGCAAGTTGAGGCTTGCCCCTGCATTCAGATGTGTGCAAGGACTGACTCCCTGTGTTGCTGTACAGCGCGCAGCATGCCTTCTCCCGCTATAACCTCAGCATGGGACAAGCACCCCTGCTCGCCTGAACATTGCCGTGGAAGCGAGCGCCGTCGTACAGGCAAGCTCGTGCTGTGTAGCACAGCGGCGTGCGATGTGCTGCGCCAGAGCGCGGCACGCCCTTCACCCGGCCCAGGGACAGCTGGCACTGGGCGGCGTCGGTGGGCTGCAGCTCGCCACTGGGAGCGACCAGCAGGTCTGCCAGGCGGGTGCCGCACGGCGCAAGGCGTGGGCGGCAGAGAGCAGAGGGTGCGTGCGCGCCGCCGTGACGGTGCAGCGGCTGCAGGGTTGATGGGCGGGCAGTCGGTGCCAGCGTTCCTAGGCCTCGCACATGCTCCAGGGGGTCGGGCACCAAGGCCTGCCGCAGGCGCTGCCAGGGCGGCAGCACCGGCCACTGTGCCTGCTTCGGTCGGCGGCTGGGACTCGGGGGGGGCACGTCTGCTGGCTTCGCACCGCAATCAGCGAAAGCCGCAGAGGCGCAAGTATCCCTTTCGCTGTGTCTATCCCGCCCGGTGGTGAACACACGCTCGATGAGAGCGGCCATGGCGTGTTGACTGTCTGTAACCGAGCCGATACCCGATTCATACAGTCGTATGTGCCAGGCAGTAAGCGTGAATGGAGCGAAAAGCGTGTGCCGGGATTGAAGCTGCGGGCCACAGCTGGCGGCACCGCCCGGCGGCGGCGTGGAGGACCCGCCAGCGGCCCCCCAACCAACTGCCGGCAAACAACATCAAACATGCCCATGGGCACACCGTTGGTCGTACACGCCTCGAATCCGGCACAACTAGCTACCTTGACAGTCTTGCCACTTGGCGGCGGCGCCGTCTGGGTTTGGGCCCGCCACCGCCGCCCTCTCGCGCTTAGTCGAGCTCCACAAGTCTGCCAAACGACATGCTGGTACGAAGCAGACGAACGGCGGCAGGCGGCCTTCTACTGGGGCCTCCATGGCTCTTGCTGGCGCTGTTGCTGGCGCTCCTTGCGCCACGCTGCACTGGCGGCAACGGACATGACCAGCACCTGCAGGTTCGGGTTGCAACGCACTCCTCTGCCGCTCCTCGCAGCGGTTGCGGCACAGTCGTCTGCCCGTACATGTGGTGATAATCCACAGGGCGGGGGCGCTTGTGATGAACAAACTCTTGCACTGCCGGCGGCGGCGGAAGCGACGTGTGCCTCTCCTCCCTCGCCCCATCCTTTTGCAGGTGTCGCTGCCTGAGCCTATGGCTGCACACAGCTCAGGTGCTGCAACGCAGTCGGGTGTGGCACTGCCACCCCACTTGCGGCGGCTTCTGCAGTCGGGAGGTGACAGCAATGCGTTGGACAGTGCCGCCGCGGCGCCGCAGCGCGTGCCGGTCATTCTGGCAGTAGCGCCTGGCAGCCCCGCTGTGGCTGTCAACGCCAGTTCTGGACGCATCATCGATGCGTCAGCAGTCAACACCACGCGGTGCATACGCTACGCCCCCGGGTACAACGCCAGCAGTGGTGGTGGCGGCGATGCGGGGGCGGCGCGGCCGCCGCTCGATTTGAGCGGCTGCCTAGCCTCCCAGTTGGTGGTAGCGAGTGGTCAGCAGGACATAGTCGTGCAGGTGAGTGCGCTTTGCTCAACCGCCTAAGCCGGCATTTGTGCATTTGGAGAATGATGTCCGCCTCCACAGCTGGCGGCGGAAACTCTGGAAACTCTGGAAACTCTTGGAAAGCATATTGTTGCCCTGCTGGCAATATTCTCATCTGCTGCCTGCTCGCCTGGGTGCCTGCAGGTTCGGGTGAACGCGCTGGTGGGCAGCATGACGGCGGCGGATCTGGCCGTGAGCGGCGGTGCCGTACTGCAGGTTGGGCAGCCGTACCTCGCAGGCGCTTTTCAGGCCTTTGATGTGGAGGTGCAGATTGGGGACCCCAACACACCGTGCTGGATGCAGGTTCCGCCGGGGGCCTTCACAGGTGCGGCGGGCTGTGGGCGGCAAAAGAGGGCGGCATGTGCTTGCATGAGCCCATGTCAGCGTTTTCACACCCTGCAGTTGAATGTGGCAGTATGCACACACTCTCCTGCACATTCGCACATGCTTTCACTTGTGCGTTCGCTTGCTCCATCAATTGCTCATTCACACATTCATGCATGGTTGCTTCGGCTCCTCGCCCCGTTGCTTGCCGCAGACTCACAAGGTGTCGTCAGCGAGGGCAGCAACACGATTGTGGCTGTCTGGGATACGCAGGCGCCGCAGCCCACCATCCAGGCTGTGGGCACCAGCTACTCCAGCACAGACGAGACCAAGGTCACGTTGTACCTCAGCTTCGGCGAACGTGTACTGCAGCTCAACCCGCTGCGCCTCTTCACCGTCACCGGCCTCAGCAGGTGAGGTGCGGGCGGGGGGCTGGCGTGGATACATCAGGACGAGGGCTGGTTGAAGGGCTGTTGAAACAGCAGCAGGCGATGTGTTTGAGCATGTTGCTGGCTTGCCTGTTGCCTGCCTGTCCCGTGAGTACCGTTCACCTGTACTGCCTCTGACTGATGGGTTGTTGTTGCACCGCACTGCGTCCTTACTGCAGGACGGATGTGCTGTACGATGTGCTGACTGGAGAGCTGTATGTGATTGGGAATGTGGCGAATCAGACGGCACCCACCCTAATCACAAGTGCGTGCCTGCCCTGCCCTGCCCTGCCCGCCCGCCTTGAGCGCAATTCGGCACCTGCTGCGGCTGGGTCGCAGGCTGCCAGGGGCATGCACTGCTGCGTGACAGCAAAGCAGCACCTGGGACGAAGCAACGAGCGGGAGCCGGCCAAGCTGGCTGGCAGCTGTGCCATGCCGCGTCTTGCGCCAGATTGTTTTGGGGGTGGCGGTGAACTACCACTCTCTGACCTCCGCACCTGTCTTGCCATTGCCTGCTGCTCCTGCAGTGGAGGTGCCAGCTGGTGTCACCACGGATATGATGGGCAACCCAAACCTGGGTGAGCCGTGGCACTGGCAGGCCATCCCGCTATTGGGGCTGCTGCTGCTGCTCCTGACCCTGCTGCTGCTGCTGCGGCAGCTACGGCAGCACTACTGCTTCTGCTGCCGCTGCATCAGTCAGTTTGGCATGCTTTTCCACGCAACGCTTTGCTCGTAACACCCCGCCCACCACCTGCAAGCCTCATACACGAGCCAGAACCAACCAGAGAGTTGGCTTGCGTCGCATCATGTCACGCCTGTCTCTCGCTGTTGCGTTGCCTTCCTTCCTCACTCATCTGCCTTTGCCTGCTTTGAATCGTTCTCCTCCTCTGCAGCCGCCAGTTTCTCTATAGTGTACTTGCCTAAGAGCAACGAGTCAGTGGCACTGGGGAACTTCATGTCGTGAGTGCAGCTGCTGGCTGTGTGGTGCTGTGCTGCGCAGCTGCCAGGTCGTTTGTTTTGATGTGTTACTGACTGCGGTGTGGTGGGGCGAGCGTCCTGTGCTGTGAGCTTGCTCAGCGGCCTGCTGTGGTATGCTGTACGTGACCTTTGCAAGACATGGTGCAATTGTCAGGAGGCCTTCATGCCGACTCAGGGCTGTGGCCGCAGCACACCTACTCGGCTGCGCACACCTCAGCTGGCTGCCTGCCGGCCTGCCTGCCTGCCTGCCTGCAGGGCTGCCTTCGGTTCATCTGGGATCGCGTTTGTTGCTGGTTCCTTGGCGGTCAATGCCATCGCCCCCGGCGTCGTCGGTGAGCCGTGCTGCGAATGTGCTGCTGCTGGATAACAGCATACGGCTTTGGCCCTTGTGATATGCTCTCCCGCTGCCACACCGCCTCCTTGTGCTCCTCGCCCGCTGAGCTGCGGTCAGTTGCATGTGTTTGGCCCTGGTGCGTTGTGTTTCCTTTGTTGTTGTCGGCCACTTTTTTGTGAGGAGCGGCTGACTCATGTGCGTCATTACTGCAACTGCCGCGTTGTCTGGTGTGCAGTCCCCACCGGCAACATACTGGGAAGTATGACGTGCAGTGTGCAGACGGTGTTTCTGGTGAGCAGTGCCACCGATGGCTGCTGATGCTGGTGCTGCGCTGCTGCTGCTGACGCTGGTCCTGGCGGCGGTGCGATGGCTAAGCTTGAGAGCCATGTCTGCTTGCGTGCTGCCAGCCAGCTGGGAATCCATGAACGCCATTTCCTGTCATTACGTCAGCGTGCCTGCATCCCGCCAGCGTCTCTTGCGTCACTCATTTTGTGTTGTTATTGCACACAACGTTGGCTTGCAGGTGGGACAGCTGAGTGTCCCCGGGCTGCCTCAGAACTTTCGCACGACGGCTGCACAGCTGGGATTCATGAAGATGGACTGGTCGTGAGTTCCCCTGCTGCCCCCCTTGGCTGCTTCTCTGGTTGTTTGCTGCTGTGGCACGACCCGCCCCTCGACTGCTGACGCAGCCTGGTCCTGCTGTTTGCACTGTGCTGCTGCTCCGCGCTGCCTTGCTCTCTCTTGCCTGCCTGCCTGTTTACACAAGCGGGTCCCTCAAGCAACTGCCCTGCTGCTGCGTTTGCTCACGTGAGCTGCATGTGCTTTGCTGCGCTGCAGTTTGCCTGGCCAAAGCCCGCCTGACAGCCAGAAGACCAAGGAGGAAGAAGAGGGTGATGCCGCGCTGGCACGACTGCGAAGCGGTACGCCTGCACCATTGCACGTGTACTGCTGATGCCCGCATGGGCCACTGCCTGCTGTCGCTGCACTCCCGTAGCTGCGGCACGTGTGGCTTGCTGCTTTGTGTGCCACAGCACCCGTTGCACTTTGATGCAGTGCTCCCCTGACCTGATTGTGTATCACGCCGCGTCTTCAGCCTCAATCCACTCAACTCTCGGTGCCTCTCCGTCTCCTCTTGCCCGCTTCTTGCTTGGAGTGCAGAGGCCATCACCTTCCCGTCGTCCCCGATTGGTGTGATGATCCTGCCAAATGGCAAGGTGCTGCTGTTCAAAATTGAGGACGAACAAGGCGGTGGCGGCCTGGGCACGTCTCCCTTGGCAGGCAGGTCCCTGTACTGCCCTCGACTGTACTGCCTGTACTGCACTTGCCTGCTGCTTCAGGAGCTTCGTGGTGTGCTGTGGCTGGTCTGCGTCAGCAGCTGGGGCTGCTGCTGCCGGTGGCTGGCTGGCTGCGACTGGCGAGACACGACCACTGCCTCTCACCGCTGCTCGACCACTGCTGCGATGCTGCGGCTCAACAGCGGTTGCTGGGTGCCCTCTGCAGGAGGCGATGTGCAGCTGGCAGGCGCGGCAGGCACAGGAGGCTCGCCCGCTCCAGGCTCACAGTCACCTGCTGTGCCAGAGTCTCCTGCAGTGGAAGGGGCAGCAGCAGTCTCGCCTCCCGCTGATGGGTCCCCCTCACCCTCCCTCTCTCCCTCGCCCTCGCCCTCGCCCTCGCCCTCCCTCTCTCCCAGCCCAGCACTGTCACCCGAGCTCAGCCCCAGCCCCAGCCCAACGGTGTCACCTGAACTCAGCCCCAGCCCAACGCCTTCCCCCAGCCTCAGCCCAACACTGTCACCAGAGCTCAGCCCAGCGCTTTCTCCCAACCTCAGCCCAACGCCTTCCTCCAGCCCCAGCCCAACGCTTACACCTGAACTTAGCCCCAGCCCAACGCTTTCCCCCACCCTCAGCCCGACGCCTTCCCCCAGCCCCAGCCCAACGCTTACACCTGAACTTAGCCCCAGCCCAACGCTTTCCCCCAGCCTCAGCCCGACGCCTTCCCCCAGCCCCAGCCCAACGCCTTCCCCCAGCCTCAGCCCAAATCTGTCGCCAAATCTCAGCCCGACGCTTTCCCCCACCCTCAGCCCAACGCCTTCCCCCAGCCCCAGCCCGACCCTATCACCAGAGCTCAGCCCCAGCCCAACACTGTCACCAGAGCTCAGCCCAGCGCTTTCTCCCAACCTCAGCCCCAGTCCAACGCTTTCCCCCAGCCCAACGCCATCCCCAGCCCCAAGGGCACCACAGCCACCCATTTCATCGTTGGCACCATCACCTCCTGTGACTGAGCCAAGCCCAGACCCTGCAAGCCCAAGCCCTGCAAGCCCAGGCCCTGCAAGCCCAAGCCCTGCAAGCCCAGGCCCTGCAAGCCCAGAACCTGCAAGCCCAGAACCTGCAAGCCCCTCCCCCAGCCCCTCCCCCAACCCCTCCCCCAACCCAGATCGAACGCCGGCCCCTCCTTCCCAGCTTCAGCCACCCGTGTCGCCACCGGCACCGGCCCCGCCCGTGCCCGTGGGGACACCTGTTGTGCCTCCTAGCCCACAGCCGCCAGGCCCTCGAGGTGCGCACACCCTGCAAGTTTTGCTGATCGGCTCGGCAGCTGCAGGCTCCTGCACAGCAGCTTGGTACCTGAGCTGCAGGTGCAGCAGGGCAGGCCTGGCAAGGCACATGGCGCGGCTGCCTCCTTGCCTTGCCAAATCTGCAACCTACATGCATGCTGTGTTTCCGCTGGTTTCAATCCACTCACACATGTGCACCCCGTTCTGCTCCTTCCTCCCCTGCTCTTGCGTGCAACAGGCAAGGTGTACAGGAGCAACGGCAACGGCGGCTTCTATTACGTCACTCCAGACAACGAGCTGTTCACTTTCCTGGACGGCAATGTGGTGGGCCCCATAGAGCTTGATGGCCTCTCAAACCTGACTGACGGCAACCCCACCACTCAGCGCCGCCGTCTGCACCAAACTGAGGAAATCACCATCGACAGCTGCGGCACGGATGGCAGCACAGTGTTCATTGTGCTGGAAGGAGGGTGAGGGTGCCTGCCTGCCGCCCTGATGCCGCCAGCTCAGCTCATTGGGGCGTTTGTTTGCTTTGCTGCGACTGCATCCTTTTCGAGAACGCTGCAATGCTGCCTTCCTTGTTTGCTGCAATGCTGCACACACGCGCGCCTTTGCTCGCAAGCTTCATCCACGTGTCAGATCTCAAGCATGGTACTGACGCTGATGGGCACTTCCCACCTGCTCTCGCCCGTCTGCCTGGCTTGCCCCCTGCAGTGCTCTGTATGCCTACGATTTGCAGAGCAGGCTGTGGACGGCGCACCCGAATGCTGGGCTTGTCAGCATCATGGCAGTAAGCCAGGACGGTGCGTGTAAGCAAGCGCATTTGCGTTCGAGTTTGTCACTTGTGGCTGCTGTTACCGTTGCTTTCTAGAGCGGTTTGCTTTCTTGGCTGCCACTCCTTGGCAGCGGCCGTGGCACCTGTAGTGCTGGACAGCACAGCCCATCCGCTGCTGATGCTTGCAGCCTTGAAGTTATCCCTGTCCGTCGCGCACTTTGTACCGCAATTGCTTTGACACACACACCAGATGAAGTCGTTCGTTCGGTCATGTCTTTTTTTTGGTTGGCTGTCTCCTCACTGCTGCCTTCCCTCTGTGTGTGCTGCTGCAGGCCGTGTGTTTTACATTGGGATGAAGGGCACCGCCCTGCTGTCGTATGCAGAGTCGTCCAGAGGTCCCACACAATCCTCGTGAGCATGCCACCCTTGCGCCTTGCCTGCCTGCCTGCCTGCCTGCCTGCCTGCCTGCCTGCCGCTATCGTGTTGACATATGTTGGCGATGCCTAATGGGGCCTTCTTGCTGATTGAAACCCTGTGCGCCGATCTGAGCTGGCTGTGTGCCGCGCTGTGCTGAGCTGGCAGCCTGTCAGCCCGTCCAGGAGTTGCACCCCAGGGCAGGGGCCTCGCACCGCCAGCGGCCTTTTTCACGCTCCCAAGCCTTGCATGCTGCACTCTTGCAATTTTGATGGTGACATCTGCGGCTGCTGACCTCAGCTCTGCCCCTGTCCCTAAATCTGCTCCCTGCAGGCGCAGCCTGCCTCCTGGCACCTGTACTGACCTGTCCATCAACCCAGCGGTTGAAGAGGTGTCTGTGGTGTGTGGCGGCTCCCTCTTCGTGATGCCGACCACAGGTATGCCTTGCTACCGTGTGTGTGTGTGTGTATGCGGTCACCATCCCACCCCACAAATTGTGACGCCATGCTCTCGGCTTAGCACCAGCAGGCTTCTTGAGCGTGCTGCTTGAGGTCCCGCTACGTCCCAAGCCCTGCCTCCTTCCTTGCCTGTTCTCCTTCATGCCCCTTCATGACCCTTTTGTTTTACTGCGGCGCATCCCCTCACACCACCTGCTTCTCTCCTCCCCTGCTCGCATCTCTGCTGCAGGTCTGGGTCCCATCGCTTTCAAGCGGGTGGTCGGGTCCGCAGTCTGCGCCGCCGCCTTTGACAGCGCTGGCTTCTTGTGGTTTTCACTTGCATCTGAGAGTGGTTGCCTGGGCATCAGCTATGTGCGTGCCGTTGAGCTGGCAGCCCACGCGGCTGCTGTGGCGGCCGGCGGCGACGTTGCTGAGCTGCTTCCAAGCGCTGGCAGGTGAGCGGCGGCTGAATGTCTGCGAGAGTGACAGGGCTCGTGCTGGGTTGGGCTGGGCTGGGCTGGGCTGGGCTGTACCATGCCGTGCTGTGCTGTGCTTCCTCTTGTTCCCTGCTACTGTCACTAGCCAGTGGTTGCTCTGCCCAGAGTGACCTTGGCTGTCATCTGAGCTAGCCGCTCCTCTTGCTTTGTCCAATGCTTTGTCCATTGCTGACCCTCACTTTGCTCCCGCCAACGGCACTCCCGCCACGGTATGTGCTGCAGTGCGGACAGCTGCAACGAGCTGGAAGGCGGCACTCACTTCCTGGCCACTAAACGAGCCACGCTCTACTGCTGGCTGCGCGCAGAAAGCCAGATGCGGAGTAAGCGCCTGCTGCCCGTCGGTTGTACTGCCTGCCAATTGTACTGCCTGCCTGCTCGCGTGCTTGCGTGTGCATGGCTGGGATGGAAGTGGAGCTAGAGCTGGCCCCCACTGCGACTCGCCGCACAGCTTTGCTCCAGGATATGCCCATGTGGCTGGTGCCCCTCCTGGCTCTCTCTTTTGTGCCTCACACTCCTGCTGCCTCCCCTGTTGTGTCGGCTCCGCTGTGTGTGCAGCACTCAACCTGAGGTTCACCGATGAACCTGCAGCTCCTCCTCCGCCGCTGGTGGCCCTTTCCCCTCCCCTCCCACCACTGGCTGTGCAATCACCACCATTGGTAGCACCACCCAGCCCGCCTCTGCCCTCTCCACCACCACCTGGCCCATCACTGCCAAGCCCACCACCACCATCCCCACCACCACCCTCTCCACCACCGCCAAGCCCACAACCGTCCTCTCCACCTCCACCAAGCCCACCACCGCCTGCCCCGCCTGCAGCGTCGGTGGCGTTGTTTTACGAGTCTAGTTGCGAGGGTGTGGATAGCATTGCACTGCCTCCAGGCACCTACAGCTTTGGAGCTGGGGAGGGCGACGTGTCGACAATGCAGGTGTCGTGTGTGCTTGTGAACCAGCAGGGCTGCACCGCTGTGCTGTACACGGCAGGCGGGGACAGCTTAGCTGTCGAGGCTTACATCTATATGCAGCTTGAACCTCCCTTCAACGATCAAGTTGCAACCGCGGTTGTCTCGTGTGCGCCGCCATCCCCAAGCCCACCACCGCCAAGTCCGCCACCGCCCTCTCCTCCTCCACCCTCTCCTCTTCCACCCTCTCCACCACCGCCAAGCCCACCACCATCAAGCCCACCCCCTGCAGGTGTGGGACTAACCGCCTCTGTTACACTTCCAGTACCAGCCGCAGCTGAACACCCTTCCAAGCCTGTATCAAGCCCACCGCCGCCCAGCCTGCCGCCGCCCTGCCCACAGCCGCCACGCCCACCTTTTTGCGCCTGCAGATCCTGTTGTCACTTTGTACAGTCAGACGTACTTTTATGGCGAATCGATTGGTTTGCCGGCAGGCGTGTTCGATTTGGGACCCGGGCCGTACAACTTCACTGTCGCATCAGTGGACATTGTGCAGCCCGGCTGTATGGTTGTGCTGAACAGCGCGGAAGGCGCCAGCTTCCCTTTGACTCAGGATGCTGACCAGCTGCCAGAAGGCTTTGCTGGCCAGGTGGCGAGCGTGGAAGTCTCGTGCTCTCCGCTGCCGCCACCACCCCCACCAATGGAGCTGGCACCGCCCACAGGTGAGGAACATGCGCTCACAAATCAACACCACTGCCACCGAGGCTGCCACCGCTCAGCCAACCAACCGCCCTCTGCACCACCACCCAGCCCACCTGCCCCCTCTCTGCCGCCTGGGCCCGCCACCACCCGGCCCTCTTCACTGACGCCCATCCCTCTGTCTTCCCTGCAGATGCTGTTGCCTTCTTGTTTGAGGACACGGAGTTGAGAGGCGCTGATGTTGGAGTGAATCAAGGCGTGTTTTACTTTGGACCTGAGTTGTCATTTCCACAATCAATTGAGATCTCGTCTGTTCAAGTGCTGTTGGGCTCTGGCTGCACCGTGGTGCTGTACAAGGACGGCATCGGCAGCGAGAGCTTGACCATCACAGAGACCAACAACAACACGAGGCGGGACCCAACCGGCTATGACAACTACTGGAAGACCGTGGTCGTCACATGTGACGCTCCTGGCCTGAGCCCGCCGCCGCCTTCTCCACCACCACCAAGCCCACCACCTCCCTCTCCACCACCACCTTCTCCACCGCCACCTTCTCCACCACCGCCTACTCCACCGCCATCTCCACCACCGCCAAGCCCACCACCACCCTCTCCACCACCACCCTCTCCACCACCACCAAGCCCGCCACCACCCTCTCCACCACCACCTTCTCCACCGCCACCCTCTCCACCACCGCCAAGCCCGCCGCCGCCCTCTCCACCACCACCCTCTCCACCACCACCAAGCCCACCACCGCCTGCAGAGCCGGTGGCTTGGTTTTACGAGTCTGATTGCGAGGGGGACAACCTTGCACTGCCTCCAGGCACCTACAGCTTTGGAGCTGGGGAGGGCGACGTGTCGACAATGCAGGTGTCATGTGTGCTTGTGGTCCAGGACGGCTGCACCGTCGTGCTGTATGCGGCAGGCGGGGACAACATGACAGTCAAGTATGACAGCTATGGCCCGCTTGAACCACCCTTCAACGATCAAGTGGCAACCGCTAACATTTCGTGCGGCCCAGGTGACCGCACTACCAGCCCATACAAATGAACGGGTGGCGCTAGCCTGCCAGCCCGCCGCCAGCCAGCCCGCCACAACCCAGCCTGCCACGGCCCAGCTGACCCTTCCTTTCCAACGCCTCCCTTTCCCCACTTCCCCCCTTGCAGCGCCTGTTGCTTCTTTTCGTGCCGGTTGCGAAGGTGCTGAGGTCGACCTGCCTCCAGGAACATACAGCTTTGGAGCTGAGGAGCCTTCTCCTTATGACTTGGAGGTTTCATGTGTACTCGTAGAGTCGGGCTGCTACGCTGTGCTGTACACGGCAGGCGGGACTGACAGCATAATTATCACTCAGGACAACCATGGGGCGCTTGAAGAACCCTTCAGCGATCAAGTGGCAACCGCAGTCGTCTCATGCGGGTCACTACCACCAAGCCCACCACCACCACCACCTGCAGGTGAGCAGCCCACCAACCCTGATACGACCCGGCCGCCATCCTGTCCGCCGCTGCCTAGCTCACTGCTGCTTAGCAAACCAATTCCCCCCATTGCCTCCATACCCGCCCCGCCTGCAGCGCCTGTTGCGACCTTCTATGATTCTGAGAGCTGCGGGGACGGGGACGAGCTTCCGATCCTTGAACTGCCCCCCGGAGAATTCAGCTTTGGAGCTGGGCAGCCTCCTCCCTATGACATTGGGGTGTCATGTGTTTACGTACAGCCCGGCTGCGCCGCTGAGCTGTACTTGGGAGACATTGGGAGCTACAGCACGACAGTCACTGCCGACAACGGTGGACAGCTTGAATATTACTTTGACAATCAAGTGTCCACAGCGGTGATTTCGTGCGCGCCACCGCCTCCCAGCGCGCCACCGCCACCACCACCTGCAGGTCAGTGGCCCACCAACTCTGATACGACCCCGCCGCCGTCCTGTCCGTCGCTGCCTAGCTCACTGCTGCTCAGCTAAACATTTCCTCCCATTGCCTCCATACCCGCCCCGCCTGCAGCGCCTGTTGCGACCTTCTTTGATTCTGAGAGTTGCGGGGACGGGGACGAGCTTCCGATCCTTGAACTGCCCCCCGGCGAGTACAGCTTTGGAGCTGGGCAGCCGTCTCCCTACGACATGGGCGTGTCGTGTGTTTACATACAGCCGGGCTGCACCGCTGAGCTGTACATGGGAGACATTGGGAGCTACAGCACGACAGTCACTGCCGACAACGGTGGACAGCTTGAATATTACTTCAACAATCAAGTGTCCACAGCGGTGATTTCGTGCGCGCCACCGCCTCCCAGCGCGCCACCGCCACCACCACCTGCAGGTCAGTGGCCCACCAACTCTGATACGACCCCGCCGCTGTCCTGTCCGTCGCTGCCCATCTCCGCACCTTGTTTCCAGTCTGTGTGCCCGCAAAGGGACTTGTGATACAGACGCGCCCAACGGCCCTTGCTCCCTGCACCCCAGCCAACCCTTTTTTTCCCATGCCTTCGAAATTCACTCCCGCCTGCAGAGCCTGTTGCCTTCATTTATGAAGATGTGGATTACCAGGGTGCCAGCGCTCAGCTGCCTCCAGGCACATACCTGTTTGGAGCTGGGCAGCCGCCTCCTTTTGACTTTGAAGTGTCGTCTGTGACGGTGTCTCCGGGCTCCGGCTGCATCGTTGTGCTTTACAAGGACGGCATTGGCAGCGAGAGCATGACCGTGAACGATACCGACCCCCAAACGGAGCTGGTCTCAAATGGCTTCAACGATCTTGTCAGGACCGTGGTCGTCACGTGCCCGACACCCGCCTCGTCACCGCCGCCGCCCTCTCCGCCACCACCCTCTCCACCACCACCAGGCCCACCACCACCAAGCCCACCACCACCAAGCCCACCACCACCAAGCCCACCACCACCCTCTTTGCCATCAACTCTTGAAACAACCACGGACCCTGAGCAAAGCCCAGCACCGCCCAGCCCACCGCCACCCGGCCCGCCACCACCAAGCCCACCACCACCCAGCCCACCATTGTCTCCACCACCACGCTCTCCACCACCACCAAGCCCCACATTTGCACAAAGCATCAACCCTGATCATCCACCACCCTCTCCCTCGCCGTCTCCCAAGCCCCCAAACCCTAGCCCACCCTCTCCTGACCCACCCAACCCGGCACCGCCCTCTCCCAAGCCTCCAAGCCCTAGCCCACCCTCTCCTGACCCACCCAACCCGGCACCGCCCTCTCCCAAGCCTCCAAGCCCTCGCCCACCCTCTCCTGACCCACCCAACCCGGCACCGCCCTCTCCCAAGCCTCCAAGCCCTCGCCCACCCTCTCCTGACCCACCCAGCCCGCCACCGCCTTCCCCCAGCCCTCGCCCACCCCCCAGCTCAGCCCCATTCCGCGCCACACTCTTCACGGGCTTCAGCTATGCTGGCACTTCGAAGGGCTTCCAAACAGGAGTTTACGACCCTCTTTCCAGCGCTGGCTTCTCGGGCAGCGCACTATCCATCAAGATCACGGCTGGCTGCACCGCCCTTCTGACCCGCGGCAGCAGTTCTAATGCAGTGACCAAGACGGTGACGTCTGACGTTCCAGACCTGACAGTTGTCCCTACGTGGGGATTCACCAACTCAGGCCCTGATTCTGTCAAGTCCATGGACCTCAGCTGCCCGGGGCTGCCTGCTGGGCGCCGCCGCTTGCACAGCTTGCACAGTGCTGGCACAGAGCTGCTGCACGCAGAGGCCGAGGCAAGCACAGCGCGGCAGGCAGGCCCGCAGCAGGCCAGCAGCCAGCGCCACCTGCGCGGCATCGGCGGCCACGTGGCGGCAGCGGCAGCTGCCGAGCAGCTGCGGCGGCAAGGCCGCCAGCTCAGCAGCGCGCAGCTCAACAACTTGATGCACGCGGCGTTCCGGGAGGAGACGGCTGGCCAGCGCAGCGCCCGCCGCACGCTGCAGCAGCAGCAGCCGGCAGCGGATGCCGGCCCCCCTGCGGCGGCAGCAGGTAGCGTGCCTGCCCAGCAAGCAGCCTCTGCAGCCTCTGCTCCGGCGCCTGCACCAGGAGCAGGTCCGGCTGCTGCGCTTGGAGACATCAGTAGCGTGGACACCACTGGTGCTTCCATCTTTGTGGTGATGAGCACCAATGCTGACACGCCATCAGTCAACTCCCCGTCAGGTGCGCGCTGTGTGTGTGGATTATACCGAAAATAGTACTGGAGCGTGTTCCATCCATGCCTTGAGGTGTTCCGGCGGGTAGCACACCTGGGCATCAGCCCTAGCGCTGTACCACCTGCTGCTGCCCGCAGCCTCTTCCTGGCTGCCTCGCTGTGGCCCTCACACCCGCTGCCGCGCCTGCCCCTGGCCCCTGCTCCTGCTTTCTTATGGTATGTTGCAGTGATTGATGTGCTGCCAGAGGGCGTGGCCCGGGAGCTCAAGAGCATGATGGCTTCACTCAAGAGCTCCCTCAGCGTTTCGGTGTGTCTGCCCGCCTCCCGTGCCCCTTCGTCTCCCAGCTGTGAAGCCCCCTGCACTGCACCATGCCTGTTGCTGCCGCACTTCCTCACGGTGCTGCTGCGGCTTCTTGCCTCCTGCTGCTGCTGCTGCGCAGGGAGGCACCGGCTTGGGCTCTCTGTGGAATACGCTGTTCTGGCTGTCCATCGGCCTGGCTGCCACCCTGGCGCTGCACGCCGCCATCCGGGCACTCATCATCTGGCGCGGGTGGCGCATGCGCATGATCTTTGAGGTGCGGGAGGTGCTGCTGTTGATGCGCCAGCTGCCTGCCTGCTGCGGCGGCTGCCTGGCTGCCTGTATTGAAGGTGTGGGCTCGCATGTTGACACCGCCTGTCTTACGACCTGTCCTCCTTGTGCCTGCAGTGGCCCCGCCTGGAGCTGTGGTTCATGTGGTGTGTGCTACCCATCATTGCGGCCCAGGGAGCACGTGAGTGCAGCAGCTAGTCTGCATGCATGCTTGCATGCCCGCTCAGCTGCAAGAATAGCAGAACAAAAACTGTACTGGTCTGCTGCTCACCGCACTGCCTCTGTGCTTTTTGCTCTGCTCCTGGTGCAGAGTTTGTGGTTGGTGACACCACTGGGCAGGTGGTGGCTGGCGTGTTCTTTGGCATCCTGCTGCCGGTGGCCCTCGTCTGCATGTCTTTCTACCTGGTTGTGAAGCACCTCACCATGGTGGTGAGTGGGCCATTGCTGGATCCCTTCCTTCCCCTTCTAGGCTCTGTACTGCCCTTCATTGGTAGTTTAATTGCTTTGGAGCTGACCAGTCTGCCTGGTTTCGCCTGCCTGGCTCCTGCCTGCCTGCAGGTTGAGATTCAGCGAAGCGCCTACTTCGTGCCTGACGAGACGGCTGTTCGCTCCAAAAGGAAACACATCCGGCAGCTAGAGCGTATTGCATCTGCCAGTGGTCGTAGCCACTGCAGCGATGACGCGCACCCTGCTGCCACCGGCAGCAACCCTGGGCTGGACGCTGCCACGGGCAATGCAGCCGGCTGTGCAGCTGAGCTGGAGCGCACCAGCACCGGTGCAGACAACGCAGCCGTCGTTGCAGCTGAGCCAGCAGGTACAAGCGCTGGCGTGGACAATGCAGGTGGCAGTGCAGCCGAGCTGGCACGCGCCAGCGTCGGCGCAGCCTCTGAAGCCAGCCGCAGCAGCGGCGTCGGCTCTAGCACTGCTGCCGAGCTGCTGCGAAGCGCGCCGGCGGCCAGCGCCCCAGTTGCTCCATACAGCGGGGGAGCGGCAGCAGGGCAGCCTGCCTCTGGGCGCTGGCCCTTCAAGCTTTGGCGTAGCCGGCCTGCCGGCGCCGTCGCCGCAGCGCAGCAGCAACCTGCCACGTCCGAAGAGCAGGAGCAGGGTCGAGAGGAGGCACCGCGAAAGCCGCTGCGAAAGCGCTTGGGGCGTTGGCTGATGCGATGCGTTGTCAAGCCTGTCACTGGGTGGGTTGACCTGCCCTGTGCCCTTCTCACGTGCAGCCACGCACATCTGCTGTGCTGCTTCCTGCCACACTGGTGCCTGGGCTGTGCCTGCCAATGCCTGCGTCAGGCTGCTGCTGCATGCATGCCTTCTGTGCTTCGCTGCTGGCCCTCCCTCTTACGCTGCGGATGTGCATGTGCAGGTTTGAGCCTACTCTACAAGGCGAGTGGGTGCCACCCCATGGCTATGATGTCAGCTTTGTGGCTCGCTACGGAGTGCTGTTTGAGACGAGCCGGGGCCCTGAGGTTGAGTACAGGTGAGGCGGGCACCTGCTCTCTGGGGCAGGCAGGCACTCAGCTCATAAAGTGAAGCAGGCAGAGAGGGGCTGGCCGCGAAGGCAGGCTGTGGTGCTGGGTGATGCTACAGTGCACAAAGTTGCCTGCTCGCCAACCTGCCAGCACCTGTTACGGCTGCTGAGCCCTTTATTCATGGTCTCTTGGGCTGCAGGCCCGGCACATTTGAGTTTGATCCTGTCATGGGCAAGATCGATCGTGGCGAGCTGGTGCCTGTTGCTAGCACACGAGCACTGAAGGCCAAGGAAGTTGCACGGGTGGGTTGCCTCGACATCTAGCCCATAATAGGCAGTACCTGCTGAGTGTTGCTCCACTTTGCTGCCAACCCACTCCCGCTGTGCACTGGCGGCTGTCTCCCCGCTGCGCACACCACTTGCTGCGGCACTACTGCCTGTAACAAACGTGTTTGCCCTGTTATACACATTCATGCTGCAGACCCTGGGTGTGACGGTGCAGCTGCTGAAGCTGGTGCTGTTTGCACAGCTGGCTGCCGCCTTTGGCGCCAGCTCAAGCATGAGCCCGCTGTGGCAGGTGGTGCCGCTGCTGGTCCTGATCGTGCTCTACTGGCTGTACGTCCGCTTCTTTGTGCCCATGGCTTCCCTTGTTGACACAATCAGCGAGGTAATAGGCAATGCTCCCACCCCATTCGGCTGTGCATTGATTCCACTTTGCTGGCAGTGGTGTCTGTTACTGCTGCCGAGCAAGCAAGGCAACTGCCGGGCCTCCACCGCCTGGGGCGCAGCCACAGGCCTGCCTGCCATTGTCACTTGTCCCTCTCACAGCACGCCCTCTCAGTTTTCTGTGCTGCTGTTCGTTTGCAGGTCATTGGCTGTGCCTGCGACCTGGGCACCTTTGTGTGCTGCATCATCGTTGCTGTCATGCCTGCTACCAAGTACACCACCATGTGAGAGCTCGAGCAGACACGCACACATCGTGCATCATTCCTGCCTGCGCAACCTATCGATCTATCAATCTCTTCACAGGGCAGCAGGGTGCCTGTCTGCACAGCCCGTTTAGGCCACCAACCTGGCGCCCTCTGGTCTCTTACTCCCCTTCCTGCTGCAGAAACAATGCTGGCATTGCCATGCTTTCGTTCCAGACCGTTGCCCTGTTGGTCACCTTGTTTCCCCCTGTTGTCGAGATTGGTTCCATGGCTGTCATCTGGGCCTGGCGCAAGCTGTTCCCCAGCCCAGCCGACAAGTTTGCTGCCGTTGTGTTTGAGGTGATGCGCAAGGACCCACACATCCAGGCCCGCAAGTTTGCAGACCGCTGGCTGCTCAAGTAAGTTTGGGTTGAGGCAGTGGCCGCCTGGCTGGCTGGGGCCTGGTAGGGGCTGCGGCTGTGCCGAGAGGGCTGTGTGCTGTTGCCGAGATGCCGGTGCGACATGCTTGCGGCTCACAGAATGGTCTCGCATGCTTTCTTCCGCTGTTTGGTGTGCAGGACGCACGGCCGTGGCCTCAACCAGCGAGCCCTGCACCAGTTTGAGAAGCAGCAGCAGTTCCTGCCCTTCCAGCTCAACTTTGGGTGAGGCAACGGCAGGGCTGTTTTGAGACCAGCCTCTCTGTGTTGCTGTTCCTTTCGCTGGCCCCGCCATCAACCTCAACAACCTCAAGTGACCTCACCGGCTTGTGCTTGCTCCACCTCGCTCCCCTGCAGGCCCAGCCTGACGCGCTCTCGTGCCTTCAGCGGCGCCAACAGGCGCCAAGCTGCAACAGATGCCGCTCAGTCGGCGGTGGCCCAGGCGGGCGGTGGCACAGGCAGCGGAGGCGTGGCAAAGCCCAGCCTGTTGTCTGCTGTGTCTCGCCGCTTCCAGCGACCACAACTACCCGCTGCGGACAGCGTGCAGCGGCCAGCCGGCCAGCCTTCTCCCCTTTCGCTTGTCATGGAAGCCGGCTCAGACACGGACAAGTGAAGTGTCTTTGCCGGGGCGGGCGGCAGCTGCTGCGCTCTGCCACACCCTTGAAACACATCCCTCCCCTCCCAGCCCATTTCGGTTGTATCTCTCAGTCCTTGACACAATTTTTCTGAACCTCCTTCCTGCCTGCTTCCCCCACGAATCTCTGTCTTAACCTCCCTGTGTTTTGGTATGACTTCATCCTCTGGCATGCATGCATCAAATGAAAATCGTAAAATATCAGCGCCGGCGGGGACACATTGCCGCCTCATTGCCGCTGCGGTTGGCGGCGCGCCCATAGCTATGTAGCAACGGCTGGCAGCCGATTGCATCCCCTGCTGGCAATTCTGCAATGTGTGTACGTCAATTTGCAAACCCCGTACAAGCGATGGGGCAGCTTCAGGTGCCGAGGTGCCTGGAAATAGAACTGTGGTTTACGAGGGCATGCCAACCAAATCTCCCCGCACGCAAATTCCATTCGGTCAGCACGATAGATGTCCGTTTGCGAGCGGCGCGGCGGCGTTGAGAGCCGGCAGTGATGCAAGGAGCGCGGCAGCCGCGAATGAGGCTGGTTGCCCTCCTCCTCGCATTCTTGGCGCCACTCGCATGTGGAGGCGAGGATAGAAGCGCGGAAAGCGTCTTGGTGAGCCCTCCGCCGCCGAGCGTCCTCAAATGAGCAGCCCCCTGGCGCTGCGCTTCGTGGCGTCACCTCACAAACTCGTGTAGAGGCGATATGCGTGTGTTATCGGTTTGATCACGTGGTGGCCCCTTGCAGTTGCCGCCGCCGGCGCAAAGGAGCGGCGCGAGTACCGTGGAGCGCACGGGGCCTATGCTGCCATCTTACATGCGCCGTCTGCTTGACGGTGGAAACGGTGGGGCGGATCCCTCTGGTGGCAATGCAATGCCAAGCCAGCCGCAAGTGGCGGTCATCCTGGCAGTAGCACCCGGCAGCCCGGCAGTGGCAGTCAACGCCAGCTCTGGACGCATCATCGATGCATCAGCAGTTAACACCACGCGGTGCATACGCTATGCTCCCGGGTACAACGCCAGTGACGCCAGCGGCGTTGATGGCGGTGGCGGCGGCACGGGGGTGGCGCGGCCGCCGCTGGATTTGAGCCGGTGTGCCGAACAGCAAACCGTCGTTGCGTCGGCTACTCAGACAATTGCGGTGCAGGCAAGCCGAGCTGCTTGGCGCTGTGCATGTGGTGTTTGGGGTCCAGCAACTCAATCGCAAGGCATGGCTTTCAAATCCGGAAGCTGCTCGAGCATGAACCGGCTGTGCAAAGCTGCTAATACCATGTGTTGCCGCCTGCCCTGCAGTTGAAAGTGAATGCACTGGTGGGCAGCATGCCCGACGGAGCCCTGCAAGTAGAAGGCGGAGTGGTGGATGAAGTGCGGCAGCCACCCTACGTGCAGGGCGCCTTCCAGATATTTGATGTGAGCGTTGCCGCCATGCCGTACCGCCGCAACTGCCGACTGCCGCCTGCAGCAGCCGCTGGCGATCCGGGGCGGTGCTCGCTCAACACGGCCAGTCTGCCCGCACCAGCTGCCGTCAGGAGCAGCCAGCAGCTGACGCTGACATCATCAGCAACGTGGCCAGCGGGCCAACTTTGCGTGCCAGCAGACACATGCGATGCACTTCTTCAATTGTCGCCTGGGTCAGGCTGCCGTCCCTACCACCTCCTGTTTCGGTTCCGTTGATGTTGGTGCTGATGTGGACGCTGCCTGTGTTGTTTCCGGGCCACGGTGCAGATCCAAGTGAGAATAGACGAGGCCAATGCTCCCTGCACCATGACTGTGCCTGTCGGCGCCTTCACAGGTGTGGAGCGCTGGCCCTGCTGTCACTGCCCTGCGCCTGCTTTGTTGTTTGTGTCTTTTGAGATGCCAAGTGGCAAGCAGAAGGGAGGGTTGGGCGTGCAGCGCAGCTTTGGGGCAGCACACTTGCTGTGGGCCAAGTGCATGTCTGCCGTGGTCACCATCGATTGATTGATCAACCACTTTCCTCGCTCACCTGCCAACCCGTTCAACACCCCGGCTGTGCAGATCTGGCGGGCGAGCCGACTGCTGGCAGCAATTCATTGGTTGCCATCTGGGACACGCAGCCTCCAGCGGTGTGTGCCGATTGATATCCGTTTCTATTTCCAGGGCTGACGTTCTGTGCCGAGGGGCTGGAAAACTTGCCCCTTATGTGCTGCCTTGTTTGGCTACTGCGTGCTTTTGGTTTTCCCATCCTCAAGTGTCTACCAGCGCTTCGAGCGTGTTGCTGACTCGCATGCTTTCCATTGCCGTTTGCAGCCCACCATCTCGACCATTGGAAAGTATGCGACAACCGATGAGCGTCGCATCCCGCTGCTCATCGATTTCGGGGAACGAGTGTTGCAGCTCAACCCTCTGCGCCTCTTCAGCGTCACCGGCTTCAGCAGGTAAGGTGCCAGCCCCTTGCATTGCAGCGCTGTGTAAGCAAGGCAGGCCAGCCGTGGCTTGTACAGCTGCAGCTGCAGCTGCTTCCAATGTTGGAGTCAGCTGCGCCCTCTGCATTCAGTGTGCCTCAGCTTTGCATTGGTAGAGTCATGCAGTGTGCAGCTTTGCTGCTGGGCAGGCGTGGGCTGGACCGACAACCAGTTGTGCGTTCTGCATTGCGTCTGCACCGCGTGTGCTGACGTGCATCTGTACTGCTCGTGTCCCGCAGGACCGATGTGCTGTACGAGGTGCTGGCGGGCAGGGTCTACCTGATTGGCACCATTGCTGACCCCGAGGAGCCCGTGATTGTCAACGGTGCGTGTGCTTGTGCCAGGCGGAGTCGGTGGCAGCCGAGCTGGAGGCAGCTGCAGCCACGAATTATTCTGGGAGCTGCGGGAAGCCAGCAGTTGTTTGTCTGGGGCAGGCAGGAGCTGAGCAGCTCCCCCTGGATGCTGCCGCCCCAGGGCCGGTGGCACCACAACCAAACCACAGCCACAAAACAAAACAGCAAAACAAAACACAACAAAACAAAACCCAGGCCCGGTGGCAGGTTGCCCGACCCTAGGATGCAGCGCCACAACTTCACAACAAAAACACCAAAACCTCGGCCCGGTGGCTGTCGGCACAGCTGAGGCCGTTCCTGTGCCTGACCCTGCCCCGCCTTCCTCAATGTTTTTGCACGAGGGGCGTTGACCGCCGCCCGCCTGCTTGCGCGCCGGTGTCTGCCTGCAGTGGAGGTGGCTGCCGGTGCAACGACCGACATAATGGGGAACCCAAACGAAGCTGCCAGCTACTCACTCGTCTACCTGCCACAGAACAACCAGTCTGTGGCGCTGGGGAACTTCATGTCGTGAGTGCAGCTGCTGCCAGTGCAGGCTGTCCGATCTGCTGGTTCGCCAAAGGAATTGGTCCTCCAGCATGGAGGAGGTGCATTGATAACTTGTGAGATTCTATGCTTTCTTTCTTTCTGTTGATCTCCGCACCACTCCGCTTCCTGGTGCCTGCCTGCAGGGCCGTGTTTGCGACTTCCAGCGGCTCCTGCTTCGCTGGATCAATGCTCATCAACATACTCACTCCCTTCAACATTTGTGAGCTGCTGCTGCCAGGAAGCTGGCTGCGCTGGCTGCCTGCTTGCCTGCCTGCCTTCTCCCCTGCCTGCCTGCTCTCCTGCCGACTGCCTGCCAACCAAACATGCCACAAAACGGTGCAGTCAGCTGCTTGGCCTAGCCGTGCCTCACCCCCCTCTCTGGTTGCCATACTGTGCTGCTTGCTGGCATGTCTGCCTTTACTTGACTGACTGGACCGATGCCCTGCCCTACTGCGCAGTTCCGACGGGGAACAACCTGGGTGTGATGGTGTGCAAGGTTCAGATGGTATATCTGGTGAGCCTCGCTGGCGCTGCTGCTGCCTGCGGAGCTCGATGCTCGATTGCCGCTGGTGGCCGTTGCCAGCACCCGCTGCTGCTTCTGCGCGTGCTTGCGTTGCCCCTCAAATGCTTGGAAATGGTGGTTGCATGACGCGAGCCGGCTGCTTTTCGTTGTCTTGCCTGCTTGCAGTTTGGGCAGCTCAGCATCCCGGCGCTGCCGCTCAACTACCGAGTGGCCGCCAATCAGCTGGGATACATCACTCTGGACCTACCGTGAGTGATACATCAATCGGGCCACCCCTACTGTGCTGTGCTGTGCTGTGCTGTGCTGTGCTGTGCTGTGCTGTGCTGTGCTGTGCTGTGCTCCTGTCTCCCCCATCTGCAGTTGTGAAAACTCATCCAGCAACTGTGCTCCCGTCAGCTGGGTTGCCTGTAGCGCGTGGCGGCAGGGCCCACAGCTCTGCATTGCTGCCACTCTTCCCATGCCTGCATGCGTGCTGTGCTGCCATAGGCCATATGCTGTATCATCACTGAAGAGCATCATCAGGCTTTTGCTGATGCCGGCTTTTCTTGCCCGTCCTTGCCACCCTGCAGCTCCCCAGCTGGCACTTCCGGCGGCGAGGGTGGCAGCAAGAAGGGCGGGTCGGATGAGGGCGATGAAGCAGCTGTGGTGGCCTTCAGGAGCCTCATGAACGGTGAGCTGAGCTGCTGGGACAACCACTGGACAGCCAGTCTGTGCCACCGCAGCGAGGGGAATGAGGGGGAGCTGGGAAGGCATGCCTGGCCAAGGCATGCGCCTATGCCTGCACGTTGCCCTTGGGGCTTGTTTGCCTGCAACCACAGGACTGCTGGATGCTGCCTTCTGAAGCCTCTGTCAACAACTTGCCCCTCTGGCGCTGACCCTCCTGTCCATTTGACCCGCCTGCTGCGTGTCTTGGTTGCTGCCTTGCCTACAGAGATCGTGGCCTTCCCCGGCACGCCGCTGGGCGTCCTTGCCCTGCCGGACAATGAGGTGCTGCTGTTTGCCTTGGCTGATGACCAGGGCCAGGCAGGCGCCTCTGGTTTGGGCACGTCCCCACTGGTGTCGGGTACGCTTCCTGCAGCTGCAACCCGCTTGCTGTTGTTGTTGTTGTGTGTATCATCGGCAGCTTTGTCCTGCTGCCTGGGATGTGGGCACAGTCCCTGTGTCAGCAAAGGACATGCAGGCCGGCTTTCTTACGGCCGCACGTTGGAGCTGACTCCTTGCTGGCACCTGCACACATGGCTTGGGGTCAAGACGCCGCTGTTTGGTGCTCGAGCACTGGAGTGTCTCTCCTGTCAGTGCAAGCTGTTGCAAGCCGTCTCCAACTCGACACTGCTGGTGCTCCTGCTTGCGCTTGCAGGTGGGGACACCACTGTCACGGCCCTGTCCACAGCGCCACCACCCCCGGGATCTAGCGAGGTCGTGCCCTCTCCTTCGATTGCTGAGGCCGTGCCCTCGCCTCCGATTGCTGAGGTTGTGCCTTCTCCTCCAATTGCTGTGCCAGCGCCCTCTCCTCCAATTGCTGAGCCTGTGCCTTCTCCCCCAATCGCTGAGGTTGTGCCTTCTCCTCCAATTGCTGTGGCGGCGCCCTCTCCTCCAATTGCTGAGCCTGTGCCTTCTCCCCCAATCGCTGAGGTTGTGCCTTCTCCTCCACTCGCTGTGGCGGCGCCCTCTCCTCCGATTGCTGAGCCTCTGCCTTCTCCCCCAATCGCTGAGGTTGTGCCTTCTCCTCCAATCGCTGTGGCGGCGCCCTCTCCTCCGATTGCTGAGCCTGTGCCTTCTCCCCCAATCGCTGAGGTTGTGCCTTCTCCTCCAATTGCTGTGGCGGCGCCCTCTCCTCCAATTGCTGAGCCTCTGCCTTCTCCCCCAATCGCTGAGGTTGTGCCTTCTCCTCCAATCGCTGTGGCGGCGCCCTCTCCTCCGATTGCTGAGCCTGTGCCTTCTCCCCCAATCGCTGAGGTTGTGCCTTCTCCTCCAATTGCTGTGGCGGCGCCCTCTCCTCCAGTTGCTGAGCCTGTGCCTTCTCCCCCAATCGCTGAGGTTGTGCCTTCTCCTCCAATTGCTGTGGAGGCGCCCTCTCCTCCAATTGCTGAGCCTGTGCCTTCTCCTCCGATCGCTCAGCGTGCACCAGCCCCTCCGCTATCAGCGGCTGCGCCCGCTCCGCCAATTGCCGCGGCATTGCCTTCCCCTCCAACCGCTGCGGTCGTGCCCTCGCCGCCCCCCATCTCGACACCAACCGGTAGGGCACCAGCTGCCCTGCCTCCCTGCCCTGTTGCCGTTGCAGGAAGTGCGCGCAAAGGCGTCACACGCCTTGCCACAGCTGCCATGCCTTGCGACATATGTGCTGCGTGCCTCCCAGCCGCCTCGCCTCACCCTGCATTGCGCACATTCCTCCACGCCCTCACTGCTTGCCGCCTGCAGTACCACGGTACCGCGCGAGCGGCAACGGCGGCTTCTTCTTCATCAACGACCAGAACGAGCTGTTCCTGTACCACCAGGGGCAGGTGCTTGGTCCCGCTCCCCTGGACACGCTGTATGCGCAAGAGGGAGGCGGTACCGCCGCCGCCGGCCGCCGCCTGCAGGCACAGAACGATGTGCAGGAACCTCTCCATGCGGGGCTGCCAGGTCAGCATGGCTCCGGCTGGTCAGGGGTCAGCCAGGGCCAGCCAGGGCAGGGGCAGCCTCGCCGCGACCTGCTGCAAGACGGCGCCGAGGCGTCCCTCTCTCTCGTCAGCACCGACAGCGACGGATCCACGCTCTGGATCGTGCTGGGCAACGGGTGAGGCGGTGCTGCTCCCGCTTCTTGTCCGCCTTTGACCGCCGCACCTCTGGCCAGCAGGCTGCTTGTACAAAGATTCCTGTGTCGATCCAAATTGGATCGTGCGTCGCCTGTCCTGTGTGGATGCCTCTGTGGGGCCGTCTCTTTCAGGTGCTGGCGTGGCCACAGCCACCACAACGCAACGTGTGCAGGCCCCTCACACTCACATTCCCCCGTGCTGTTTGCCGCTCTCTCCTGCTGCAGGAGGGTCTATTCCTACGCTCTCCAGGGCAACAGGAACAAGATTTGGGTGGAAGCAGCCAGCCTCTTCCCGTCCAGCGTCATTGCCGCGGGCCACGGAGGTGAGCCTCACCCTTCTGTTCTGAGGGCAAGTGCAGTCTGGTTCGGGCCGTGGCCTGCAGCTCGGGCGTCACGTGTATGCATGCATGTATTGCTTGCTGCTGTGCGTGCCGTGGCACAGAAGTTCTCTTTGTATGGTTTTGATTCCATCGCCGCCGATTACCTCTGTGTGGACTGCCACCTGCCTGTGTCTGCAGGCAAGGTGTACGCCGTCGACCAAGCGGGCTCGGTCCTGAAGCGCTACCAGCCGGCAAGCGGCGCAACGCAAGAGTGCGTAGCCACCGCTAGTGTGCCTGCCTGCCAACCTTCCAACACATCTCTGCTGCGCCTGGCACTGCGAGGCACAGCCCAGTGCATGCACGCCAGCACTGACACAACCTGTGCGCCGACCTACTCAGCTTGTTGTACTGCTTGTTGTACTGCTCTGTACCCCGTATTGATATGCCTCACCTGTGCTGCTGCCTGCTGCCCGGCCTGCTGCTGCAGGTGGGCTCTGCCCTCTGGAGGCTGCAGCGATCTGTCTGACAACTTTGCCGGCAACCGCTTGGTGGTGGTGTGTGGCAGCTCCCTGTACGGTATGACCCCCGGCTCCGGAGCTGTCACCCTGCTGCTGCCGGCGGCCTGCTCGGCGGCGTTTGACACCGGCGGTACGCTGTGGGTGGCTCGCAGCGCGGTGAGTGACAGGGGCCTGCCTGCCTGCCTGCTGCTGCTGTGTTGGCTGCCTGTGGGGAGCGCTGCGGAGGGGTGGGGAGGGCTGGGGTGTGCTGGGCGGCTCTGGAGGGGTGGAGATTGAAGGCTGTGGGCAACCGCTTACCCAGACATCAATGCGCCTTCAGAGGAGGCAGGGTCGTTTTTGGGAGTGGATGTGCAAATACGTTGCAAGTGGTGCCAAGAGCGTGCCTTTCCCTTTCCCTTTCCTTCATTGGTGGCGTGCAGGGTGGAGTGTGTTCGGGCATCAGCTTCGTCAGGCCAGCTGCCTTGGCTGCACACATGGGCGGCGCGGAGGGAGGCTTTGTTGCCGCAGCCGCAGCCAGGCAAGTCCAGCAGTTGCGTGGGCACTTAAGAAGTGCTTGCACGGTTCTGGCTGCCTGGTTGCTGTTTGCTGTCCTCAGACGACCCTCTTGCAACTTAACCCGGCTGATGACTGACTGGTGTGTGTACATATGTGGTGGGTTGATGCGTTTGCGTGCTGCAGCACACGAAGCTGTGACCGGCTGGACGCAGGGGGGGTGTTGGAGGGGCGGTACACCACAGTGTACTGCTGGAAGGTAGCCGACGCACAGCTGCAGAGTGAGTGGGAGGGGCCCTTTGCAGACCCAGGGATGAAGTTTTCTCTCTTTGCTTTTTGTGAGGGTCCAGGGTGCACTTGAGGTGTTGCATGGAATGGGGGAATCGAGCCCGCATCGCTACACTGGTACAATTTTGGTTGCAGCTGCGTTTGCTGTGCACATGCCACCCTACCTTAAAATGTGGCATGGGGATCTTACAGGGCTTGGCAAGCGCTTGCCACCGCCGCCACCTGCTGCAGCGTTCAATCTTGACAGCGCGCCGCCGCCGGATACCGACAGCCCGCCACCGCCAGCGCTTCTTGCTGTGGAGGACTCGCCTCCTCCGCCCTCTCCTCCACCTTCTCCTCCTCCCTCTCCGGCGCCCTCTCCTCCTCCTTCCAGCCCACCACCGCCCTCTCCACCACCGCCCTCCCCGCCACCACCCTCTTCACCACCGCCATCTCCACCACCGCCAAGCCCGTCACCTCCTTCTCCACCACCGCCATCTCCACCACCGCCAAGCCCGTCACCTCCTTCTCCACCACCGCCCAGCCCACCACCACCTTCCCCACCACCACCCTCTCCACCACCACCCTCCCCGCCACCACCCTCTTCACCACCGCCATCTCCACCACCGCCAAGCCCGTCACCTCCTTCTCCACCACCGCCCAGCCCACCACCACCTTCTCCACCACCACCCTCTCCACCACCACCCTCTCCACCACCACCCTCCCCGCCACCACCCTCTCCACCACCGCCAAGCCCACCACCTCCATCTCCACCACCACCCTCTCCACCACCACCCTCTCCACCACCACCCTCTCCACCACCACCCTCTCCACCACCGCCAAGTCCACCACCTCCATCTCCACCACCACCCTCTCCACCACCACCCTCCCCGCCACCACCCTCTCCACCCCCGCCAAGCCCACCACCACCCTCTCCACCACCACCCTCTCCACCACCACCCTCTCCACCACCGCCAAGCCCACCACCGCCAAGCCCACCACCACCGCCATCTCCACCCCCGCCATCTCCACCCCCGCCATCTCCCCCCCCGCCAAGCCCACCACCACCCTCTCCACCACCACCCTCTCCACCACCGCCAAGTCCACCACCTCCATCTCCACCACCACCCTCTCCGCCACCACCCTCTCCACCACCACCCTCTCCACCACCGCCAAGCCCACCACCACCCTCTCCACCACCGCCAAGCCCACCACCACCGCCATCTCCACCCCCGCCATCTCCACCCCCGCCATCTCCCCCCCCGCCAAGCCCACCACCACCCTCTCCACCACCGCCAAGCCCACCACCACCCTCTCCACCACCGCCAAGTCCACCACCACCAAGCCCACCACCGCCAAGCCCACCACCACCAAGCCCACCACCACCCTCTCCACCACCACCAAGCCCACCACCACCCTCTCCACCACCACCAAGCCCACCACCGCCAAGCCCGCCACCACCTTCTCCACCTCCTCCCAGCCCACCACCACCCTCGCCACCACCGCCCTCTCCACCACCACCCTCTCCACCACCACCAAGCCCACCACCGCCAAGCCCGCCACCACCTCCACCACCGCCAAGCCCACCACCTCCATCTCCACCACCACCCTCTCCTCCACCACCCTCTCCACCACCACCCTCTCCACCACCGCCATCTCCACCACCGCCAAACCCGCCACCACCTTCTCCACCACCACCCTCTCCACCACCACCCTTCCCGCCACCACCCTCTCCACCACCGCCCTCCCCGCCACCACCCTCTCCACCACCGCCATCTCCACCACCGCCAAACCCGCCACCACCTTCTCCACCACCACCCTCTCCACCACCACCCTCCCCGCCACCACCCTCTCCACCACCACCCTCCCCGCCACCACCCTCTCCACCACCGCCATCTCCACCACCGCCAAACCCGCCACCACCAAGCCCACCACCGCCAAGCCCACCACCACCAAGCCCGCCACCACCCTCTCCACCACCACCCTCTCCACCACCACCAAGCCCACCACCGCCTGCAGAGCCGGTGGCTTGGTTTTACGAGTCTGATTGCGAGGGGGACAACCTTGCACTGCCTCCAGGCACCTACAGCTTTGGAGTTGGGGAGGGCGACGTGTCGACAATGCAGGTGTCGTGTGTGCTTGTGGTCCAGGACGGCTGCACCGTCGTGCTGTATGCGGCAGGCGGGGACAACATGACAGTCGAGTATGACAGCTATGGCCCGCTTGAACCACCCTTCAACGATCAAGTGGCAACCGCTAACATTTCGTGCGGCCCAGGTGACCGCACTACCAGCCCATACAAATGAACGGGTGGCGCTAGCCTGCCAGCCCGCCGCCAGCCAGCCCGCCACAACCCAGCCTGCCACGGCCCAGCTGACCCTTCCTTTCCAACGCCTCCCTTTCCCCACTTCCCCCCTGCAGCGCCTGTTGCTTCTTTTCGTGCCGGTTGCGAAGGTGCTGAGGTCGACCTGCCTCCAGGGACATACAGCTTTGGAGCTGAGGAGCCTTCTCCTTATGACTTGGAGGTTTCATGTGTACTCGTAGAGTCGGGCTGCTACGCTGTGCTGTACACGGCAGGCGGGACTGACAGCATAATTATCACTCAGGACAACCATGGGGCGCTTGAAGAACCCTTCAGCGATCAAGTGGCAACCGCAGTCGTCTCCTGCGGGTCACTACCACCAAGCCCACCACCACCTCCGCCTGCAGGTGAGCAGCCCACCAACCCTGAAACGACCCCTGCCGGCCGCTGCCTAGCTCACTGCTGCTCAGCCAAGCATTTCCCCCCATTGCCTCCATACCCGCCCCGCCTGCAGAGCCTGTTGCGACCTTCTATGATTCTGAGAGCTGCGGGGACGGGGACGAGCTTCCAGTCCTTGCACTGCCCCCCGGAGAATTCAGCTTTGGAGCTGGGCAGCCGGCTCCCTATGACATCGGGGTGTCATGTGTTTACGTACAGCCGGGCTGCGCCGCTGAGCTGTACTTGGGAGACATTGGGAGCTACAGCACGACAGTCACTGCCGACAACGGTGGACAGCTTGAATATTACTTCAACAATCAAGTGTCCACAGCGGTGGTCTCTTGCGCGCCACTTGACCTGTCACCGCCGCCGCCCTCTCCACCCCCCCCAAGCCCACCACCACCAAGCCCACCACCACCCTCTCCACCACCACCCTCTCCACCGCCGCCCAGCCCACCACCAAGCCCACCACCGCCACCGCCAAGCCCAGCTGCAGCACAGCCCCTGCCGCCACCTGTCACGCTGTTCACAAAGGCCAACTACATGGGCACCTCCAAAGCCTTTGGAATCGGTTTCTACGACGGCCTACCCCAAGAAGGCTTCAACCCCCCCAACCTCAACAGCCTGAAGGTCCGGCCCGGTTGCAAGGCTGCGTTTGCCCGCCGCGGCAACGGCGACGATGAAGTAAGGGACGTGATTTCTCAAAACACCCCGGTGTTGAGGCTGAGCTTCCACGGCGCCGCCACGCTGCTCGTCACCTGCCACCCCTCGCCCACCGGCCGCCGCCGCCTGCTCGGCGAGGAGGCCGCTGCTGCTGGAGCGGCTGCTGGAGCCGAGCTGCTGCTGCAGGCCGAGGCGGATCGGAGCGCAGAGATCCAGGTCCAGGACTTTCAAGACTTGCAGCAGCAGCTGGACCTGCCTGTCTCCTTGCAGCGGGCCGCCGGGCCGCCGCCGCCACGTCCGCGCGGGCGGCGCCGCTACACCAGCGCAGAGCTGAACGCGCTGCTGCATGCTGGCTTCCACACACGACCGGAGGAGGCACCGCAGCTGCTGCGCAGGCGCCTGCTGCAGCAGGCCGGGGCGCCCGCAGCCGCGCCCAACAGCGCCGGCGCCGTGCCTCTGCTGCCGCCGGGCGGCCCTCCCAGCCCGCCGCCCCCGCCGCCGCCGCCGTCGCCCGACTCGCCTGCTGAGATACTGAGCATGGAGCAGTTGAGCACCGTGGATGGCTCCGGAGGCTCCATCTACGTGGTTACCACCACAGGCTTGGAGATCAACAGGACAGCTGCAGGTGCGCCCCCACCCGGTAAACACACGCATTGTTTAAACACACACACACCAGTGATCGCACCTTGGCTGTACAATCTCCCCCTGCTGTGTGCGCCCCATCCCCCCATCCCCTGGCGAGGAGGGCGGCACTTGCGGAGTTTGCAGCGCGTGCAGCAGCACCGCCTGCAGTGCCAGTAGTTGCAGCAGCAGCATGTGCAGAGCAGCATTTGCAGCTGCCTCTTGCCTGGGGCCGCCGACCCCTCCTCCCTTGTGCATCATCGCTCCCTGCTGCCGCCTCTCCACCCGTCCTGCGCTGCAGTGAGCAACGTGCTGCCAGAGGCGCTGGCCAAACAAGTGGAGGGCATAGTGTCACAGCTGAAGGGAGCTCTCACCATCCAGGGCACCGGCTTGGTTTCTCTGTGGAACACGCTGTTTTGGCTGTCTGTCGGCCTGGCTGCCACCCTGGCGCTGCACGCCGCCATCCGGGCACTCATCATCTGGCGCGGGTGGCGCATGCGCATGATCTTTGAGGTGCGGGGGATGCTGCTGTTGATGCGCCAGCTACCTGACTGCTGCGGAGGCTGCCTGGCTGCCTGTATTGAAGGTGTGGGCTCGCATGTTGACACCGCCTGTCTCACGACCTGTCCTCCTTGTGCCTGCAGTGGCCCCGCCTGGAGCTGTGGTTCATGTGGTGTGTGCTACCCATCATTGCGGCCCAGGGAGCACGTGAGTGCAGCAGCTAGTCTGCATGCATTCTTGCATGCCCGCTCAGCTGCAAGAATAGCAGAACAAAACTGTACTGGTCTGCTGCTCACCGCACTGCCTCTGTGCTGTTTGCACTGCTCCTGGTGCAGAGTTTGTGGTTGGTGACACCACTGGGCAGGTGGTGGCTGGCGTGTTCTTTGGCATCCTGCTGCCGGTGGCCCTCGTCTGCATGTCTTTCTACCTGGTTGTGAAGCACCTCACCATGGTGGTGAGTGGGCTGATGCAGCGGGCTGACACCTTGCTTTGGTGATGAAAACCATCCCGTGCTGCCACACTCTGTGATTTGGTTTGGGGAAAAGGAGTTCACTGGCCATCACAGATGTGCAGCACGGCTCAGCTGACAGTCACTCTGTGCCCCTGAACGCCCCCCCCTGTCCTTGCTTGCCGCAGATACCCCTCAGGAGGTCTGCTTACTTTGTGCCAGGTGAAGATACGCTGCTCGCCATGAAGGAACACAAGCGCTCGCTTGACAGTGCACACGCGGCTGACACCTCGAACGCCAACGCCCCTACCGGTGCGGACAGCGCAGCCGCCAGCTCGCCTTCTGTCGCGGCTGCTGCAGCAGCACCTGCTGACGTGACCGCTGGACTGGCAGGCCCTAGTGTCGGCCCAGAGACTGCAGCCGGCAGCGCAGCGCAGCTGGCACGCGCCAGCGCCAGCGCAGCCTCTGACGCCAGCCGCAGCAGCGGCGTCGGCTCCAGCACTGCTGCCGAGCTGCTGCGAAGCGCGCCAGCCACCAGCGCGCCTGCCCCTGCCGCCGTGGCGGCGCCGAGCAGGCAGCCTTTCAGCAGGCGCCTCAAGGGCTGGTTTGTCCTTTACCTGCTGAAGCCTGTGTTTGGGTTCGACCCGGCCACGCAAGGCGAGTGGGTGCCACCAGACGGCTACGCAGTCAGGTCAGTCGAGCTGCGCCTGCCTATTCCGTTGACCCCGCCTGCCTCTGGG